>JAQHUG010000187.1:2844872-2862946 GCA_028555095.1 Dicrostonyx torquatus
ACACTAGGATTAAAGGCTTTCACTGCCTGGTTTCTAGGGAAATTAGTGTGGCTACTGGGATTAAAGGTGTGTGTTACCACTGCCTGGTTTGTAAGGCTGAACAGAGGGGCTGTTTTACTTTCTGATCTTCAGACAAACTTTATTTAATAAAATACAAATTAATTATCACTACACCTGCCTTTAAGAAATACTCAGTTTGATGTTGGCTGTTGGCTTGCTGAATATTGTCTTTATTATTAGGTATGATCCTTGTATTCCTGTTCTCTCCAAGACTTTTATCATGAAGGGATGTTGTATTTTGTTGAAAGCTTTTTCAGCTTCTAATGAGATGATCATGTGGTTTTCATTTTTCAGTTTGTTTATATGGTGGATTATTCATAGCCAAAACATGGAAACAACCTAAATGTCCCTTGACCAAAGATTGGATAAGGAAAATGTGGTACATTTACATAATGGAGTACTATACTGCAGAAAAAAAAATAACATCTTGAAATTTGCAAGTAATTGGATGGAACTAGAAAACATCATTTTGAGTGAGGTAACCCATACCAAGAAAGATAATTATCATATGTACTCACTCATAAGTGGTTTTTAAACATAAAGCAAAAAAAAAAAACCCTGCCTACCACACAATCCCAGAGAACCTACAAAACAATGAGGACACTAAGAGAGACATACATAGATCTAATCTACATGGGAAGTAGAAAAAGAAAAGATCTCTTGAGTAAATTGGGAATATTGGAACCTTGGGAGAGGGTTATATGGGAGAGGAGAGGCATAGAGGGGAGCAGAGAAAAATGTAGAGCTCATTAAAAATTAATAAAAAAAGAAATACTCAGAAACAGCTTACCTGAGCTAGTGAGAGCTCAGTGACTCTGTACTGATAGTGGGTGAACCTACACACGATCAAATTAGGCCCACTGAATATGGGAGACAGTTGTGAGACTTGGACAGTCTGTGAGACCACTGACAGTTGGACCAGGATTTATCCCTAGTGCTTGAACTGGAATCTAGGAGCACGTTTTTGTTGGAGGGACACCCTGCTGAGCCTAGATATAGAAGGGAAGGCCTTGGTCTTGCCTCAAAGTAGAGTGTCAGACTTTGTTGACTTTCCATGGGAAGCCTTACCTTTTCTGAGGAGTAGATGGGGAAGTGGTGTGGGGAATAAGTGAAGGAAGCAGGAGGAGGGGTGGGAGTGGGAATGGAGATAGCTATATAAAGTGAAAAAAGAGTGTATTAAAAAATTCTTCATACAAAGAAAAACAAAAGAAGAGAAATAATTAGGCAATTATTATAAATACTGTAGCATTCACTGTGTTTTTTTATTGTAACACAATTTCAGACTACCTTCTGGTTAGTTCTTAACAACAACACTCCATAGGTACACTAAACACAGCATGGTTTCTTTTAACTTTGATACAGTATTTTTCCTATTTTACAAGACTAGAAAACAGATATTGATAGAATCTACTTTTGAAATGCACTGCTCCATTTATCTATATTACTATTATTGGCAATAGGTACATGTGTCTTAATAGAAAAGTACTTCTTTGCTTAGAAGTTTAAAGTCCAGGAGAGGGGTCAAATGTGACATAATGACAAAAGCATGTACAGTTTATGGAGAGCATAGAATAAAACAACAATAACAATAACCAACAGAAAAGAAGTGGATGAGTGTTTCTGCATGTAGTGCTGATCATAAAATAGTGACTCCTCTACTTCTCCTTAAAGTGCAACATAACATATTTTCCCTCATCACTCTTGGCCATGATTATTTGCCAGACATTAGTCAATGGAAGTCAGTAGTTATGAAGCAAGTAGAGTCCCTGAATGTATTGGTGTGGTTAAGTGTGGTTACTGACATTTAATAATCTGCAAAACAGAAGAATATACTCAAATATGCCGGAATAAGAGAACAGAGAAACAGAGGCAGTAGATGCAGTTCCAACCCACTACCTGGAACCAGCCCTACAGAGTCCAGCTGAGATCAGGCTGGGCCAGACCTGTCCAATACAATGCTTATATTGAACAAAAGTGTGTACAGTTTTAAAAGATGTGCTCCATTTTGAGGTAATCCTTTATATCTTATTATTCCAAGAGTATACAAAAAATACTTATTTGGTTGGTAGAATAATTCCACATAAAATAACATTATATTGTTTTTCTGTGATTAGAAATCAGATTACTATATGGGAAAAGTAGAAGCTGAGAGACAGTTTGAATATTGAAACATAAGAGTTGAACCACATCTCTTAGATGATAGGGTGTCATAAAAGTGTTGTTTACCCAGAGAAAGATGTTGTTAAGTATTACTTATAGAGCTGATCCTTCAACTTGATCTGAATGGAGATCTATCAGAAAAGGGACTTGTGCAGAAACGTTGGGTACCAACTACGTACCAGATGATATGTGCATTATCAAGTGCAAGGAGGTCTGTGTGCACTTTTAGTGGAGGAAAAGACAATGGATAACCAATGAAATAATTGATGCATGTGGTCTACTAAAGTTATTCAGGTAGTATAGAAAATATAAGAAAATCAGAGCATGATAAGAGAAGCTCTTGCAAATTTTAAAACTTTCAGTAGAATAGATATCATTGAGAAGGCAACACCAACTTCTGTAATCAAGAATGTTTTAAGATCAGTAGCTACTGTGTATTCAAAGGAATCTAGCCAAATGCTCAAATGGTTTCTGTAGTCAAAGTTTCAAGTTAGTCCTTAGAAAATACATATGATTCAAAGGCACAGACACACATAGAGTCTGTGAATATTATGACATACGCTTACAATAGCAGGAAAGACATCCTTGTCGATGTGTATGTATGTGGTTCTATTTTGTGATTAAAAACAACTGAGGAGTAAGTGGTAGTTGCTTATCAGGGCCACCTGGAATCTTGTGTTGAAGCATAGTTTCAAGTAAAACCTAGGCTTTCACTTAGATACTGTGGTTTATGTTCGTCACAGCAGACAGTTGACAATCAATCCATGCTTGGCATTCTAGGTGGTATCTTTATACCATGAAACTCAAATGCTGTGCCAGATATTTCTCCAGGAAACAAGGAGAAAGATTCTAATGGTTACATTTGTTACAGGAAAAAATAGCATGAAAGAATTCAAACATTGCCGGAAGGGTCCAAAGTCCTTCCTTCACTTTGCAATGAATGCACTGGAAACCAGAAGCGTCTTACAGTTTTGTTTTAAGGAGAGTAACATCAATAGAAAGATGTAAAATATAGATTCTGTGGAGTAAAATGAACAATCACATTTTATAGTTTGCTGTCTGACACATAAACAGAAAGTACAGAAGTGTAGAATCTGCTGTGGTACGATTTGGTAGCAGCCTTGACACATGCACCTCTGTTGTCTATCATATACTGCTTAAATTAGTCTATTTTATCACTCTTGTTGCTTGGTGTTCTTGAACTGGCCTAGTACAGGAATGCAATCACTCAAAAGGCCAGCAGGCTCTCTTCAAAATTTATATTTTGGTAAAATTGATATCCAGGCTTCACAAAGCAACCTGATTGATCTTCAAAATAAGCAAATAGGACTATCATACTTCTATTTAAAACTCTATATTAGTATATTATTGCTTATCTTTTTGCTGTAATGAAACATGTGGTGAATGAAATTTAAGGAGGGAAGGATATTTGGGGGTTATAGTTTGAGGGTACGATGTATTATGGTATAGAAGTC
Organism: Dicrostonyx torquatus; assembly: GCA_028555095.1. Classification (NCBI taxonomy): domain Eukaryota; kingdom Metazoa; phylum Chordata; class Mammalia; order Rodentia; family Cricetidae; genus Dicrostonyx; species Dicrostonyx torquatus. Next base: position 2,848,568 of record JAQHUG010000187.1, read on the forward strand.
ATAGTGGCAGTAGTTTGAGGCATTTGGTCACATAGCATCTTCAGTCAAGAAACAAAGAAAAAGAAAGCTCATCCTTAGCCTGTCTTCCTTTTATTCAGTTCAGGATGTCATCCCATAGCATAATGCCACACATAGTTAAGGTGGAGCATTCCTTCTTGGTCAACCTAATCTATATCATTTATCACAGGCTTCTTAAGAGGCTTGTCTTCTAACTGGTCCTAGATCCTATCATGTTGATAATATTAACCACCACCACTATCTTTCTACTTTATCTACTTTCTACATTATCTTGCTACTTTGCCATTCTCCCTTCTAGCTCATTAAAAAAATAGTTTTCCTCATAAATTAATATGTTATATACTCTGTTTCCATCCTTTCAATGACCCTTGTTATAATGACAATGGAGCAACGTCTACATTTCAGACATTAATTAAAAGAATACTTTTTATAAAATTACTCTTTTGACATCAGTCCTTGTAGCTCTATGTTTAATTATATCATGGTACTTTAAATTATTGTGCATTAGATTACTTAATTACTTGATTTTATGTTCATCAATTGACTATATTATTCCCTTCACTTCAACCTCATCAAAAACAGTAGAGATAAGCACCCAAAACAAGGATCCTATCAGCATTTAACAATCTGGTGTAAACTGCATTTTGTATTTATAGTTTTGTCTTTGTTTTTGCTTTGTTATGAATAGATTCATGAATAATTAAAGTAAGGGATAAGTTGTAAGTGGGCCAAGACTTTCTTCATATGCCACACAAGAAGAAAAAGAAAACATAAAGAGAAGGGCTGAGTTAAAGATCTATAGTAAAGCAAGTGTGTGTCTACCACGCATAAAGCCTGAAGAGAAGAAGACAAACTTTAGAAATCAGTCTCTGGGCCTGGGAATGTAGTCGGTACAATATTCCATAGCAGGTAGGAAGCACTGAGTTTGATCCCAGAACCTCATAAGACCAGGCATAGTGGTGCAAGACTAGAATCTCTGTCTGTTAGAAATGATTATGGGAGAAGCAGAAGTTCACGACATCCTTGGCTGTGAGATAAGTTGGAGGCTAGCCTGACCTACATGATACCCTCCACATATAGATAGATCCTTTCTTAGTAACAGAGTAGAATAGACCCTGGGTGAAAAAACAAAATACTTTAAGCTAAGATACAGAAAAATAGAAAATTTAGATGTGGCTATTTTTAATATTCTAGACTAGACACTTCCCGCTTTCCAGCCTTTGACTTTCAGCCTCACTTCTGACACTGGGAGCCAAAACACATTGTTCCTCCTGAAAATTGTTCATGTCAGGTACTCTGTCACTTTCTAGAAAAATCTAACTAAAACTGAAGAACTCAAACTATGAAATTAAGGCAGTCAAAAGAGTGCATTGTCTTTGGGCAAGGTTAATCCTCATCAATCTAGGGAGGTGTTGAGGACTAGAAGATCTACAATGAGGATTCCCCTCTCTCTTATTCTTCAGGTTGACTTGAGGACAGGGTAAATAAATGAAGTTTCATAGGAATGTTAGTGCATATAGAGATACTATATCCTTTACCAAGTAGGCTCAAGATATGCATGTTTTTTATCACCATGGGCAAAGAGAGAAGAAATAGAGTATAAAGATAAGCCTAGAACCAAGAGAGCTCCATCTTACCTTAAATCATGGAGTCCTGTAAACCAACCTGGATGGGCAACAGCAGATCAGTTATTTCTGGTGCCCGAATTAGAGACATAGAATTCTCAGTAGCAGTTGAAATAAAAACCAAAACAAAGTGCCACACAGAACCAATTAAAATTTAGTAGATGCCACCTGGTGGAGTGTGGGGAAAATGTCCATTCCATGTAATGACAATATGCAAGTGCCTGTATCATTCTTGTAGAATGATTTTTGATAATGAATGATTGATGATATTCAAACTAGAGCTGAAATATTGTTTTCTGCAACACAGTATACTAATACTTCAAAGTTAACAACAGGTTAGCTTAAACAAAAAGAAGTTGATTCTATTCGTATTTGCGTACACTGATTTGAGAGTTGAAAATTTCTACTCATCTATCTAGGAGATGCATGACTTCAGCTGTCATTTGCATCTATTGAAGTAGTCGGCACTTGTTTTATGGGGGGAGAGGGATAATTCACAACACTGACCCTTCCCAGAGGGGTCTACTATTTCCCAACTCAAACATTTCCCTGTAGAAAACAACTAGGCCCTCCCAGAATCATTCTCTCTGACTAGTATTTTGTGTGCTAAATTTAAATAAAAATAAGATCTAATCTGGGTAGGTTATTTTAGTCACGGTATATAACTAAATTTCAGCCATGTTGGTTACATATTCAGAATCCAGAAAACACAGCGGCTACAAAGGGAAAGAGACAGTGGGTAGAAACACAGGTAGGATATAAGGAATATCATTAATGTTACCACAAACCATATTCTAAAGAAGATCTCCACATATTTCAGAAACATGAAATACATTCATAATGTATGTTCTTCAATGTCAGTGTCAGGATTGAGTCTGATTATTAGGGTTGATAAGCTATGTGCTATCTTGAAAGTCCTCTGAGTCCTTTTGTTCCTAAGCTCCTCTCTAAGGATGATTTCCAGTTTCTCAATTTGCACATTTGGGCTTATTGGAAAGTACAATTTTATAGCAATTATCATGTGTTTCACTTGATTCTGTAATCAAGCACCCATGATGCTGTTCTTCCTCCCTTTACCTGTCTCTTTTAATGTCTGTTCTTTTTCCTTCTTCTCCTGCTTTTTTTTTTCTTTTGTTGTTGTTGCCTTGGATTTTTAAAATAAAGGACCTGGAATGCCCTACAAACCTGTTGCCTCAGACACACCATTGCTGGGATTCATAGGCAAATAATACCATGCCTTATATTTTTATGGCTAATGTAGAAAATGTTTTAGTAACATTCCTGAAACTGACCTAAATTTAACCAACACTGAATGAAAATTCAGAAGTCTTGTTCTTCTCAGAGATGAACATAAATCAATAATCAATATCTACATCCTGAATACCATCACCCAAAGCAGGGGAAGTAGGTGAAATTTATACCCATTTTTATTAGTATAGAATATTGAAGAGTCTACTCATAGCAATATATGTTAGTTCAATGAATAGTTCTGCATAGCTTCTAGAAAACTTTACATACTTAAGAGTTCAGTTTGGACTTTGACCTGGCATATTATTGCTGGTAATTTTGCACCTCATGAATTTAGGTAATTCATGAGGGAGATAGTTTTCAAAATCTATAACATAGTTTGGAAAATCATGTTTACAAAGGGGTCTATGTAGTATTATAGCTGCTTTTGATGAATGATGACATAATCTTTTTTCCCTGAACATTTGCGTAAAAAGAGTTGCAAACAACATTTTGAGGAGAAGTCTGAAGCTGGGTTTTATCCCTTTTTGAAAGGATAAATTTTAGATGTTTGTCTTGTATAATTGTAATCACAATCAAAATGACACATTAATTCTGCTTAAGCTTCTTCTGTGTACCTAGGTAGTATTCGATTTATTCAATTACAGCTTGATTACAATTTATTGATTATAATATTTGGTATATTTGGTTCTTAGCTATTTAGTCATTCAAGTGAGTGAAGGAAGAGAACTTTCTGTGTGTGTGATTGCTTTCCATGGGAGCTAAAATCTTTTCCCAAGGGGCAGTATTGTGGAAAAGGAAACATGCCCAGTCAGTATGATGATGTCATAGAGCAGCTTTTCTATTTAGTCACTCTAACGAAAACTGAGGAGAGAAGTGTGTATGTGTGCATTTGTGTGTGTGTGTGTGTGTGTGTGTGTGTTTCATTTGGTTGTTCTTCTAGGGTTTGGGAGATTGTTCTGTTTATGGGGCTTCTACAGTTCCTGCTAAAAGCAGTGTGAGAAAATGTCCTTTGGTCCTTTATCTACACCTTCTGTCCTCTTCCTCTTCCTCCTCTCCCTCCCCCTTCCCTGCTTACTCTCAACCTGGCCATCTGCCTTCCACCCCCTCTCTTTCTCTCTCCACACAAACCAGGTCTTTCTATTCCTCTTTTCTTTATTTCTTTAACTACTCATGCATAGCTTCAGATAAGAAGTTTTTTCAATGCTAGAAGTCAAGTGGGCTCCACTTTGATTAAAGAATTAGTGATGTAGAAACACATGAATGTCCATTTTCCTCCAGTTCCCTGTTTTAGACTCTTGAGCAGAGATGAGTTACGTTAAAGATTCTCAGTGGAGCCGTCTGGATTCCCATGCTGCATCCACTTACCAAACCTCACATTAAACTGTATTAGCGATAAGTCAGTAATTCGTTTTATAATTGCCCCTTCAAGGGAAATAACTAGGTAGTCATCCATACTGGTGTGTTTTCCCATTTAACCAAATTTTATCTAAACTGAAAAGTAGCTTTCAAATTATTATATGACCACTGTTCACTAGAGCTTTTTCCTAATTATGAAGTTTTAATTATCTTTAGAAAATATATTCTCTTTCCAATTTCTCTATAACCCTCTCTAGAAGGTACTATAAATGAGCTCATTTAAGCCACTGTATCAAATGTCTTTCAATGTCATAACTCTTCATACATATAATACAGAATTAATTGAATATTTTTAAACATGTCTTTGGGAGGATGGGTTGAACATACATGAAGCATCTGTGACACAATCTGATATAAAAACACATGAGTCAAAAAATCCATAGATTTGAAGTTGGTTGGCTGTTTAATTATAACTTTGAAGAGTTACTTTGAGCCACTTATTCAGTACTTTTTGTGGCATGTCCCCAGTGATCACATTGGACTGTGTTACTTGAGTAAGGTGGGCACTCTTTCAATAGTCTTCCAGAGAACCCAAACTTCCTTCTCAAGTGGATATCCTTGTCGTCCTTAGTCACCATGGCCTCCTTAATCATTTCTCAGATTCTTCCTCTCCTGTTCCTCCAGTAGCTTTTCCAAGCCTGTAAGAAGTAGTTCTGTGGTCATCCCTGTAATTGGTGTCTTACTTTTGTATTGTAAATAATCATCTTGAGTCCCCAGTCATTCAAACAGGCAGGGATAATTGTAGGGTACGTGACATAAATAAAGCAATTTTTGATTAAAAACAACAGGGTTTGAACTACAATGTTTATTTCAGTCCTGTGACTTGAGTCTGTTTCCACTAGCTGTATACATGAGATATCACTAAGATGATGAAATAAACTATTATTTTAGTCCAACATTTTCAAAGCAGATTTTAATTGTCTTGAAATCATATTGTAATTTACATTAGGAAGGATGGTTCTGTCTCTTGTTCTGGATGATTCCATTCAGGCAAATCTACGCACATCTGCTTTTCAATCAATACGTGACAGTTTCCAATTGACAGAGAAATGACTAAACCAGTCACTCAAAGCAGGTTATCTGATAATATATGCTCTTATTTTAAACATGTTCCAGGTTTTCTTTGACCAACATATCTTTAGGAATATTTCTCTGTCATAAAGTAGACAAAATGAACCATTAATATCATCCCAGAGATCTTTCTCCCTGGGAAGATCATTTTTGCCAATCCTTTGCAGCTCTATAATGCAGCTTTAGGTGACATTTACTGAAAGTAACACTCAGGTTCTCTGAATGAGAGACAATCTTCCTCTAAGTCTACAAGGAACTGAAAGGAGACAGTGCTGACTCTTGCCAATCCCAGCAAGGGCTTACTTGGGACTTTTGCTTTCAATCACAGATTTGCAAGCCTTTTTGAAAACCTTAGCATGAGGTGAGACAGCGATGGCATGTGAATTGTGTAGCTTCTAGCTTGCCTCCACAGATCAAGGAACAAGAAAGCTCTGCATTAATAAAAAAGGGTATTCAATAGCTCGTTTGCCCAGCTCCATCATTTTGTTCTGTTAACTAACATTTCCAGCACCAAAGCAGATCACTGTAAACTGTTCCAATCTCTATAAATGCATATATGATAGTCTTTGGGTCTTGAGAGTTTTCATCTCAAAGCCTGAAAGGGGGATACAATGGTGGTCAAGTGGAAAAGAAAAATTTCAAGTTCTGTTTGAACAGGAGTTACCCTACATGGGTAGATAATACTACTCTCATAAAACATTAAGTTACCTAACAAAAATTTCAGAGCTAGGATTAAGATATCTTCCTATAACAGTCAATTATACCCCAGAGATTTCCAATACAAGACAAATTATTGGTATTGCTTTTGATAACCCATCCTAACTACATGGTAAGACCCTATTGCTTCCACAGATCAAGGAAAAAGAAAGCTCTGCATTAATAAAGAAAGGTATTGAGCTTCAATAGCTTGTTTGCCCAGCTCCATCATTCTGTTCTGTTAACTAACATTTCCAGCCCCAAAGCAGATCACTGGAAACTGTTCCAAACTCTATATGTTCCAAAATGCATATATGATAGTCTTTGGGTCTTTTGTTGAAGGGCATAGAGAAATCAGTCTCGAGTTGACTAGGAAACTTCCCCATTAGGATAGATTCAACAATGCCAAAAGGTATTATGCATACTGCTATGGGAAGAAATACATTATTGGACTTAAGCAAGTGTGGAGTCTGTGTGTTACAATACGGCCCTGCCGTGAAGGATGAACTCTGGTTCAAGAGTGAAATGACTGGTATGGGAGTATCAGACTCTGATTGGATATGAGGCCTGTTCTACAGTAGGGCATTCACGTGTATTACTGAAAATCTGGTAAAGGGTCCTGAGATGTCATAAAAGCTAATGGGAAACCTACTATTGTTGTTTCAACAAACTGTCATATTATCATACTGTCTTTTAAGTGATTGTTTATGTGCATATATCTATGCCTTTCTAAGCATTGGTGAGAAAAATTTTATTTTACAGTAGTTAGCAGCTAATGTAATATAATGAAAAGTCTCATAACTGGTCAAGGTACTGAAATTTTATGACTTGAAGTTTTCAGCCCATTTTGGAACATCTTCATCAACTCACTACCCCACTGAGGTTCAGGAAGCATGGAGGAAGATGGGGCAGAATGTAGGTGCCAAGGATGGAGATGAAAGCTATGAAATGATGTCGTCTGGAAGATTTTATGAATGATGTAACCATGAAATGGCATTATCTCTTGATATCTAAATAAGACCTGCAAAAATCAATCCAGAAAAAACTCCAGTATGGATGTAAAGAGGACTCATAAGTCTTCCCCCATCCCTGAGGAACTATTGGCAGTTTGTGGCTACTGGGTAAGAAGAGTTATTTTTCTTTGGAAGCCTTGCCATTGTCCAGTTCCCCATATTCTAGTGGATTATCCCACAACTACATATCAATGGACATCAGTAACTGAAATCAGTGGGATATATTTTCTAAAAAGAGAGAGCAAACATGATTGTCCATGTTGTATTCTTTTTGAAACTGAATCTAAGTTACTTAGCAAATATTTGCCACTACTACTGAGACAAAGAAAGGGGGGCATGATGTTTGGAGGATAGGGATTACAGAAGGAAGAGAAGGAAGAAGAGAAGATTGAGGGGAAGGTAGGTCTCAGATGTAGAAATGAACAAAATATGTTGTATAGATATACAAAATTTTCATAGAATAAAAGAATATTAGAATTTCCATATCTAAACCATCTTCTAATAAATTTATTTACTTGTTATTTATTTGTCACATTCCTTTTATATATTAATTGCTGCCCTAGATTTTTACACACAGTATATTGCATCTTTACAACAGCCTTTCTGGATAAATTTCATTGTTTATTTGAGAACATTTTCAAGTTCATTTGATACAAATCAGGTAAGTGTGTTTTCAGAGTTTCTGTCCTGCCTTGTTTTTGTTTTGCCCATTTTTAAGTCCTATAGAAATCACACAGAGGTCTACATTAATCATAAACTGATTGGCCCATTAGCTCAGGCTTCTTATTAACTCTTATAACTTATATTAGCCCATTATTCTTGTCTATTAGCCATGTGGCTTGGTACTTTATTCAGCAGAGTAGTCATATTTTGCTTCTTCTGTGGCTGGGGTCACACTGCCAACTAAGCTTTCTTTTTCCTAGAATTCTCTTGTTCTCATTGACCCACCTCTACTTATAGTCTGGTTGTCCCGCCTATACTTCCTGCCTGGCTACTGGCCAATCAGCATTCATTTAAAACATAATTGACAGAATATAGACAATTGTCCGCTCCACTTTCCCCTCTTTTTTTTTTTTTTTAAAGAATATCCATAGTCCATTTTTTGGGAATATGGACGTGTTTCTCCAGGCTACTTCCTGCTGGTTGGAGATGCTAATAATCTTATGGGTCCCTAAAAAAAATTTAGAATTGTGATCAAGTCCTGACTGTAGTATCCTGTGATGCTTGACCATCTCAGGCAGCAATCTTGAATCTGTTCTGGATGAAGACCTCAGACATCTGGGCTATTTCTTCCTACCAGAGATTTCTAAGGTGGTCTTCCTTGATCAAACTTGATTTTTCTTAACTCAGAATGAATTTACAGCCTCTCATTTCCTGTGGAAACAAAAGCAAAATTTCTTTTCCAAAGTAACACACCTTTTGAGTTCAATTTTGAAGTCAAGGTATTTTCAAAATACCTATCTTGAATTAATCCAAAAGTTTTTATAAACAAATATCTTTTAGCAGCTGTTGCTCCTTCCTCAGCATCCAAACAATTCAAAGAGAGCATAATAACATACAGTATCAAGATTCTCTGTGTATTTTTCATCTTTACATGGTTTTATTTCAACCTCTGTTTCTTTTGTTTTTACTTTTACTTTTGGAGACAGGTTCTCTGTATATCTTTGGCTGTCCTAGAAGTCCCTCTGTAGACCAGGCTGTCTTTGAACTCACAGAGATCCACCTGCCTCTGCCTCCCAAGCATTGGGATTAAAGGTGTGTGCTTCCACACCCAACTACTCTCTTTTTTTAAAGACTTTTTAACCTTTTTCTTTTGTCTCCCAAGCCTGCATATATTTTTAACATACTGTAAAACATTTAGAGGTTTTCTTCAACTTTGAATCTTTCCTTTACTGTTTATCTCTATTTTTCTGACCACATGAGTCTTTAATTTGCTAAGCAATATGGGTAGGATTAAAGCCGTGGCTTTGATGGCTGGGTCCAGCCCATTTCTTAGCTTTCTGAGATTTCAGACTCATAGAGGAGGTACCAACTGTAGTCATGTTTATTGCCACAAATCTATGGTGTCTCAAGGTCCCTGCCAGGAAGCAAGCTGCACAGTGTGCTCACAAACCACACTCAAATGCTCTGTAGCTGTACCTCCTGCCTGAAAGAGGCAGAGTTTGCCATGGCAGGATGGCACAGAAAGCTGGCATTTTAAAATGGAGCACTTTTTTTTTCCTGCTACAGCTTGAAACCAAAAAGTATGTGGTCAGCTTTTCATCAACACCATTTAAGTGTTTTGTGGCAGGACCTCTTAAAAGAGCTGCAAGGTTATGCAGATAAAGTTGAGTCAAGAAGCCTCTCCTAAATGAGAACGCTTGCCTCTAGTAAGCAGACCCCAACTGAGAAAATGCTGCTATCAATAATCCTTGCTTACATCTATTCTTTTCATCTAGAATTACTTTCCAAACTCCCCCAGGCTTTATGTGGATGCAGTTGTCCGCATGGGCCCCACTTGTTGTCAGAGTTTCTGTCCTGCCTGGTTTCTGTTCTGCCCATTGTTAAGTCCCAAAGAAATCACACAGAGGTCTACATTAATCATAAACTGATTGGCCCATTATAAGTAAGGAAATTTCACATTAGCATGATACATACCAAACATCTAACAAACATGTAATTGTTATAAAATATTAAAATGCAATTATTAAATCTAAATTTATATTAGACAAAGCTGAGATCTGAAAAAAGAGAGAACTTCTGGTGAAAAGTTATAGAATTTGATAGACTACTGGATTTTTCAGGTAAAATGATTTGGACATCATTGTGGTTTATAGAACTGTTGGCTAAAGATGATTCAGATAGATTTGGGAGTCATATGTCTTTATGTTTTGTAAACTCTGGGAGATGGACTATAGGAAGGGGGTTGAGAAAGGATAGACTGAGAGGAGACTGCAGCACTCAGATCTAGAATAGGAAAGATGGATAAAGTAGCAAACAGGAAGCATGGAGGAGAGAGAACACTTGAACTTGAGCTGTATTATGTCATGACAGTGATGAGCTGAGGTTTTCAAATCATTAGCATCAGAAGCACTCTGTGCTCAGGGATTTACACAAAGATCTTGGCTAGCTGGATTTCCCCAAATACCAGAATGAAAGAGAAAGAGCAGAAGTCAGGACATCAAACCATATGCTTTATATTTATTTCCCATGGATATCTTAATTGTAAGATTTACCCTGCTTAAAGTCATGCATTTAATAAGTCTGTCTGAATTTAAACATTGTTCACAAATGGACTGGTTTCCTTTTAGGAACTTGGTTCCAAGTTTTGTGTCTTTGTGTTATGTCCTTTTACTTTTTGCACTCATGTGCAGAGACACACCTTGTATTGCAGGTATATAAGTAAGGACAATGTTAGATTTGCCTATTTTGGAATTACTAACAGTCTCCTGATATTATATACTTTATTTTTACAACCTTATTTCACTTTCAGATTAAAAGAAGTTGTCTTCTACATTTTCTCAAAATTTGATCTTTCCAGAAGTGTTCTAGGTTAGCTAATTTCAGTCACATTACACAATAGAAACAGGCAGTAGAATCAGTAATCATAAGGGACTTAGGAGAAGATAGGGAAAGTATCTACGTTTCTGTTTTAAGATGAGTAACTTTTGTTAGCTCATCCATTATATGGTCTGCATAGTCAGCGGTACTTGATAAGAATGGTTGGGACTGTAAAGAAGGAAGAACCCAACTTTCTCACCTCAGCAGCAAGCATAAAACTAAGTCTGCTGAAGACGTGTTTAAGGGCACGTGTAAGAATCAGAAAAAAGAAAAGAAGGGATGGGGGAGCCAGTTATGAATTATGCTTACCAATGAGCAACAAGACATCAAATACCCTGTCTTGGTTAGGGTTTCTGCTGCTGTGAAGAGACATCAAGACCACGGCAAGTCTTACAAAAGAAGCATTTAATTAGGAGTAGCTTACAGTTTCATAGGTTTAGTCCATTATCTTTATGGCAGAACATGGCGACAGCATGTAGGCAGACATGGTGCTGTAGGAGGAGCTCAGAATGTTACATCTTGATCAACAGGCAGCAGAAGCAACAGTGACACCTGGAACAGCTTGACTGTAGGAGAAATCAAATCCCAACCCCACAATGACACACTTCCTCCAGCAAGGCCATGCCTCTTAATATGACCACTCCCTATGGGGACCATTGTCTTTCAAACAACCTTTCCTCTCATCTACATGCTGGTTGCAGTCACTGTTCCATGTTGCTGACAGATCTGAAATACTGTTTGGGATCATAACTGACCTGTCTCATTTATAATCTTCATGACTCCTCTGTCAACACCCAGCAAAGGGTGGCATTGAGTCAGCCACTTAGTGGCAGTCCAGTCTAATCTCAGTCTCAAGCTTGGGGTGCCATGACCAGTGTTCCTTCTCACTGAAGAAAACTAAGCAGGTAGAGAATATATTCCAGTTTGGTTCCATACCCTTACTTCTCAAGAGGAGCTCTGTGCCCTAACTAACTAATACTGGTCTCACAAAAATCTGTGACTCTACAACATTACTGAAAACACATACGCACACAGAGCACACAGCACTGATAACAAAAGTTGACACTTGGTCCTGAATTTATATGTTTGGAAAATGAATTCAAAATTGTGTATGATCATTTATGTGTATGTATATGTGTATGCATGTTGGTGTGTGGGTGGGTGGGTTTGTGTGTGTAGGTGTGCCTGTAGAGACTCTCCAGGCACTATCCATCTTCCTCAATTGTTTTCTATCTTACTTTCTTTTTTTTTACAGAAAGTCTCTCACTGAACCTCGAGCTCACCACTTTGTAAAGACTGGCTGTTAACTGAACCCTAGGTTCTGCCTGTCTCCACCTATTGCAGACATGGATTATAGACATGTGCCTCTGTTCTTGGTTTTGATGTGGGTACCTGGGATATAAACTCGGGTTTTCATTCTGGCATCACGAGAACTTTGCCTGCTGAGCTATCTCTGCAACCAATTAAAAATGAAATTTGATTACAAGGCAAAATTATAGGGATTATGATGAGACAACTTGCAGTGTTTTCTGGAGCATATAACAGCTAGTAAATTATAGATAAGCCTAATCCTTGTGATTTGCGTGTGTCAGTTGGTCCAGACAAAATTGGGCAAGTTTTTTGTATCAGGTATAATATATCCTATTCCACATGACTCCAAAAGATGGAATTTAAACCAGTGATAGGAAGATAATGGGGAACGATACATCACCATCTTACAAGGAGCCAACTTCTGGGCAGTTCAAATTACCAAGAAAAAGCTGGGTTCTCATAACAATGTTAGATGAGGACTCAGTGTCTGCTTACAGCAATAACTCAGAGCAGGATGACACATGAAGAGAATAAAGGGTTTGATTTAAATACTGTCTGAAGCTGTTTCTGACTCTGAAGTCTTGGAATTTCTTGAATTAAATTTATACAAAGTGAGATGACATACATGGGATACCTAGAGGAAGAAAAAACATGATGGAGGAGGTGGCCTTTCTTTACAGCCCTCATCTTTGAAGAGAGATTTGCCAGTTCAAAGCACTTCCACGGAAAATCTAATGGCAATCCCATGTTTTAAGCCATATATGTCCTTTGGAATCACAGTAAATTTAAGATAATAAGCACACCTGAAGAGTGCAATTGAATATTTTAACAGTAGTGTATATGAAGTATAGAATTTGTAATAAGATCTCAGCAGCCATTGTGAAGCAAACCGATCATAGCCATTATGAATTACTTTTCAAAGTGTGTTTGTGTTGTGGTGAAAAACAGACACACAGAGACTTAATATTCCTGATTTCAGAGTTAGCTGTCTTACCCTTGCTTCACATGGGTTTATGCTGAGAATGAAAGTACTATGGAAGCATCAGAACTTGGACTTGATGACATTTTCTTAACTATGAGTGCAATCTTTCTAATCAATTTTTTAAGAAAACATCGATTTTGATCTATTTTGAAATAGTGATTATTAACAACTTACTCTAGGAATGTCATTTTCCAAATCACTGCTTTTGTTCTCTTTTAAGTAGACATTAACTTTTAATTTTGTGAAAAGCGATTTAAAAGGAATTTATCCCAATACTGGGAATAGAACCTAGATCCTCATTTGTACTAGGCAAGCATTTTTTAATGAACTGTAGCCACAGTCCAGGATTTCACAATTTTTCTTTAAGAAAAGGAGGGAAAAAAGTCAGATCATTCTTTTGCTAACTTAGGAAAACAAAATCATTGTGCTGTTTGATAGATAATGGCAATATCGAAAACTAAGTATAAAACAGAATTAATAATGGGGTAAATTCAGGTCAGCAATCAGATGACCATAAGAACACAGCCACATTACTGCTCTCTCTGGCAACACAATCAGTATTGTGAAGGATATTTAATGTTTAATTCTATGCTTTTTCATTCTCTGTAACCTCTGATGTCAAAGTATGAATGTCCAAACTGCGCATGAACAATTCATGGTATCTACATCAGAGACTGCACAATAGGTCAATGTAGATTTCACCTTTAATAACACAATTAATGTTCATAAGGAAGGATATTGTGATGCTGATTAAGATGTATTTTAGGCTTCAGTTTATTCCTTTACTTGGTTAATGTTTATACCATCCATTGTAATACTCTAATACTCTTCTGCTCTCCTTTTTCCCCTCCAAGACAGGGTTTCTCTGTGTAGCTTTGGTGCCTGTCCTGGAACTAGCTCTTGTAGACCAAGCTGGTCTTGAACTCACAGAGATCTGCCTGCTTCTGCCTTCCAAGTGCTGGGATTAAAGGAGTGCATCACCACTGCCTGGCTCTCTTCTGCTCTCTAAATGTGTGCCATTCCCCTAGCTCTGGGAATTCTCAGTTCATAGACCGGTATGCTACTGAGTTGTTCCTGGTGACACGCAGCAATAAGAATATCCCCAATATTCTCTGCTTCCTGCCAGTGTTACTACCATAACACCACATTTGACTCTCACTGTCATTTGCTCAAAGTCCATACAGGGGTTCAATTTTTCTCTTTTTCTTTGTTCTCATTATGTTGCAGTTTAAATGGCTGGATTAGTAAACCCCAGTTCTCACTTGGAAGTGGTTTTATACTCCTGGCAGTGATTCTGTTTACCATATTCATCAAGACAACTCACTTTTCTCTATGTCTTATCAAAGTCTTTTTCTGGGTCCCATATCAATGTAACTGATAGCTTTTTTATTATTATTGTTAAAAGAAAAATTTACATTTACTCCCCTTGTTCCCGGCCCGCCTGCTCCCCCACTAC
>JAQHUG010000187.1:2877730-2904935 GCA_028555095.1 Dicrostonyx torquatus
TATGACAAAAGATAAAATAGATCTAAATATTGTAACTATAATTCTTGCTTGATAACTGTTTTGTTATATGTAACTTTATTATGTTAGAATGAAAGCCTTTCTTTTTCTGTTTAAACAGAAAAAGGGGAAATGGTGTAGGAGGGTTTTTCTTTATTTCTGTGTTGCTTTTATTGGTTAATAAAGAAGCTGTCTTGGCCATTTGATAGGGCAGGACTTAGGCGGGAAAAAGAGACAGTATGCTGGGAAGAAGACTGAGTCAGGGAGAGAGCCACCACGAAGCCGCCAGGGTCAGACATGCTGAATGATTCCTGGTAAGAACACCACCTCGTGGTGACACACAGACGTTTAGAAATGGGCTGAATCAGATGTGAGAATTAGCCAATAGAAGCTAGAACTAATGACCAGGCAGTATTTAAATGAATATAGTTTGTAATTATTCTGGGTATAGCCGAGCAGCCGGGAGCCAGGCAGAACGGAACAAAGGGCCTCTCCGCTCAGGTGTTGGGAACACAGCCCTCTGCGTACCTTCTACAACACACAAAATTACTGTTACTGGGATTACGGGCTTTACTTCACCAAGGTAAATAAGCACTTTAATTCCATGTAAACATAGAAAACATTTGCTAAGCTGGTCTGGCACTCTGTGAACATTTCCTGCTTTGCTCCCAAGGTTGTTGGTTTTTCTTAAACCTCTCCTTTCCACTACTTGCTGCTACCAAAATTGTGCTGGTAATGTCGGTCTGGTAGCAGCAATGCTTGAGTCAGTAAACACCATGTAATTCTTTATAGAGAAAATTTGATGATGTGCTAAATTATCCAAACAATCTATACTACCTTTTTTCATTCTCTTTAAATCCATTTTGGATTTTACATATTACAAAATTTTAATAAAAGATAAAGTATTATCTATCATTGTAATAATTGTAATGATTTATGTTCCTCCAAACTGAAATAAAACAATCTTGATGTTTCTGAACTATATTTATTTTGCCCTGCCCTTATGTGTAATTTCTAAAACCTCAACCCCATCTAAATCCTCAAAGACTGCAACTTATCTCTGGGCCTATTCTAGAAATCTCATGGGAACTTTCAAAGTCAGATAAGTAGTCTGGGAAGATTCTGCTGGACCAGAATGATATGCTCTGCTCCATGCTGCGATGGCCTCTTAGAGGCTCTGCATTGACTTCTCACACTGACCTTCTTGCCTTAGGGCCTGATTTAAGCTGCCAATAGCTGAAGAAATAACATACTATTGCATTAGAGCCGAGAATTCCCCTCCTCACACTTTCAGAGTTCTGGCATCAGTTTTGATCACTCCACTTATTGATTTGCACTCTGCGATACACAAAGTGATTTTACAAAACAATTTAAATTCTAGAGTCTTCTTTCAAGATTAAGTAAAATGGGTAACGTGTCTTGGTGATGGTAGTGATATACCCAGTCAATCACCATGCCATACTAATAGATACCCTCTCCCTCCAGCTTGGGCCTTTGTCCTCGCACTTATCTTTTGCCAGTTAATGATGCCAGGAATTTATTCAAAAAGAGGCCAATTGTGTCTCCCAAATAAGCACAAGCTAGAGTCATGTGAGGGCATTAATCGGCCTGTCTCACTCTCATTCTGCTGTGCTTGGTTCAGAAATACCAGATGCAAAACTTTACTTTGGGAACTAGAGATAGAAAGTAAAATATTGCAGTATTACCATATTAATTTAGAGTATGGTCAAAGAGAGCTAGGAGGTCAACAAATATTTGAATAATAATGAATGTTAAAAATAAAATAAAAGGAAAGTCTAGGTTTCTGAAAAACCTGTAGAAAAGGATCACATGGTAGCCCGTCTGTGGATCAACAGGGTATGCGAGTGTATGATTGTATAGGTATAGTTTATTACAGGTGTGATCATATCATTGCACCTGTGGAGCTACTTCACAAATTTAAATTTCCTACTCGATTGTTGAAAGTAGCTGAGTTAGGATTCCAGACAATGAAGTGGGAGAAATGGTTTCCTGCGAATATCTAGAAGAATAAGATGGAATTGACAAGAACACATAGGTGTGGCCAATGAGTAGAGTCATTTTGGTCAAAAGCGTCTGCATGAAGAGCATCTTATTAGCTAGAACAGCATCACTCTAAGCAGATTCATAGTGTTGTGTGTGCTGTACCTGCACTTTTCCTTGTGTTCCAAGAATCAGCAGCATTAAGAATATGCTATAATTATATATTTTCTTGAGTGTGGAGACTGCAAATTGGAGATGCAGTATGTGTACTTTTGGGGTAAACAGGAAAATGGATGAGAATATTAGAACGTATCATAGCTGGAAAGATTCAACATCGTTTAGTAGAACTTGTTTTCCTAAAATCAGGGTGTGAGTTGAAACAGTTGCAGAGTACAATCTAATTTTATCTTTGAGGATCAAGAATTCTTGAGGAAATATTAATTTCCAAAGTGGGAAAATTAAACAAAGTAAGAAATCTCTGTTATATAAAATAGATGGAAGACCAAAAGAAACTGACAGACAAGCAGATATCGCTGAATGTTGGAGGCTTTTTAAAAGCTTCTCTATACATTGAAGCTTCATAAAAGATCAATGAATTTAGATAAGAAAGTGATATAATAAGTTTGGTGGGATGAGCAGTTTAAGATGAAGAAAGATGAGAATTCCATAGATGGCCATCAGGAAAATATGGCAATAATGTACGTAGGCTTGGGACACAGGTGGAGTGATGGGAAAAGGCATGCAGTGATCTCTGAGAAAATGAAGGATGATGGAGGTATTTTGGGAAAGACTCAACTGAATAAATATATAACTTTTGCCTCTCTTATTTGCATGCTGCTCAGTAGACCATAAATCAAATTTTTAACCTTTAGTTTCCCATTGTTTTCTCAGGAAAATTATTTGATTAAAGAGACTCACAATGGGTCAAAGAGCAAAAGTCAAGCGACTGTGGAGTGCTGGGCCCTAAATGGAACATCTGTATCATAGACACAGATAGACCACACACACACACACATGCCACACAGAACATATACCATAGACACAGTATACACACACACAACACATACCACACATACACTCCATACCATACCACACAAGGCCACAACACACACAATGTACAGCACACACACATACAATATATACACAACACACATGTCACATACAGCATACATGCCACATACCACATATACACACCATACCACACCACACAAGGCCTCAACACAAACACACACAATGTACAACATACAATATACACACAACACATATGTCATATACAGCACACACAACACACACCATACATACGTACCATACTACACCACACAATGCTACAACACAACACAAAACGCAGCACACACACAAGGTGCAACACACATAACACATAAACACACACAACTAAATAAAACTTACAGAAGTGGGGACAGAAAGACAGGTATGAGCTGGAGGTCAGGGGACCTGCAAAATAAGTTTCTTCTGCATGTCTGACCCAGCCAATGTATTCATGAATCCATTGGATCTGTACTCGGTTGCACCATCCTGGGCTCATGAATACTTTACCATGAAACAGGGAAGACTGAGAAAGCCTCATCATTTACAGGACTACTGATAATCACTGGTGGCTAGAGCAAAACATGACATTTTCTCCAGTGGTGTGAGTTCTGATAAGTTAGTTAGTCATGGTTCAGTAAATAACCTTCTACCCATGCTCATGAAAGCAAACATTACTTACCTCAGTGGATCTTCCACAAATAAAAGAAAATAAAAGACATGAGAAAATGGAAAACTGCTGTTTTTATATATATATATATGTGTGTGTGTGTGTGTGTGTACATATATATAGAGATAGATAGATAGATAGATAGATAGATAGAAATTTTTTTTCTACAAAATATTCTGATTATAGTATATCCCTCCCCAAGTTCATCCATCATTTTCCCAAACTCCATGGTAATTCCAATTAGATTTCTTTTGTATGTGTATATTTAAGAAGCTTCTACGTTAATAGGTTTCTGTCTGACTTCTAGAATAACCCTGATATTTAGCTCTCCCTAATTAGCCATATTTCCTTTCTCATCTCCTTTTTCATCCCCATGTCCACTTAATCCTCCCACTCTAGCTTACCATACCCATAAAACATATTCTATGTCCCGTTCCCTGGGGAATTCATCTCTCCCTACAAGTTCATTGCTCTATACATAACCTCCTCTGTGGTTATATGGGATGTAGTATACTTACGGAAAACTTAAGTCTGACAACCACATATAAGCAAACCATATTTGTATTATTGAATCTGGGTTACCTTGCTTAGGATTATTTCTTCTATTCCATCAATTTGCCTGAAAATTCAATGATTTTTTAACAGTGCAGTGATATTCCATTTGAATAAATGTGCCATGTTGCCTTTACCTATTCATCCATTGGCAGACATCTAGACTTTTTCCAATTTCTGGCCTTTGTGAACTGAGGAGCAATGGACATAGTTGAATACGTGTCTCGGTAGTAGGATTTAGAGTCTTTAGGTTATATGCCCAAGAGTGGTATAGCTAAATGCTAAGGTAGATCAATTCTCATCTTTATGAACAATGGTCACACTGATTTCCACGTGGCTGTACTGATTTCCATTCCCACCAGCAACACATGAATGTCTCTCAGGGACTACTGTAGTAGAATTGGTGGATTCTGGTCCAATCGTACTGCTTTGGGTGTTAATAATTGTGTCTTTGTGCTGGCACCTAGATATCTGGGTTTGGGAAAATTGTGATTCAAGGTGTTGATATCTGCTCTTATCATTAATAGGTGGGTGTTCCATTTTTTTTTCTGTTGATCTCTCTGGATCTTAGGAAAGTCTGGATCTTAGGAAAGTTGCCTAGTAGAGTACGTTCTGAGTCCCTGCCAAATGTGGCCACTGGGAGACCTAGATAGAACATGTTTCTATATATTGAAGGCTGACAGGAGGAATGAGAATTTGCAGTGGGGAAGAAGAAGGGGAGAGATCATTTCTGGACTAGCCTGGCTATTGGGTTTCCAGGGAGAGAATGCCTCCATGTACTGGCAGCTGACATAAAGAACTGAATAATGACATCTTGAATTTTGCAGGAAAATGGATGGAGCTAGAAAGCATCATCTTGAGTGAGGTAACCCAGACCCAGAAAGATAATTATCACATGTACTCATTCACAAGTGGGTTTTAAACATAAAGCAAAGAAAACCGGGGCAAAAATTCAGAATCCTAGAAAACAATGAGGACCCTAAAAGAGACCCATAGATATAATCTACATGGGAAGTAGAAAAAGACAGGATCTCCTGAGTAAATTGGGAGCATGGAGACCTTGGGAGAGGGTTGAAGGGGAAGGGAGAGAAGAAGATAAAAATGTAGAGCTCAATAAAAATCAATAAACAATAGTCAAAAAAGGAGAACTGAAATGAGTTAAAGAGGATGCAGAGATGGTCTACAAGAAGGAGGAAGGATGTCTCTGCTGTGAGGTTCAACAGAGTCCTCAGGGAATGGAGTCAGAGAGGAAGCTTTGTTGGGAATTCTGAATAATGACATCCAACTCCACTGCTCATTAATAAACCCTTTACCAAACTGGTATATGATCTTGAATATACCAGTAAAGGGTCATCTTCTCTCCTGATAATATTTCTGTCCTTCTCACAAATGTCTATACAATGAAAACTATGTACCAGCTGCTTAAGTTGCAGACATTTGCACTGGCCCAGCAGAAACCTTTGACATTGTATTGTTATCCCTACTCTGGGACTGGGCAATTTAATTTTTTGTTGTAATCTTTATTATATTGAGTACAGTACCTAAATTCTTGATATATATGTAAATTTCTTATTATTCTAAGAAGCTGTTAGCATTCATATATGGAAATTGAGCATTTTGATACAAAACAAAAATAAAAGAAAATAATAAAACCTGTCTTCTAGGTTCTCATATTGACCTTATTTTTGCTCTAAATCAACAAGTTCATTTATAAAAACTCATTTTTTTCTGCCTTTCTTTGTATTTTTCTTTAACTTTTTCTTATGCCACCCTGTTTTTTCTTGTTTTATTTTTGCATCTTAGGAAATCATTTTTTATTTAACTCAGACAATTACACACACACACATATATATATATATATATATGCTTGATTTTATTTCATTTTACTCCCTTTCACTCTGTCTTACCTCTCCTTCTCCCATTGAAACAAAGTGCAATGTCTTGATTTGGAATGACAGTGATGTAACATTGTCAGGTAGAGCTATTTAAACATCTCAATTCCTTATTGTGGCTTGCTGCTGTTGATGATGAAAATGTTCTTTTACTTCCCATTCTATTAGTGTGCTCTCTATAATAGTAATACAAGTATCTTTTATCCCATGCTACTAAATTCTTCACATTCTTCTAACAACAAATGCATTAAAAGTAAGGTCAAGTGCTTTGCTATATGTAGTCATTTATACTCTGTACAAATTTTTCCCCAACACAGAGAATGCCAGCCATATGTAGCACTAATTCTAATTGTTCTCATTAATACAGCCCAGAGGCTGATATTAGGAAGTGAAAGCTGAACGATCAGAGAAGCAGAGCAGCCAGCCATTAGTTCTTACCTCTATGAAATCCTCAGACCAAATAGAGCATCCTGTCTCTATAAAACCTCAGACTGAATTCTGAGTTCCTGTCTCCTCCTGCCTAATATTCCTTTCTGTACCCAGACACATCATGTTGTCTCTACCTCTCCAGTGCTAGGATTAAAGGTGTGAGCCACCACTTCCTGGCTCTGTTTCTCTTTTAGACTGATTCAATATCTTAAGTTCCAGGGTGGCCTTGAACTCACAGAGTTCCATCTGCATCTGTATCCATAGTGCTGGGATTAAAGGTGTCCTTCACCACTGCCTAGCCTCTATGGCTAACTCGTATGACTAGCTACACATTCTTATCTTCAGGCAAGCTTTATTTGTTAAAACACAAACAAAATATCATCACACCTATATAGTAAGTTCCCCAGCACACAAGTGTCATTGAATCAATATGTATTATTTTGCTAAATTTTTAAGAATGTCAATAGAGAATTGAAAGATTCATCAAGGAACTGTTCCAACATAAAACAACTTCATAAATTGGTGGGTTATTTAATTCATTCTAGTTATTTTCTGCCCTTTAGTGTTCAGTTCCCTTGTTTGCTTGAGACCCCTGCAAGTCTGTATTTAGTGCCCATTACCTTACCAGAGAAGCATCATGAGTATCATGGATCATTATGCGGAACATGTAAAGAAACAAATCAAATTTGCTCTCCAAAGATTGCAGTGTTTTATTTTATTAAAGAAAACAAGCCATTTACCATTGAAAAGTTCAGTCCACGAACACTTACAACTCATAATTGTAAAGAGTAATCATAGTATGCAATTACCTAAACAGAAATTCTGTCCTCAATAGGTAACAAGATGTCGATTTTCACATGTACCCACAAACAAAATGCAGACCATTATTTAAATAAGTTCTTTGCTGGCAGTCCTTAATTTTTAATTTTCTTCACACAAAGAAAGGTCAAAGTCAACAAATGCGCTATTGAGACAAATGCATGTGAATGAGGTTACCCTGAGTAATAACTGTCATCTATGTATGTTCTGAATCTCCAAGACTGTCTGATGAAGAGGCCCTTGAAAACACTTCTGCTTTTTCTAGAATGTTAAACCTTAGCCATGACCCAAAATAGTCCACATACCTGTAAACTGAGAACAGGATTCATCATCCACCAGGAATGCAGGGAAATGAGGCGCAGGGAAGGAAAACACATGGCATTTCACATCGCACATCATGAAGCTAAATTGCTCTTTGTATTCCAAAAAATTCCAGACTTTTAAAAATCAAAAGGTCTGAAACAACATTAAAGACTACTGAAGGGGTTTCTGGCTTCTCTGTTTTCTGGCACATGAATTAGTTCAAAAAGAAGAGATGGGTGATTACATGGTTAATCCTTGAGTCAAATTTCACTTCAAAGTCTATACAGGGAAAGTAGAGAAAAAGGAAAGTGACAAGTGTATTCATTCAGCAGACATTACTGACTGTCAGGAACTTGGGAAAGGGCGGGTTTGACTTCATGCATCGTTTATGCAACAGTAGGAAAGTTGTCACAAGCTCGTAGGCCCTTTCTCCATTCTAGGACGAGTGTTTGTACTAAAGGGCAGCAAACATGTTTGAGGGCAAAGCATGATGGTCTCGATCTTGAGACAGCTATATCAGATGCGCACACGCTTGTTCTCTGGCACTTGGTTAGGTTGCTACACTACAGAGGGTTGGGTTTGATAGACATATCAACTCTAGCAGAAAGTTTCCCATCAAAACCTGCCTTCAGTGTATCAATTTTCAAAACTGAGGGAAAATACAAACCCACTCAACACTCTGTCTTCTTGCAGAGGCCTACTTATAAAGTTTAACTGGATCTCATGGGAAAATAGGAGATTGTTTTGAAGAATTGGGTTTTTGTTTGTTTGTTTTACTTTTTAAAGGAATTTTAGAATATGCCTTATCCCAAAAACTTTGTTTGAAATCTTTTCCTCTACTGAATAATAAGAAATTACATTCATATCTTTCTTTGTTGCTTTATATAAGTAAATTTAAAGTAGAAAAACAAACATTCCTTCAAATTTTATCTTGTTACTTATATATCATGAATTTTAGTTTTCCTTTAAGAAATAGTACCATAACAATTTTACATTTGATTATTTCCCAATATACAATTAGTGCTTATGTACTTTTCTGACAGACTATAAAGGAAAAGATCTTTATTCATAAAGATCAAAAATAAAATAGAATATAATATACCACAAGTTCTTCTCTACCATTTCATCTCAAAATAACTTTTTCCTTGCATTTCATTCACTTTCTTAGTTTAAAGAGCTAAAAATTCTCAGAAACCATGGAGATCAAAACAATTACTAGGTTCATCACCCCCCCCCCACACACACACACACGCAAAAAAAACATTGCAGCAATTGTAATGAATATTCAAGAATTAGCAAAACATTTTATTAAATGTACGCATAGTACAGACCCAGTTACAGCATTTGAATGAAGCATCTGATACAATCCAGAACTTCAGAAAAGCCTTTTTTAGAAGGTAATCCAGGTCAGCAGATCATATCCTACTGCAAGTCTGAGTTGACTTCAATCCCCTGAATGAACGTAGGGGTGGAAGGGAAGAACTGACTCCACAAAGTTGCCCTCAAACGTCCACCCTCCTCACATGCACCAAGGCACACACAGCCACTCATCTTACACAATAATAGTAAATAAATGGTTGTAAAAGGTATTAATCTAACTCCATCCTATTAGAAATTTCTTTAAATTGACAATGTAATTAAGATGTTCCACGCAAGAAAAGCAGTATCTGGAATGAATCGACTAAGCCAGCCAATTTCTCTTGGGAAATTGCGGGGATTTTGACGTATGGAATTGTCTTTTGTACTTGGACATGTGATACCATGACAGATCCTCAGCATCTTTGTCTACATACCAAAAGCTTCAGACTTTTGCCTCAAGGCAAAGAAGAAGTAAAAGACAATTTTAAGGTTTATGGGTTGAATGCACACACTGGCAGTTGCTCATGGATAACCTGATAGACTGTTGCCAGTTGAGCTGACTAGAGAGCACTTCTAGTATTCTAAGTAAGACATAAGGTAGCCTGAGCCAAAGCATTCTGCTCAGATGGGGACCACAAGACAGATTTGGAAGATATTTAGCAAATAGGGAAAACAAAACTTGTTGGCATCTTGGAAGAACTAAAAATAGGCTCCCCACAAGTATCTGACATGGAAAATAGAATGCATGTGCTTCTATTTTAAAAGATAAGAGACACAGAGCCCAATGATGAAATAGTGTGGCTTTAGTTGAAATACAATTATGTTTGAAATGTTAAGCTGCAGTTTGATGTGGTTGATTTGTAGACTAAAATTTAGTCAGTCACTCAGTGTATTTGTCTAACCTGGAGAGAACACAGATGACAGAGAAAAGAGTTACTTGTGGACAAGATCACTATGAAAATGTTCCAAGTAAAATGATCAAAGGCCATACTCCCACGTAGTAAGTATATTTTAAATACTTCTTGAGAGAAATTCAGAAAGAGCATGGTAAACCTGGGCCTCAGTTATGATGGTTTTTGTGCTGAGGACAGTAGGCTGCATGCTTTATACTGTCACCAAAGTCACATGGTGCGGAGGAGGGCTTAGCCTTTTAAGGTTGTATCTAAGTCCTTATTCCAAGGTGTTCTATAAAGGTAGGGTTTTAACACTTCATCTACAATTTGGACTTCCCATGATATGGGAGACCCTCTGTGTGTTGTTTGTATTTGTTAATGAATAAATAATCTTCCTTGGCCTAATAGGACAGAACTTAGGTAGGCAGAGAAGACAGAACTGAATTCTGGGGGGAAGAAAGCAGAGTCAGGAGATGTCATAGACCTGCTGCCGGATATAGACATCTGGTAATCCACAATGTCATGGTGATATACAGATTAATAGAAATGGGTTAAATTAATATGTAAGAGTTAATCAATAAGAAGTTAGAGCTAATGGGCCAAGCAGTGATTTAATGAATATATTTTTGTGTGGTTATTTCAGGGCTAAGCTATCAGGGCAGCCGGAACAAACAAGTGGGCCCTCCTAAGAACTGAAGTGGAATGTCCACATTGATTTCAGAAATACCACCAAAGCACTAAGATGAAATACACTTGGCATTGTTCTCCAGGGTTACCCTTTCTGCATGCATCATTCTTATGGAAAAAATGCAGCAGTGAATCAGATTTCACACCATGTGAGTGATGAGGTGTCTAATTTCAAGTCCCTAAAGAATATACTTTGATTAAGTTTGATGAATACAGATGTGATGGTTTGAAATAAAATGACCCCCCAAAGAGAGTGGCACTATTACTAGGTGTTACCTCGGCAGAGTAAGTGTGTCACTTGCAAGGGGCAGACTTGAGGTCACTTTTGCCTAAGCTTCTCTGTGTGACAGTCAGTTGATATTCTGCTGCCTTCTGATCAAGATATAGCCAGCTCCATGACTGCCTACCTGTTGCCATGCTCCCCATCATGACGATAATAGACTGAACATCTGAAACTATAAGACAACACTTCAAGAAGAGTTGGTGTGGTCATGATGCCTTTCCATAGCAATAAAAATCCCAACTAAAACAACAAATGACAGTAGCAAAATCACTGGTATATGTTCCACATCTTATGTTGTCTTAAAAATAAGCCAATTCGTGTTTCCTGGTAGATGCAGTTAGATGGCCTGCATGATAGAATTGAGGGCACATATTCGAGCAATGAAAGACCTTCCAAGTTATTATTTTACCAATGCTCTGTGAGAACTCTTAACAGTCTTCAATATTACACCTCACTTACCTCAGCTTCAGCTGATTGCATGTTGGGCATGAGTAGACACCTTGCTCATCATTTCACAAGATGTTACCCAGGGAGTGGTGAAGGAGGGCTATGCTTCCACATATGGGACTCTTCCAGATATATTGGTACTTAAAAATCTCATGTTCTGTGTTATCATGACTGATGACACAATTTCCCTGTTAGCTACTTGTCTTCTATTAAATACTCTTTCAAACTTTATTATCTGTTTCAGAATATCACTTTAAATGTTGTTATAAAGAAATCCTATCCACATAATGTAATGAATGACTGGCTACCAAATCCCAGGGCCTTCCTCAGGTCTTGCTTCTGAATTCCATCTCTTACTGTGCAGAATCATTAGTCACTTTTCTTTGCAGATCAGAGGGAGCTTCAAACCACAAGGTGTACCTTATCATCTGTAGGTCCTCCTTGATTTGTCTTTCTCCATCCTGAAACAAAAGCTTTGAATATCACCTAATGTGTCTTTTATCTTAACATATAAGAATTCTATTTCCCTGGTTTTTACATATTCTTCTCATTAGCTTTGTGGATTATCAGATTTCAATTGTTTCTTTGTAAGGTTACTGAATGGTGCATTCATTAGGTTTCTATTACTGTGATAAAATACTAATCAAAACCAAGCAGGGATAAGAAAGAGTTTATTTGGCTTACAGCTTACAGTCCATCACTGAAGGAAGCCAGAACAGGAAGTTAAGGCAGGAACCTAGAGGCAGGAACTGAAGAGGAGTCTATGGAGCAAAGATGATTACTGGATTGTTTCCCATAGCTTGCTCATCCTGTTCTCTTATACTACCCAGGACCATCTGCCCAAGGATGACATTGCCTCAGTGGGCTGGGTATTTCATCAATAACATCAGTTACTAATTGAGAAATGTCTCCACAGACTTGCCTACTGGTCAAATCCGATGAAGGTGGTTTGTGGGGGGAGGGGTTGGGCAGTTGTTTTTTTGCTGTTGTTTCAGGTGAACTTCATCTTTCCATTTGACTCTAGCTTATGTCATGTTAACAAAAACCCAGGACAAATGGCCTCCCAGCAACAGGCTCAGCTACCTTGTTTCCTAAATTCTCATTGCTAACCTGAGCTGTCCATTTATGCTTTTCACTGAAATTGTCCTAACGTGCAGTCTTCACAATTTGCATTCACATTTTAATGTGAGAAGAGGGATTTCTTCAGTAAAAAAATTCACAGTTAACTTTCCATGTCTTTCATGATCTGCCTATTCCACAGGTTTGAAATTCTATCTCTGTTTACTCAGCATAGTAATTATGAAAAGCTCCCAGTGTGTTCTGATATATAAGTTCTTATATTTTTAACAAGAACTAAAATACCTGCATTCTTAAAACTCCCTCGACTTCATAATTTTGTTCAGCACACTGATGATGTTTATTCATCAGTCTTTCAATATCCATTGTCAGTCTTCTTTATCATCCTGGAAAAAAATGTTATTTGGGGTAAAAACTGTCAACCAAATGAAATATTACAAAAATCATTTCACCTATTATTTACCACAAAAATACTTGATAATTATATTGTATCCTTTTTTATAATTGCATATTTGAGTCACTCATTTAATTCATTTTTATTTTTAGTAATGATAAATGCAAATGGAACCATATCTCTCTAATAATATTCTATAATCACTTTTCAAATAATAAATATATTCTTACTTTTAAAATACTGTTTCCTGTCAACCTTCAAGTGATTTCAGTTCCTTTCTTACCATAGTTTCCTAATTATTTCAAATATGCATAATAAATGCATTTAAAATTTATAGCTACACACACGTGTATGCAAGTCAATGTGTGTGTCTCTTTCCCATATATGACACACTGCTTTGCGTTTCTATATGTGAAACTAGTCCTTATTTCAAAGTGCCATGCAGGACTCCTTTACATGTATATCCACATTTTAAGCTCCTCAGTCTCACGAACAATGTGCTGCCTTTGCTACCTCTTCTCCAAACAACACTATCAAGAATGTGTTCTGGGATTGGAGAGGTGCCTCAGACGTTAGGAACACCATTTAAGAGTAATTTCACATGACCTAGGTTCAATTCCCAGAACTTACATGGAAGCTCATGACTGTAACTACAATCCCAGGGCATCTGACATAGATCTACATGCAGGTTGAACACCAATTCACATGAAATAAAAAATAAACAGTACTTCTAAAGTGGAAAAAAAATGTGTTCTAAACTGTTTTCTGAGGACGTCTATACTGCATGGAACAAAATGTAAGGAATACACATATCTTATTTCATGGAACATTTCTAACACCTCGCAACAATGTCTGTTTCACTTTATAGTCCAAATACTAGAGTCCCAATACAATACAATGTGTTTCTATATGTATGTTTTGGTGACAGATGGTGCCTGGAAATTTTAGTGTGCATAAAACTGGTTGCCTTCTTGGCTTTTCTAACATTTATAAAACCTCATAAGATGCCTTTGATAACTAAAACATCTTCATAGGGCATGTACTTGTTATCATCTGCCAGCCAGAAGATATGACATCCCATGTTATTCTCTAATTTCAAAGAACCAATACTTTCTGCAACTTGCCTCAAACTGAAACACAAAAAAAGTATGTCTCAAAGTGTAAGAATGACTACTCACAGTATCGTTGTATAGAGATTCCACCCCCCTCAGAATAAAATCTAATCAATTCAAGAATGTGGAATCAGAAAAAAATCACTATAATTGCATTTGTTGTTCTTTATTATAATTTCACAACAATCAGAAGCTTTGGCTGGCTGGGATCAATGTTCTGTTGGCCAGTAATATGGCCTTCCTACATCATGACGCACATTCTAATTCTACAGCCATGCAGAAACTGATATTTTAAGAGCTATTGTCACAGCAGACACACACACACACACACACACACACACACATGCACATGAGCATACACACACACAAATCAATACAGTTGTTAATATTTATCAGGTTTACATGGTTGCTCTAGGGAAAGACAGCAAGCAGCAGCCACAGATACACCATAGGATCATCACACTTGAGAGGAAAAGCACAGGAAAGCATGAGAAACACAAAGCAAATGCAGCATTTCTTCTTTGAGAACAACCTTGGGTTCAGACAGCCTCATTAGGATATAGACTTTGAGACAAGAATGGCAAACAGCAGTGTGCGGAGTTTAAGCTGAGGAGCGGTGATATTGCTCTTCACAGTCACTAAACCCAAAACACACCTGCTCGACAAGTCTAGGAAGATAAGGGTTGTAGAGTTTCATCTGCTCTGAATAACTTATTCTTTTGGATTGATGAAAATATATTGTAGGATAAATGGGGGTAGAGACAAAATTACAAGTATGTGAGACACTTGTCTTGAGCTACCTTCTTTACAACTCTGAAACCTGGACAGTGAAACACATTTCAGAACAGAAGCTGAATGTGTTTGAGATGGCATGTCTCAGGAGGATTCTAGGCATCACATGAAGAGTTAGGCCATGCAAGGATGATATTAAGAAATGTCTCCATCTATAGAAGGAAGTAAACTATAGGATACAGCAATGGTGCTTGAGATATTTTGGCCATGTTAGGGGAATGAATGACAGCAGATATTCACAGACAGCACTGTTTGGAGGAGTGCACAGGATAGGCGAAGAGGGAGATTGAAATAACACTTGATAGACAACATAGAGGAAGAGTGCAGAACCTTGAGTATGACAATAACACAAGCATTTAGGACTGCCCAGGATTGGAACACCTGAAAAACTTCCACCAATGGGCTGACCATGCATGCTTAAGTTTTGCTGAGGCATAAGTGAATGAATGATTGGCGTGGGAGGACCTTCTGTCTATGTGTTGCTTTTATTGGTTAATGAATAAAGAACTGGTGGTGTTGGAGAGAAGCTATGGAGCCACCGCTAGAGTCAGACATGCCGAAACTTTGCTGGTAAGCCACTGCCACATGGCAATACACAGATTAATAGAAATGGATTTAATTAATATGTAAGAATTAGCCAATAAGAAGCTAGAGCTAATGGGCCAAGCAATGACCTAATGAATACAGTTTCTGTGTGATTATTTCAGGTCTAAGCTAGTGGGGCAGCCAGGACGAACAAGTGTGCCCACCTCCTACAAATGATATAGGGTTAGGGCTGGAGTGATAGCTTCAGTCAGAAAAGAACTTGCCATGCATGCATGAGAACATGAGTTAAATCATACAATTCACAAAAATTCCTAGAATGGTGGTCCACAAAATTGTAAGCCCAGCACTGGGCAAGTGAAGACATAATCCCTGGAACTCATTGGGGGTGAGCCTAGCTTAATCAGAGAGGTCCTGGCTGAGCAAGACTGTCTTATCTCAAAACAAAACAATATGAAACAAGATGGATGCTACCTGAGAAACAACATTCAAAGCTGAACTCTGATTCTTACATGCACATTTATGCATACGCCCTCCCATAATGCACACATTTATATACATACACATACACAAAAGAAGCAACATAGAGGGAAAGGCCTTTACAATTCAATAGTAATTGAGGTCATGGAATGAAATTGAAATGTATAAGCTTGTTCTTTGTAAGTTATTAGCTATGCTTCACCTTTTAAAAATAGTTTATTAATTGTTTTAGAATTTTATGCATGTTGTTATTGTTCACCCCATCTTCCAGCTCCTTCCTAATACCCAACTTCATTCTCTCTTTCTCTCTCTCTCTCTCCTCTCTCTCTCTCCTTCTACCAAAACTCCCTTGGGTGTCTGGCCTGCCTTACAGTGTAGTTGATACACTGTAGTTATCATAGTTAACATTATTCATAAAACCAAATCTCCTTTCAGAGAAGCTCTCTAATGTCAATAGCTGCTTGTCTAGGACCAGGAATTCTTTGCTTTTTTCTTAATGTATTATCCCTGATGGACACTCTTCCTGTAAGAAATGAGTATAGCTAGACAACAGCATTTTATTTAAAACCTCAGACTTACTTAATTTTTGTTCTTATTTGACTTATGTAATTACTGAAACAGTGGCTTATATTTCAGGTAAACACTACACAGAGACATAGGAAAACAGTGTCAGTATCAATCACTTTTTCTATTGGGCTTTATGTCAGGATAAAACATTCCTCAGTGACATGAAGAAACCATACTATATAAAAAAGAAGGCAAATTGAGACAGATTTTTGTTTTTAATCTTCAGATCTTGTCAGACTTTCCCAGCTAAAATTCTTTATTTAAACTAAAACAGATATGGAATCCTAGCACACATATTTAAATTGTAATTGCTTTATCAAACAATTATCTCCTTTTTTCTGGCTTCATTGAGATGAGGTCTCAAGCAATTACCTCCTTTAAATCTTTTTATCTTCCTTAATTTAATATCCACTGGTTTCTATCAAATTGTGCTCATAGTTTCTTTAAAAGTGAACAGCAATCAATCACATGACAGAGTCAATGTTTTCACATTGTGTAGTCCAGTTTGCCTCATGAAACATGAATGTAAGGTTACCCACCAGAATGTGGACAACCTGTCTGGGGCCAAGTCTCCAAAGGAAACTGACATTCAGTCCCAGCTGTCATTGCTAACTATAATCTAAAAATCATTACAGGAATGTTCACTCATGTGTTCTCTTTACTCTTTTTCTTTTTTAAAAATTATTCACCTTAAGTTTAGCCGATGACAGTCCCAACACTGTTGGAGGGGCTGTGACATGTTTACTGGACAGCAGTCTAAGACCTTAGAAGCAATGACATATTTTGACAGACAATGTTCCTTTTTTTCCTGCTGAAATTATTATAAATAAAAAATACTTTACTAAATCACTCATGTCAACCTTATTGATATTAACAAACCCTTTAAAACAAGGTAACTAGCTTGCTCCACATCTAAGTTTTAGTGTGTTGCGAAACTTATCCACCTTTCTTTTTCAAAAGTTTTTGTGCATGTGTGCATACGCATGCATGCTTGCATGTGTGCAGTTACATATTTGTCTGAATGTGTGTACACTTTCACATGTATGCCTGTGGGTGTGGATGCCAGACAGTCTCAGATGTCATCCTCAGAAATGAAGGCATATCAACTTGAAATGTGCGGGAAGAAAAATTTGATAACTCATAGGTTAACTAAGTCCCCTCTGTACATTTTTTTCATTTCTAGACTGAAGAAAAAACATTAATATTTAGTTCCTAGAATCACAGTGATCTACTTGCTTTGAGAATTTGTACACAATAAGTGTTTTGTACATGTCTGATGCAGGAGACTTGTCTGTTCTGTCAATCATGTTTTAAATAAATGCTGATTGGCCAGGTAGGAAGTATAGGCAGGAAAACCAGACAGAAAATAGAGGTGGTACAAGGAGAACAGGAGAATTTGGGAAGCAGGAAGCTTCCCTGGCATTCCTGTGCAGATCTCCAAGGAGGCAACATGTAAGCTGCCCGGCTGAGAAAAGGTACTGGCCATGTGGCTGACAATGGGTTAATATAAGTTATGGGAGCTGGTAGGAAGACTGAGCTAATGGGTCAATCAGTGTATAACTTAATGTAGACTCTCTGTGTGATTTTCTTTGGGGCTTGCTGGCTGTGGGGTACCGGGCGGGACACAAACCCCAATGAGCAAGCCAGCCCTCATGTTACACATGTCAATCATTATTTTGAAGATTTTTGTTCTTATTGGTTTGTTGTGTCAGAAAGAGCAAAGGGGGAATCCTTGTTATCAGTAGTATTTGGCTTCTCAGTGTATAAAGATGCAACAACAACCAGTCATTTTGTATGTACAAAGGGAAAATCAAAAGGTAATTTCATTGTTTTGAAATAGTAAATGAATCCATAACAGTCAAATAGCCAGGACAATCAAATATCAAATATTCAGATGTTTCTTTTCTGAGATAAAATGCCTGTGGATATTTGCATATATTCACCAATAGAAAAAAATGGAGAAGTGTGATATGTACACATTTTGCTGAGCACCCATCTCTGTGTGCTTGGATCCTCCTTGATGGTCATTTGTGTTTTCTACTGAGTCTCTTTGGCTTCTGCAAGAAGAGCAATGCCTATAATTCCTAAGCCCCAGAGATAGAAACTGTAGCGGACATGCTGTTAGGATTGGGAGGTTCCTTTAGATGCAGTGAAGTTGAAATGCAGACCATAAGGCTCTGTCTGTCCTTAGTTTAAGAGATGACTCTTCTGAGGAATTGGCAAAAAGTAAAAGAGCTCCTCTTATATATGTGTATCAGACAGCAAAGGTAGGTTCCATCTTCAGCATCTCTCTCAGTCCTGCTACGTTTCAGCCTTTGGATGCCTGTTTGCTAATTCATATAGACACCTACTCTACACCATTTACAGAATTCAGGATTTAGTGAGCTTCCATGTCTCAGCACTTTAGAGAATAAACCAAGGTGGAACAATTGAAGAGATGCTTTGATTTCTATTTTTGTCTTTTGATCCTATGATGCTGGAAATAAGAATCACCCACAGAGCTCCTTAAACCACATGCTGAAGACACCAGTATATATGTGTAAAAAGCCAATGTGCAGCTTCTCATCGAGAGTAGAGAAAAGAGACAAAGACAGCCTTTGCTTTCCCTCTAACACTGTATTTTGCAGACTTTATTTCATGCCCATTCTAGGGAAATATTTTGAAAATTGTTTTCTTCTTAGAATTAGGCCAACAGGGTCATGACCAATCTGGGAGAAGAAGCTGAGATCACCAGGTCAAATGCAACCCTAGTCAGGAAGGAATGAAGAAGACATCTGCCGAGTGCCAGCTCTGCTCTAGGCCTTCTGCAGTCCTTTACAAACAGCTCATTTTCGTCCCGGATCACTTCACAGCTTTCTCCAAGAGTATTGACCAGTGATTGCTTCTGGTTTGTCCAACTAAAGAAACATTTTCAGATTTGCTTCCCCACAAAATGAGTAGCTAGTGTCTCAGGCTTCTACTTTTACAAAGAGCCCTGTGAGGTGGGCCATTCTCAGCTCAGACTCATTGAAGCATCTACCCCAGAGCTTGCTTTCTAGCTCCAACAATGTCACATCAACACATGACACGTGAAGGACAAGGGCTGTCTAGCTGAGACTTGAAAAGGGTCTGTTGGGATTGACTAAAGACATTTTAAATGGAAGGCGGAAATATGGAATTAGAATTTGAAACACCATACAGAAATTCTATGCATAACTGTTCATTTTTTCAACAGTCTTCTTGCAGCTCCTCCCTGTCTCAAAAAAAAAAAAAACTCTATGCCATGATTCCAGTTTTCCCTTTTCCTATACTCTAATTAATCCTGATAGAGGACAAACACATAGCATTTTAGGTTTGGTTTCCATTGCCTTCATGTTAGGACAGCTAAAGCATCTTCAGCCATAGCAATTGAATAAAATAAAACAGAGTTTGATTTACTTGGAACAAACATATCAAAGTGGTCAGATCTAATTACATAATCTTTCATAAATAAGGTGGATTCCTTTTAGGATTTTTATGTTTGGAGTTATGTGCATTATCCAAGGCCAATGGATCCCTATACGAATATTTTTTGTCAGTTTTGTTTGTTGTTTGTTTTATTAAAACCATTTAAAGCACTCAGGTTTTGGATTACCTAGAGTTCCAATTTGTAATTATATTAGCATTTGCATTTCATGTATCTAACAAGTTAGTAATATAGTCTCATATTCAAAGCTATGTGATTGAATATATTCTAATACCCTGCTTTATATAGAGAAAGGTATTGAAATAATTTAGTAATTACAGACCATATAATAAACTTGAACAACCCCAGACACAAAAGGCAGACATAACCATGTTTGTGAGAACGGATGACATCCTTCTGTTTGCACAGCCAGTGAGTGACCTGTTATTAAATGTAACAAAAATTTGAAGTATTTTTTCTTGTTCTAAAAATGTTTAGCAGTCCTTTATTTGATTCATGTTTCAGTAATATTCTCACATTCAAGTGGACATAAAAGCTTTACATATTTTCAAATAATATCTCACACAGATATTGAATGCTTTAGGGAAAAAGTAGATTCTAAACAAATTAAGAAGACTTTAAAATTTTTACTTTTGTAAATCATAGGTACTGGTCCATCTACATGAGTACCTATGGCATTTCTACACATGTATACACTGTGACCAATGACAGTGTCTGGAGGTATTTTGGTTAAGGTTTCTATTGCTGTAAAGAAACACCATGACCATGGTAACTCACAAAGTTAAACATTCAATAGTGGCTCACTTACGGTTTCAGAGGTTCAGTCCCTCATCATAATGGCACAGTGCATGGCGGTATGCAGGCAGACATGGTGCTGCAGAAGTAGCTGAGAGTCCTACATCTTGCAGGCAACAGGAAATCATTGTGACACTGAGCTAAACTTAAGCAAAAGAGACCTCAAAGCCCACCTGTATGGTGACACACTCTCTCCCATAATGCTGTACCCACTCTAAGAAAGCTACACTTACTAATAATGCCACTTCTTATGAGGTCATGTGGCTCAATTACATACAAACTACCACAGAAGGACACCATGTAAAATGCAATAAGCTAGGAACAGAAGCACAAATGATCCCTCCACAACTTACAGTATTTCATACATTTGTGAAATCAAAAACTTCTAAAGCTGTTGAAATAAAAACAATAAAAATAAAAAAGCAAAATAACATTTGCTAAAGTCTGGGGAAGACTGAAATGTGCATAAAATTACAGGTAGCATAGTTTTAAATATCTTAGCGTTATACCAAAAAAAAAAAAAAAGGCAGCGTGTTCTGCACTCAAGTTGCTGAATTCAAATGCAGAGACTCACTGTTTACAGAGCCAGGAATTGCCATGCTACCCCTGCTAACTTGAGAAAGTGTGATGAGAAAGCTGGGGGAGGGTGTCCTCGACACCCAGGCCCTGGTCCTGGCACTTTTACTCACTGCCTAATTTTGAACTCACTGCTTAACCCGCAGCCCCCCTCCCCCTGGCCCCGCAAGTCACTGCTTTTACATGATTGACAGAACTCCCTAGGCATCTGATGTAATCTCGTGTTTCATATCACCAGTCCCTTCAAGGATCTAAACTTCAAGGACAGTGTGTTTTTCTCCTATTCTGCCTGGTTATTCTCCTTCCAGTTGAAGGCCAAATTGGGTGACTCCGATATCATTTTAAGTCACATCCTAAAAGAGCTCTGGCATAGTCATTAATCTCTGTTTGAAGACAGTACTGTAGTAATATTGTAGCAAAACACAAAAATATGTAGAATCAGATACTTGAAATAAGCACAGACTTTATTATTTACAGAGTAATATCCTTTTAAATATAGTGGAGACTCTGATTGTGATGTTCAAGACACGGGGCTAAGTTGCCATGTTCATGTTGGCAAAGGCGTAGAATTTTTATGTCCTCCAGAATACAGCTTCTTAGAAAACAAACAGAACTTTTGTAAGCAGAAGCCACCTCAAAGCACTTTCTCCCCTGAATAGAAAAACTCAACTACTACAGACCACCAACTCTCAATTAGGGGTAATTTTGTCTTCCCCCAGACATTTACAAGTATCTGGAGATGGTTTTTGCTTTTCACAAACCTGAGGTTCAAGGAAGAAAAAGTAAACAAGACCAATATACAGAATTATCAAATTATATCTCCTATTGCATTGTAAGCAAGAAGACTTAAAAGCTTTCTCTATAAATCATGGGCAATTGTGCATCTATAAGGGTACACTAGAAGCCTTCTTCTTTTGTTTTACTTTGACAGCATTAACTTTTTATTTTTTTAGATTCCACAAACGTGGATCACAAAAGACTCATGTATGCTCCTGTTCTTGGCTTATTAAACTTTATATGGGGTCTTCCAGGTGCTGGTATTGGCCAAATGCTGTTGTGAGGAGACTGGAGATGTTGTTAAACATCTTACAACACGTAGATCAGTACTCTATGGCAGGAGGCTGGCTCTCTAGGGTTCAGTGAGGCCAAGTTCTCAGTCTCTGCTGTAGGTCACAGCTACACATTCTCATCACCTTCTGCTTTGGGTACATCAAAAGTTGGAC
The DNA here is from genome assembly GCA_028555095.1 of Dicrostonyx torquatus. Lineage (NCBI taxonomy): Eukaryota > Metazoa > Chordata > Mammalia > Rodentia > Cricetidae > Dicrostonyx > Dicrostonyx torquatus. The sequence continues at coordinate 2,900,111 of JAQHUG010000187.1, forward strand.
TCTCTGATTGCAAGATATGGGTTTACAGCTCTTACTGAATTACTCTCTCTGTGTGTGTGTGTGTGTGTGTGTGTGTGTGTATGTGTGTGTGTATACATATATTTTTCCTTTTGCACTTATTCTTTGCCAGTTACTTATATATAACAAATGGAAAATATTTAAGTTCTTAAAAGAATTAGTTCTGTTCTTTGTTAAATAAAATTTTATTACAGGGCCCATGGAGTAGACTGTTTTATCACTCAGGCTTCTGTCTTCACGTTACTGAGGAAGCCAGCTCACTCTTTCCTCTGCCATGCCTTCTCAGTGTATAAATCAGGTTTGCCAGGGGCCTTAGGAAGGATAAAGTGACAGTTCTAGTAGTTGAGGGTGATTTAATGTCATCTTTGAAGTATATTGTACATGTCCATATTAATTTCCAGATTTGTTCAGTAAATTTTCTTTCTTGCTCATTATTGCTTACATTTAACCACTTTTCGCCCCTCTGGTTTTTCCATTTTCTGAAGGAATCTTACTAAAATCAGTGTCGGGGTTAACCATAATGGAGACCTGTTGGTGGCTCTACCTAGTCTTGCAGGACTGCAGCGCCACCTACAGGGAGCCCCAGGCACACTACTGTTACCTCACAAGTGTGGATACGTGTGCATGACATAAAAGAACTGACCAGAATAGAAAACTACATAAAATAAAATAAATAAACAAAACCACAAGAAAAGTCCTTGTATTGTACAATCCTTTCAGGGATGAGCTTTACTAGGCCTTTTGGAAGTTCATAATTTCTTGGTTTCCAGTTCCACAGAAAATTCAAAAAGATTTGAATTATACTCACTAAAGAAACGAGAACATCTTCAAAATAAAAAGCTATTATTTTATTCAAAATAAAATGTATTAAAACAAGAGAAAGAAAAATATCAAATCAAACTAAAACTCGAAACATAAAATTATATTAGCTTGGAGTATAAAATTTTAAAATTATAAAATCATTAAAATTAGCATCAAAATAAAAAGTTAATTGGAAGATGCTCTTTTATTCTGATTCTCCTCAGGAGCAAATCTTTTCAGCTGAGGTCAGGCCTGCTCAGGCAGCATACCCACAGACATGAGTTTGTATCTTTTAAACAAGGGTGTGCTTTTTTATGTTAGTTTCTTGGTATAAGTTTGAATCTGTGAGTTTTTTCCAGTGGCACAAATGTCAAGCTGTGCTGTGTCTCTTCTGCTCCTTGGGATGTGTCAGGACCTCCCTAGTGGAAAACAAACACATCAGTATAAATGACATCCACAGACACCCTAAGAGGGAGATTCAGACCAATGTGGCAGTGTGTGTAGGACAGGTGACTCTCTCAGTGGAGTGTGCTGGGGACAGGAAATAGAAGCATCAACCTATGCAGTTGCTCCCAAAGGAAGCTGACTTTAAAAATGTGTGACCTATCTCTTATAGATGGGCGACTCTGTCACAAGAGTCCCAGTTCACATGAAGCAGAGTGACATCCGTCGATGGCATCACGAAAATGCATCTCTGTACTTGGTGAGGGCCACCAGTCATACCTTTGACAGAGCAGAAGAGGGCATTACCGTAAGCCCTTGTCCTGAGTCAAATGTTCTAAGCCAGACCATGGTGGTTCCTGTTAGGAAAGGAAAACTAGGAAGGTGTTTTCAGAATGAAGGCCAGACGAGAAAATTAAATGACTACATTGAGTTCCACGGAGTTTGAGATAAAGATCCAATCAATTCTTAAGATGACCTTCAAGCCAGTGTCAAGGCGGCATTATTTCCCATTTCAATAGCAGAACTTGGTACCGCATCTTCCCATCTCCCCAACTCTCTCTCTCTCCTTAGCCTCCTGAAGTTTACCACAGAGGGTCTGGGGAATGAAGACGCTGGAGGCAATAGTGAGCCATGGCGGCAATGCTGCAAGCTCTTACTACCTAAACACGTTTATTTCTCAAATTAAGTAATAATCTTTTTTTTTTTTGGTCCATGGTTGCTCTTTTATTGAATGTTAGATTGCTTTGTCTTAACAGAGAAAATGGCCAGGAAGGATTTTATTTTTATTTCTCCTATTCCCTCTTCACTTAAAGATCTTTGATCCTTAAGATTATGGTAGTCCAATAAAAGGTATGAAAGCTGAGTAAGAGTCCAGGTGAAATCATCCTCTAAGAGTCAGCCCTGAAGAAACCTCTGCTGTTGGTAATTTGCAGGAGGCATGCTGGCTGACAGAATAGAAAGCTGTGAGAAGCAGCAGCACAGAAATAGTTACAAGCAGTGAGTGGCTTCCATACCACGCAAGACCAAGGATTCAGCTCAGGAAGAGTCAGGGCTGATCGCAAGCAACTTTAGCCACTGCACCATCTCACTGGCCCAAGAATTTTAAATTGTTCCTAGACAAACATTGAACATGGAACCATGGCCTCAAATGCTCTTTCTGGATTGAGAGCGATGATCAGTTTGTTTTAAGTCAATTTCTCTGTATCTAAATCTTAGCCCCAATGTAATGAATCATAAAACTAAACAATCAAATGAAACTATCTTTCTCATATGCAAATTTCTCTGGAAACCTCATTATCTAGTTCATCTCAATGAGTCAAGACTCACAGCACAGATTTACTATCGACTGCTTACACGCCTTTGCTATCCCACAGTGAGCTATGCAGGCAAAAGTCCTTTGTACTCACTTTTATTTCAGAACCAGAGTCATCTATGTAACATAAGTCAAATAAAATGAAAGAATATTGTATTCATTTCATGTGTTTTATGTGAAGCAATAGAACTCTGTTGAAATTTTATACAATCTTGGGAGGTGTTTATAAATAACTGAGTATATAATGGAATCTTTGATTTGAAATCAGTCAAAACCTCCTTTACAATAAAAGCAAAAGTCAGGATACAAATCAATAGTATGTATTCCATCTTTGTATGTGATTGAATTCTTCAAACAATTTAAATAAATTTTCAGAGACTAAGAACCCAAGTCCATTTGTGAGTTGGAATGTAGAAGGGGTGACATAAATTCTGGGATGCTGCTGCAAAGCAAAGACTTTAACTGATGTGACGACCCTGGGGATGCTCTACTTTTACTGAAGATCTCACCTACAATGTGCATCTGGAAAAACAAGTATATTCTGATCAATTTTCTTGATATCTTCAGTAACTCAGGCTTTTAAAACCCACTGTTACTGTTGAGTCATTTTACAGATTTGTCAAATATCTATTTGTAAACATTCTGAGCTACACATTACTTTAAGTAAAACAAACAGGGGAAGCCATATTTAGTCAATGTCAAAATCAACTTATATTAGATAATTTTGATATCCATCTCTGTAAGAAATAATCCAGAGACTTAGTCAGACAGGGAAACTAGGGCTTTAATCGTAGAAGTGTTCTCTATTAATGATTGGCAATGATGTATTGTAAAAGTGGTAATAATAAAAATAATAACAACAATACCCACTTCATGAACTGGTCTAGTGCAGAAATGATAAACCGTAAAGAATGAGATAAGTACAAAATAAACCTTCATTGAAATTTATAACTTCATCAGTATTATTCTTACATATGATTAAATTAAAGCCTATTGTCTGTAGATCATACCAAGCACCGAACATTCCTAAGACTTTTTAAATTAAATGATTAAGAAAAACAAGATGAACTAGAAAAGAAAGTGGTTCACAGCTACTCTCTTCCTAACAAGTAACAACTGTTCTTTGAATCAGGTCATTTTCCTAGGATTTAAGAGCTATAAGAAAGTCAAAGTTACATTTTCTACTTTAGCACTATATTGAAAATTAAATCTTCCTAAGATACCTAAATCATACACTATGATGATTCAGTAAAAAACAAAATGTTCTTAAATAATAAAAATTTGAAGTTTATACTTTTTATTAATAGGTAAGCCAGGAACAAGCCTATATTTACTGTCCCAATATTAGAAGCTGTCTGTAACTACTTGTAAGTGTTGATTATAATGGAAAATTTTTTTCATTTTTATTGTTACTGTTTTTTTTATTTTTTAGGAATAATTACATACTAAGTTCAAATTAAACAATAAACACATTTCTTTTTCTTTTGTTCTGTTCTCCATTTCAATTGCTATGGTTTAGGGTTCTGTCACTGTTAACTCTTAACAAACATCAGGTAGAAGAAGTGCACATTGAACCTCCCAATCCCACTGCTTCATCTTATTTTAATTCCATTTGCTCACATACACATATGCACACAGATACACACATTTAATTTTCTACTCTTCTGTAGTCCCAAAAGTCAATGGAAAAGGTTTTCACATAGAAGAAGATATGTCCTAGCATTTTTGTAGTTGTTCTGATAAATACCATGACCAAAAATAATTTGGGAAGGTAAGAGTCCATCATATAAGCTAGCCAAGGCAGGAATGCAAGGCAGAAACCTGGGAACTGGAACTGAAGAAAGAAACAGGGGGCAATGGGTGCTACTGGCTTGGTTCCAGGTTCATATTCAGCTATCTTTTTTTTTTTTTTTTTTTTTTTTTGGTTTTTCGAGACAGGATTTCTCTGTAGCTTTGGAGCCTGTCCTGGAACTAACTCTTTTAGACCAGGTTGGTCTTAACTCACAGAAATCTGCCTGCCTCTGCCTCCTGAGTGCTGGGATTAAAGGCATGTGCCACCACCACCTGGCATCAGCTATCTTTCTTATAAGTGAACTGTGACCTTCTACATCAATTAGAAATCAAGAAAAGTCCCCCACAGACATAACTACAAACTAATCTGCTGGAGACAATTCTTCAGCTGAGCCTTTCTCTTTATAGGTATGTCAGGAGGACAACCAAGTATAGCCATCACAAAACAATAACATTTTT
>JAQHUG010000187.1:2904962-2932284 GCA_028555095.1 Dicrostonyx torquatus
TTCAATTCAAAGAGAGCATAATAACATACAGTATCCAGATTCTCTGTGTGTTTCCATCTTTATGCAGCTTTATTTTAAACTCTATTTCTTTTACTTTTAATTTTTGACTTTTTGAAACAGGGTTTCTGTGTATCTTTTTCCTCAACTCACTCCATAGATCAGGCTGTCCTTGAAGTCAGAGATCTACCTGTCTCTGCCCTTCCAGCACTGGAATTAAAGGTATGTGCTACAATACCTTGAACTCACAGAGGTCAATCTACCTTTGCCTCCCAAGTGTTGGGATTAAAGATATCTACCACCACACCCAACTACCCCTTCCTTTTTTATTTAAAGGACTTTAACCTTTTTGTTATCAAGCCTGCATATATTTTTAACACACTGTAAACCATTTAGAGGTTTTGTCTTTGAATCTCTCTTACTGTATATCTCTCTTTTTCAGATCACATGAATCTTTAATTTGCCAAGCACTATGGCTATGATTAAAGCCACGGGCTTGATGGCTGGATCCAGCTTATTCCTTAGCTTTATGAGATTCCAGCTTCATGGTAGATGTATTGGCTGTAGCCACGTTTATTGCCACAACTCTACAGCATTTCAAGGTCCTTACCAGCAAGCAAGCTGCAACAGTGTGTTCACACAAACAACACTCAAATGTTTTCTCTGCAGCTGGACCTTCTGCCTCAAAGAGTCAGAGTTTGCGCTGGCAGGACAGCCCAGAAAACCAGCATTTTAAAACAGTGCAGCTTTTTTCCTGCTACAGCTGAAAACCAAAAGGCATGCGATCAGCTTTTCTTCAACACCATTTAAGTGTTTTATGGCAGGACCTCTTAAATGAGCTGCAGGGTTTTGCAGCTAAAGCTGAGACAGGAAGCCTCTCTTAAATGAGAGTACTTGCTTGCCTCTAGCAATCAGAGCAGACATGAGAAATTGCTGCTACCTACCAAGAAGCCATGCTTTACTCTATTCTTTGACAAGCTTTCTCTGGATGCAGTTATCCACGTGGGCGCCATTCTGTAACACGAGGGCCAACTTGTCGGGGTTTCTGTCCTGCCCAGTTCAGAAGCCCCCAAAGAAAATCACACAGAGAGTCTTCATTAATGATAAACTTAGTAGCCCATTAGCTCAAGCTTCTTATTAACTCTTGTAACTTATATCAACCCATATTCTTATCTATGATAGCCACATGGCTCGATACCTTTTTCAGTGGGGTAGGTCACACCTTGATTCTTCTGTGGTCTGGGCAGGACTGGGCAGGGAGCTTCTCCTGTTTTCATTGTGCCACCTCTACTTCCTGTCTGGTTTTCTCACCTATACTTCCTGCCTGTCTACCAACCAATCAGCATTTATTTAAGACATGATTGACAGAATACAGATAATTCTCCCTCACCAAAGTGAACAAGCAGGACAAAAGAAAGTGACTGACAAACTTTGCCAAGACAAGGTAGGACAGTCCTTCAAAATTCTTGCATTACCAAAAAAATTGAAATATATTCTAGGCATATAGGCCAGTGATAGATTAATTAAATCATTCTAGATATTTTAGGCAAGCCTTAACTTTAAAGTGGAAGTCAGGAAATGTATTGCTTTGAGAAAGAAGTTATGCCCCAGCATTGCAGAGGAACCTTGAGTGACTTTTCAGGCAGTCAGCTGTTTCTATTATTTCTATAGATTTGGAAGTTGCTTTCTTTGCATTTCCTGTTTACTCAAGTAATATTTTATCTTTCTTGGATCTCTGATGAAGATTGATATCTAGATAGTTATAGTTTTGCAGTTTTCCTTGTTTCCAAATTCAAAACAGAAACTTACAAAAGATATGTGAAGTTTATAAGGTTGAGAAAATAAAAGCTGAAGAAGAAGAAGAAGAAGGAAGAAGAAGAAGAAGAAGAAGAAGAAGAAGAAGAAGAAGAAGAAGAAGAAGAAGAAGAAGAAGAAGAAGAAATAGAACTACCATATGCCCCAGCCATACCATCACTTCTGGTTTAGCAGACAGTGAGGGGTTAATCTCCACATTCAAAGGTGGGAAAGGCAGTATTTCATGCCTTTCCCACCATTTCAGCTTAATATGTTTATCTAAAAAAGATATTGTAAGGTCTAAAAAGATACTTTTATTATGGTAATGCATGACAAAATTGGTTTAGGTATAAAACTTGAGACTAAGATACAATAGATAATAGAGTATTTTCTCTAAATTTTCCAAATGCAAACTGACTGGACATTGTAAATGTAATTCGTACCTGATAATTGTTCTTATCATATATAGTTTTATCATGTTAGAGCTGAAACCATTCTTTTTTCTTTAAACAAAAAGGAGGGAATGCTGTAGAATAGTCATTTGCACTGTGTGAAGATGTGTCATTGTGACTGATTTAATAAGAAACTAAACTGCTAATAGCTAGGCAGGAGGTATAACAGGGACTTCTGGATATAGGAAACTCTGGGAACAAAGGCAGAGTCATCAACCAGATATGGAATAAACCAGAATGTGCATACTGGAGATGAGGGAACAAGGGCATAGAAAAGTATAGATGAAAAAATATGGGTTAATTTAAGTTATAAGCTAGTTAGAAGCAAGCCTATGCTAAGGGTGAGCTTTCATAAGTAGTAACAAGCCTCTGTGTCATTTTTTTGTGAGCAGATGGCCCCCTCAAAAAAGCTCATTTACATTTCTTTATGAATTTGGAATTTTATATATTTTAAATTACATTTATGCATATATATTTACAGTACAATTCTGTGTCTATTTGTATGTGTCTGGTTTTGCATATGTAGATAGATAGATAGATAGATAGATAGATAGATAGATAGATGATAGGCTGAGTGAATAGATATTGAATGGAAGCTTTCAACAGACTAACAACAATGGTGCAAAGGAATAGAAGTTCAGCTCTCCTCATTCTTTTAAAAGGTGTTTACCACTCTAGGCAGATGCTAACTAAATGGTTTCTTATAAGAGTCCAGAGCTCAAGGAAGAGCTCAGTGCTAGTCATAAAACTTTTGGGGTGAAGATTATAGACACTATTTAAAATCATGAGCCTGGGAGTTGTGATGCTATGAAGAATGGCTAAGAAAAGAAGAGTAAGCAACTCAGAACATGTGAAGCTTTGAAATATGAAGCAAATGAGTAGATAAAGAGAATGTATGAAAATTTGGAATTTGGTAATATTTTAAGTACTAACTGGGGGTATAAAAATAAGAAGAGTACATGAAATTTACAGATTATGGAGTCTAGGGGTAATTGGAGGGGGAATTGGGGGTTGATGATCAAAATGCAACATATACATGAATGAAATTCTCAAAGAATAAACTTAAAAAACAATATTATGTATATATGTAAGACCAAAGGACCAAAGTCTTTCAAAGACAGTTCACCTGTGAGAGATGCTGCTGGGATGTAGGATGAAAAGTGGGCTTTGGCAAGGAGGAGGCAGAAATTGAGCTGGAGAAAAGCTTTCTGGTAGAGTGATGGGAGAAGGCCTTATTGAAATTGATCAAGGAACAACTCAAGGTGAAAAAGGAGTCGGGAAGTAAAAACAGGTAAGTTAAGCAAGCATAGGAATAAGTATAGCATTGATGATACCATGTTATCAGTATTATTTAATGAAAGACTAAATCTGCTTTCTTCAATGATCTTGCAGTTTTTCTTTTCTTCTTTTTCTTATATTTTTTTTCTTTTTCTATTTGTTTGAGACAGGGTTTCTCTATAACTTTGGAGCCTGTCCTGGAACCAGCTCAAGATCCAGGACAAGTTCTGGCCTTGAACTCACAGAGGTCCACTAGAGATTTGCCTGTCTCTGCCTCCTAAGTACTTAGATTAATGACATGCACCACCACTGCCTGGCTGTTCTCACAATTTTTTAGCAGCAGAGTCTCAATGGAAACACTGGAGTGCAGGGAAAATGGAGAATAATTCTTCTTTGAACTATGTTTGCCATGGTTATGCTCATGGTTGTGATTTAGTGTAGTCAAAAGATACTAAGCCATTAACAAAGGTGGTAGATTCCTGAGTTGAGGTCTAGAGGTGATCAGGTGTGAGTTCTCAGTAGTCCTCTCCCAGATAGAATCACATATGTCTCATGTAAGTCTTCTAGCATCAAATTATGACATGTATAAAATATTTCTCAACAAAAAAAATCTGTAAGAAATTTGGTGCCCAAAGATTATACTGTAGGCTGTTTACATATGCATACTTGAAGACATACCAAATTCCAGACTCCATCAATAAAATCAAGAATTCAGCACAAATAACACTGTAGAGATATATTAGGCACAATAAATCTCTTCTTGTCAGCAAATAATGAGATTCCTCCATAAACCCTGCTCCCAAGCATCAGCAAGAGGCCAAGCTTTCAAGCAGGCTTTCCAAAAGATGATCTCACACGTGCTGGGTTTGAACTTTTCACCACACAGGTAATGATAATTAGCTTTTACTGGGCGCCTTAAATTTTTTTTGTTTATTTTTCAGTTTTCTAATTGTATGTACTGCATACCCATAAGAAAGACCAGATAAGGAACAAGGTAATTAGTGAGCAGGCATGCACACTCAGTTATATCTTCAGTGAGTTCTGGCAGCAACACACCAGTCCTAGACATTGATCTGAGCAGCAGAGTCAGGGGTCAGATTTATCAACAGGAAAGGGCACGAGAGGATGGTAGCTAAATGCAAGTAGTGACTCAGACGGTAACATACAGATGGGTCTTAGCAAGCCAGTCCAGCTCCATCCTTTCATCTGGCATTCTAAGTCACTTGGTTATCTGCAAGAATGTCCTATTGTTGGAAACAAGTCCATACACAGCCACAGGACAAAAGGCCAAAGCCAATAGGGCTGAGGTGCCGCTTACACAGATAACCCTCTTGCTCTGTTCTACTTCTCCTTAAGAAAAACTCTGTCAAATTACAGATTCAAGCTGTAAATGTTTTTATCTTACTTTTGTGGGTCAGAAATGTAGGAGGCATCACTTGACTAACCCATGCATGTTGTTTCCTACAACCACTATGTGGTCGTAGTCACCTGATGCCAGGAGGTCCAGCATGCCTTGACTCACATGTTGGCATCGTAGTGGAGATTGTATGAAGGACTGATACACATCTGTATCTGATGTCTTCAAGTCACGACCGAAGGATCCATTTGCTTCTTATATTTAGGTTTAGATGCCTGGAAGACCATCTAAAGTAGACATTCCCAAGTCTCTTCTGACATAGCCACATGGGTCTCAGAATGTGTTTCTGTTGTATTTTTTTGGTCAAAGATATTACTAGAGCAACTGTAATTCAGGAGGAGGGCAGTTAGATTCTGTTTCTCAATGAGATGAGTAGCAGTGAATTTGTTGCCATATTTAAACCCATTATAGTCACTATTCCCATATTTCTATTGAATATGATGAACAATGGGCTGCCCTTGCCTTGTCCATACTTACATTCCATTCATAAAAAAAGATGTACTATTTTCCAAGAGAAGGATGCACTGTAATTCTCTAATGAGCGCTTATGCTCCTTTAATTAATTTTACTTCATATTTATAAGGCATTGATGTTTATTTTGTAAACTGAAGGGCCTCTGAGAATTTCTCTAGGGTCTACAGTTGAGTAATAATAATACATTTCTGACACATAAACAATGAGGCAAGAAAAATAGATCTATTCTCTAAGTGGATTATGCAATTATTTTTATAGCTGATAAACTGTAGACTGTAGGCTGTAATGGTAAAAACAATTACCCATCCATTTTAAGGGTTCCTAGATGGCATTTGGCAATGTTAAAAATACTTAATGAAGGTGTTGAAAATTATTCCAAATGCAGGAGTAGGGTTAGAGGTCATAATCAATGAATGTACACCATAGGCTTGCTTGTATCTTGGTTCAGGATTCTGAAGAATGCCCTCAGGGTATGTATTCGTAGATATGTTTTGTATCTTAAAAGTCAGAATTTTCCTCTTCTTATTTAAATTCACAAATATCCTTTTCAACCATTGACATATGCACTGAGCTTCATTTTGCAATTACAAAATAGAAACAAGGGAATGTACACTCCTTCCTGATAGCCACAAAGCAGCCATTTGGCTATGTACATGCTAAGAAAGTAATAGCACATGCAGTGCATCTGAGTTTTCAACATTCACCCTCTTATCACTTTCCTACATTCTCCTTCAGTAGTAGGTCTCCACAGCTTTAGTGTTCTTCATTTAATAGCTAGTAGTGCTCTTCAATTCTCAATGCAAATACACCTCATAAACTTGACTTGAAACCTGACAGGAGGAAACGCTGTAGTTGTCCCCTTTGAGGAGAAATCACCCCTCTCTTCTTCTAAAACAAACCTGTCGGTGAAAAGTGTGACCATGCTTATACTTGACAATGGTGCTTCATGGCGCTGCCTCCACAGTGCTGACTCTCCATGATGTTGGCTCCACGATGAAGGCTCCATGATGCTGACTCCATAACTCCATGGCGCTGCCTCCGTGGTACTGGCTGCATGGTGCTGCATGGTGTTCACTCCATGGTGCCGTCTCCATGGTGCTGATTCCATAACTCCGTGGTGCCGCCTCCATAGTGCTTGCTCCATGGTGCTGACTCCTAGGTGCTGACATCAGTCTTTGGCTTTGGACTCTGAACCATCACCATGCCCCTTCGCTAATGCTCTCTTACATAAAAGGAATGATAAATATTGTGAGAAGTTTGCTTGTTTGTGGTTTGTTTAACATCCAGGATAAAACTCCAATGGTTTCCATGGAAATTATCCTTTGCTTAGACTCCTAAGTACCAGTCAGACTGATTGGCAGTGAGTTCACTTATGTATAAATATTCATTATAAAGTGAATATTGAGAACTACTCATGATCAGAATTCACATTTTCTAGACTGAGAAAATGTACCTTGGAAACTCGTTTGCCTCACATTGCTCCAGAGCCACCTCAGCACCCAGATGCACCGTGAGTACCATCTCAGGACCTCCGCGCCAGAGTTCCTGGCTGTGTCGCATCCCTGAGCCTTTGAGGTACACTGTAGTCAAGCTGCTGTGGCTGCCGGAGGCACTTGTCACGGTGATAAAGTGACCCTGCTCACTTTATCACCGCTCAGCCTTCAGCCTTCAGCAAGCTTTTCGTATAAATCAGAGCAGAGTGTAATGAAGATAAATGCAGAAGGAAAGACGGAAGCCTTTTATCCCAACGCTTACTTTAGATTGACCACTTTAAAAACCACCACTGCCCAGACACCTTTCCCCTGACTGGGGTTTAATGATGCAATTAATGAAGATCCTAGCCTTCTCCAGTGAAATCAAGTAGCCTTTGAGAGAATAAAAAGAGAAACATGTCTGACCACTTTAGGGACACTGTCACTCTTGATTTGTTTTCTTCTGCAGGTTAAAATGTACAGGGAGGAGTTGTGGTCTTCTGATTCCATAGTGAGAAGAGGAGTGAGCATCACAGGTGAACCAGGCTGACTAAATTAAGTCCCAGAAAAACAGGGTGAGCAGTTGAATGTGAATATTTGTAGCTCAGGAATATTTTAGCATCAGTATTTACTGGGGAAATACATGAAAAGATATTTTAAAAATCAGAAAATTTAAATTGAACTACATATCTTTTATCCAATAATCTTTATTTTACATGTCTTTGGATATGTGCTTCATTTGTATGGTTTCGCCTAAAAGTGTCTTTCAAACCAAAGATGAGAAAAGTACTCAAATGGACAAGATGTTTATTGTTGTATTTTAATTGGAAAAAGCGACATCTTTTATTATGATGTTTTCATACACATATGTAAAATACTGTGATTCTATTTACCCTCTCAATCCTTCCCAAAGTCACCCCCTGTTCTGTAATCTCTCTTCTGCTTCTATGTGTCTCTTCATTTATTTTTCTTTTACATTTCACACATGTGAGAGGAAACAGGCAATAGTTTGCTCTCTGGTTCTGGGTTTCTTCATTTCACTCTTTAAGTAAAGTTGAGAGTAACCATGTGACAGAATTCCTCTCAAACACACCGCAGTTGTCAGGCATGGTGCTGTTTTATCTTTTATACCCTCAGTCAGTAATGCCAGGGTTGACTGGTCTGTGAGCCCTAGTTCAGCACCCCAAGTATTTATGGTGATCATGGAATGAATCACTACCTCTGCAAGACTTGTAAAGCCATGCCCTGTTTTCAAGATATCATCAGTTGTTACTTACTTAACAAACGAGGCTTAGAAAACAAGGCTGGTAATAAGAGGAGGGACCCAGGAATCCTAGTCAATCAAATTGCTGAAGCCAGGAGGCAGCAGGTTCAAGGTGTGCATGACCTCAGAGAAGCAAAAGCATCCATGGGGTGTTAGACATTGTTTCCATTTAGATAAGAGAGGAAAACAATCTGATTGAGAATTTGCTATTTCATAGTAGTCACTGCATTGTAAAAGGACACAACACCCAAATCAAGCCTCTAGCATTCTTAAAATAAATTATTGATTGAATCAATAGTAGGCTATTGTGTATGTTCTATATTATTTGTATGTGTGCACAGAAAGTGAGTGTTCATAGTCATATCTATCTTGAAGCAGAGCATCCGTGTTGACTCACACCAGATCACACAAGTTTAGGCATATTAATATTTCCTCTTGAAGAAAGGTGGGAAGCTCCCCAGGATCAAGAGACCCTAATGAGACACTGTCCAGTACTTCACAAGACTGAACCTCTCCCTATTATTCCTATTGCCCTTGTTTAAAAGATCAGAAACTGATCAGAAAAAGATGGTGAAACTGTCTGAGAGTCATCCATGCTCCTATAAGCAGACCAATAAACACACTGGCTCACAGAGCTGTCATTAGACAGTGCCCTTTCTTTGCTTGCTACTGCAGTCCCTGTCTTGGTATATAGGTGTCTCCTTATTTATAGGAAAAAATTACATAACTTCCCTATCAATTATAGTTTTATACATTCATCTACAACACACACACACACATACACACACACACAAATGAAAAATCCATGACAGAGTTTATACTAGATTAAAAAATTGTGTTTATATCATCTTTCATGATTCCTATAGGCAGATTTTTCTGTCCTACCTGCAAGCTCCCAAATAAACATATGGAGACTTCTTATTAATTGTAAAGGCTTGGCCGATAGCTTAAGTTTGTTTCTATCTAGCTCTTATAACTTAAATTAGGCTATATCTTTTCATCAAAGAAATGCAAATCAAAACAACTCTGAGATTCCATCTTACACCTGTAAGAATGGCCAAGATCAAAACCACTGATGACAACTTGTGCTGGAGAGGCTGTAGGGTAAAGGGAACACTCTTGCATTGCTGGTGGGAATGCAAGCTGGTACAGCCCCTTTGGGTGTCAGTGTAGCGATTTCTCAGAAATTAGGAAACAACCTTCCTCAAGACCTAGTAATCTGAACTCTTTTACATGGTTCAGTTACCTTTACTTTGTAAAGCCCATGCTGCTTGCTATTCATCCCTCAGGTCTCCTCATGACTCCATCTTTTTCTTCCCATTACTTTCTTTGCCCCAAAATCTTGCCAGCTATTGGCTTTCTAGAGTTTTATTAAACCACCCAGAAGGCTCCCTTGCAAAGACACATCTTCACAGTATACAGAAAAATTATTCCACAGCAGACTTCTGTCTTTTATCTGCTTGCTAACAAAACTAAAATTAGCCCTTCCTTATCACCTAATATTTTCTTATTCTCCTGCCTACATGCTACAGTATATCTATGCATGCATTTGTTTACATACATACATGGACTCATCAAAGGCTAGTACAGCATCTGAGAAAGAAGGCACAAATTTTTCTTCTCTTTCAGAGATTGTGTGACCCTGTTTAATCTTAAACATTATAATTCTATCTATTTTGCTAAAATTTTCACTCCATTTGTATTTCTTGCTGAATAAAATTCCATTTTATACATGGGCCATGTTTTCATCTGTTTGTTGATAAGCAACTAATTTGTTTCATTTCCTTACTACAGTGAATAAAGTACAACAATAAACATGATACAAATCACTCTTTAGTAGACTCTGAGGTTCTCTGAGCACAGGCCCAGAGTCATGTAAAGGAGTCATATGGTAGTTCTATTTTTAACTTTTGAGGAACCGCCAAACTTATATCCATAAGAACTGTGTTAATTTGAATCTCAACATCTGGGTCTAAGGATCCTTCTTTCTGCACATCTTCTCCAATGCTTGCTGTCAGATTGCTTGGTGGTATTCTTTCCGACTTGGGTGAGGTGGTATCTCAACATAGCTTTGATTTATATGTTTCAACACCTGATGCCTAGAGGTGTTGAAAATTTCTATGTTTCTTCTTTTTATTATTACTTTGAGAATTTCATAGAGTGGGTTGTGATCATATTTATCCATATTCCCCCCAAATGTTCCCAAATTCACTCCCTTTGTCCCTATCCACCCAACTTTGTGTATTTTAAAAAGAAAAATCCTTCAAAACTAATTTGGTGCTGCCCAAATATTTTTGGATGTGTGGCCTTGCACGTGAGAATGGTTAACTCTCCAGGGATTGCATTCTTAGAGCAAACTGTCTCTCTCCCAGTAATTAATACTTGTCAATAGTTCCCCAGTTTGGAGTGGAACTGTTTGCCCAACACTTTTCTCTTTGCAAGGATTTTGCAATGCTGTCTGAAATGCTGTGTGTTCATCTGTACAGTTTCCTTGTTGTGCCCAGAGATGGTGTGGGATGTCCTTCTATCTATGTGTTGCTTTTATTGGTTAATGAATAAAGCTGTGTTGGCCAGTGGCTTAGCAGAATAGAGCAAGGTGGAAATTCCAAGCAGATAGAGGAGGAAAGAAGGCAGAGTCAGGGAGAAGTCATGTAGCTGCCACAGGAGAAAGATATCAGACACCAGACAAAACCTTACCAGTAGGCCACAACCAGGTGGCAATACACAGATTAATAGAAATGGGTTAATTTAAGATATAAGAGATAGCGAGCAATACGCTTAAGCTATTGTCCATACAGTATTGCAAATAATGTAGTTTCTGTGTCATTATTTTGGGTCTGAGTGGCCAGTAACAAACAAGCAGCCTCCAATAACACAGAGATAATGTTTTCTTGTCATTCAGCACCTCAGGCTCTTACATTCTTTCTGCCTCATCTTGCAATGTTTCCTGCCTCTTGGGATGGGTGTTGCACTATTTATGTTCATTTCAGGACTGATCATTCTTTGGTCTGTTTGTTGTACCTTGTTGGTGTGGGTGTTAATCACAACCTACTATAATTTGAATCTTTTAAGATAAAGAATCAAAGATGCAGTGCTCTGGGTGCATACCAATGGTTCATTAGACCAGGTATGGTGGCACATTCCTTTAATCCCAGAACTCATGAGGCAGAGGCAGGTGAAGCTCTGACTTTGAGATAACAAAGCCAGCCAGAGCTACACAGAGAGACCCTGTCTCAGGGGAGAAAATATTTATTAGGAGTCAATGTAATACACTGTCCATCTGAACGTATGTGTTTCTTTTCTTTTCTTAGAAAACTGCCCACCAATTTATTAACTCACTTGTTTCCTTTACATATAACTTTTACAGGTCTTTGTAAATTCTGGAAAATGCCCCTTGTCTGAAATGTAGCTTTCAGAGATTTTTCTTCCTTTCTGTGAGCTCTGTGTGCTTTGTTGGTAGTGTCCTTTGCTGTGCAGAAACTTTGTAATTTCATGTCATCTAATCTCTTGATACTTGGGCTATTTCCTGTGCCATTGATGTTCTGTTCAGAAAATTCTTGCCTTCCCTTGAAGTATTTCCTATATTTTCATCTAGAAGTTTCAGTGTTTCTGGCTTTAAATTAGGGCCACTGACCCATCTTGAACTGATTTTTATAAAAGGTAAATGATATAAATCTATTTTTTTCTACACACAGATACTGAGTTTTGCCATAACCATTTACAGAATAGGCTAGCTTTCTTACTGTGTTTGCTTTTTTCCATGTTGTGTCAAAAATTAGGTGGGCTTTGGTCTAATCCCAGAGAACCTAGACAACATTGAGGACCCTAAAATAGACATATATGGATCTAATCTACATGGGAAGTTGCAAAAGACAAGATCTCTTGAGTAAATTGGAAGCATGGGGACCATGGGAGAGGGTTGAAGGGGATGGCAGAGGAAGGGAATGAAGCAAAGAAAAATGTATAGCTCAATAAAATCAATAAAGTAGAGCTGAAAAAAATTAGGTAGGCATAGTTATATTGGTTAATTTCCAGTCCTCTATCCTATTCCATTGGTCTACCTGCCTGTTTTTATTGCCATTATTATGATACCTTTATCACTATGGCTCTGTAATATAATTTGAGGTCTGGCATTTGCATCTTTAATTATTATGTTTTTAACTTTTGTGATTGTTTTATCAGCATGTGTGTATGTGCACCATGTGCTTTCCTTGTGCACAGAGAGGTCAAAAGAAGGTGTTGGAGCCCCTGGAACTGGAGTTTCATACAGTTGTGACCTACCATGTAAAATAAAGTCCTGGTCCTCTGAAAGAGTAGCAAGCGCTTTGAACCACTAAGCAATCCCTGTAGCCTATATTTTGAATCTTTCATGAAGAGAGAGATGCAAAAATTCTTACAAAATATTACAGATTGAGTTCATAGGTACATTATGACCTGACCAAATGGGCTTCATTATGGAAAGGCAACATTGGCTCAAAATATATAAATTAATAAAAAGTAATGCACTGTATGCACTCTATAGACAAACTAAAGAGTAGAAACCATAAAATCATAAACAGTGCTATTGATGATAAAAAAAATAGTCTTTTGACAATGTTCATCATGCCTTCATGATAAAAGTCTTGGAAATGTTAGAAATATAGAGCTTACTTCAAAATAATAAGAAGTATAGACAACAAAACTGTATCAGACATTGTATTAAATGGAGACAGAGTACTTCCTCTATCTAAAATCAGTAGCAGAAACAGACATGGAGCATTTCCTTTACAATCAGAAACAGGACACAAATGTCTATTCTCTCATCTCTCATTTATTAAAATGCTTGATTTTTTAGTTATAGAAAATAGGAGAAAGACATAAAAGGGGTTAAAATAGGAAAGGAAGACTCTTGTTTGTAGGTAACATGATTTTTTTAAAACATTGATTTTAGTTTTATGAGTATGGGTGCTTTGCTTGCATCTATGTTTTTGACCCATATGTACACAATGACTACAGAGGCCACAAGAGGACATCAGATGCCTTGGAACAGGAAAAGGAGTGTTGTATGTGGCCACATGGGTGCTGGAAACTAAACCTGGGGCCTCCACAAGAGCAGCAAGTAATTGCTGAGTCATCTCACCAGCTCCAATGATGATGATTGACATTATTCTTTATTTAAAATACCCTATATAACCTACTTTATACTCTTAGACCTAATAAACACAGTAAAATTGCAGGACAAAATGTGTGTGTGCGTGTGCAGTATGTTCTTAATTGCTAGTTGATGGCAGGAGATCCCAGTGCATTGTGGGTGGTAGTATAATGTGGAACTGGTGGTATGTAATAAGAGTAGATAAGTAAGCCAGAAGGAATAAGCTGGTAAGCCACATTCGTCTGTGATTTCTGCTTACATCCCCTGCCTTCACGTTCTTGCCTTGAGCTCTTGCTCTGGGTTCCCTTGATGATGGACTATAACCTATAATTTGAAATAAAGCCGTTTTTCTTCCAATTTGCCCTGATCACAATGTTTAGCACAATAGCAGAAAGTGAACTAATACACTGTGTTTTTGGAGGGTCTATCAAAATATTTAATGCAATTTAATTCTTTAATGTATTTAAATCAGTAAATACATTTTTTCTTTATTTTAAAAATGATCTTAGTTTAGATACCAATCCCAGTTCTCTCTCCCTCACACCCACCAACTCCTTCCAACTTTTCCCCATTCCACACCCCACTCACTCCTCAGAGAGGATGAGGATTCCCATAGGGAGTCAATAAAATCTGTCACATTACTTGAGGCAGGACCAAAACATCCCCTTCCCCTTTGCATCTAGGCTGAGAGAGGCATCTTTTCATAGGGAAGGGTGGTTCCACTGCTAGTGGACCCACAAACTGCCAAAGCAACACAACTGTCACCCAAATTCAGAGGGTCTAGTTCAGTCTTGCAGCTTCCCCAGCTGTCAGCCCAGAGTCATTGAGCATACACTTGCTTGGGTCGGCCCTTTCTGTGGGTTTCCCCGTCATTATCTCGGTTCCTTTGCTCATAATATCATTCCTCCCTCTCTACGACTGGATTCCAAGGGTTTGGCCCAGTGCTTAGCTGTATAGATTTCTCTATCTGCGACCATCAGTTACTGGATGAAGGTTCTATGATGACAATTAAGGTAGTCATCAATCTGATTACAGAGGAAGGGTAGTTAAAGTACCCTTCCATTATTGTTTAGATTCTTAGCTGGGCCATCTTTGTGGATTCCTCGGCAGTTCCCTAAAACTATGTTCATAGTAACATTATTTGTAATAGCCAGAACCTGAAAATTACCTAGATGCCCCTCAATTGAAGAATGGATAAAGAAAATGTAGTACATTTACACAATGAAGTTTTTTACTCAGCAGTTAAAAAAAAAAAAAAACCAATGACTTCTTGAAATTTATAGGCAAATGGATGGAACTTGAAAAAAACATCCTGAGCGAGGTAAACCAGACACATAAAGAAACCCTGCATATACACACTCATAAGTAGATATTAGACAAAAAGTAGATAATCAGGCTAGTCCACAACTCCAGAGAAGACAGGAAACAAGGAGAACCCTAAGAGGTTATATATGATCGCCCTACCACCCAAATGGGAAGTAGACAAGATCTTCTTAGTAAGCTGGCAACATGGGCAGGCGGGGGGTAGTAGGGGAGTGGAAGGGGAGCAGGGAGGAGGAAATGAACAATCTGGATGTTCATGTTGTAATGTGGGATTCCCCTCTGTATGCTGTGATTAACATTAATGAATAAAGAGACTGCTTTGGGCATATAGCCGTGCTATAGGGTAACAGAGCTAGGCGGGGAAAACTAAACAGAATGCTGGGAGAAAGAAGGGCAGAGTCGGAGAGAAGCCATGGAGCCACTGCCAGAGACAGACATGCTGCAGCCTTTCTGGAAGGCCATGAGCCTCGCGGTAAAAATAAAATTCTGAAAATGTGTTAAATTAAGATGTAAGAGCTAGCCAATAAGAAGCTAGAGCTAATGAGACAAGCAGTGACTTCAATAATACAGTTTCTGTGTGATTATTTTGGTTCTGGGCAGCCAGGATGAATAAGCTGCCCCCTGCAACAGTGTTGAATGAAGGACGGAGAGGAAGAACAGGGAAAGAGAAACCTTGAAAGATGGAGCTATAAAGAGTTTAGCAAGAAACCAAGTGAAAACATTTTTAAGGGTATTCTGTAATTCTGACAACATAAACCAAACCTGATTCATAGTCAAAATATAATATTCTAGTGGAACTTTCATTGTGGACTCCTGGAGTGAAGGGAAGGCAAACATTCATATTTGTACCAATATTCATTATGAGACTGAATAAGCTTACAATCTTTGATTTTTCAGAAAGCGATTTCCAGTTGCTTTAAATATACCTCTTTGCACTTAAGAAGATCCACCTACCTTTTTTCTGATATTCTCCCCTGGCAGCTCTGAGGTTACAGGCTGATTCATTGCAGAGACTCATAAGCAGAAACGTTCCATGTACAGGTATTACCTTCTGTACAAGGTTTTAGAAAATTACAGTTGAAGCAGTGGGGAAGGAGTATGTGAGCAAGTGGCATCTAACTAAGTGATAAATTAGTTTGTTGAAAACCCCAAATCCATTAGAGATTTTCACAGTGGTTCACACTCCTAAGGAGTCGAAATTTTGTTGCTGAAAGACACAAGGTTCTTTACATATTTGGCAGCTGATTGTTGGAAGGGCATTGTTAGTCAGTCAGCAAGCTGTAGAACCTGTTAGCAAAGCTTGATGCTGCTTAGCCACAATGCTTCTGCCTTAAAAAAAAAAAATCTCACAGGTGACTAGCCAGAGCAATTAGGTAAATTCTGGTTGAGCTAGAAATGACCCTTTCGGATATTTGGAAACATGCCTAAATGCCTGTCAAAGTGCATCAGTGGACTCTGTAGTTACAGATAGCAATGTTGCTGCTGGCAATACTTCCCATGGTTAAGAATGGACACTAAAGCCCAGTCGTCTCCCACTAGGGTTTGCCAGGGGAAAGGTTATTGAAGGAGGTGTCAGAGTGATGTTCAACTGCAGAACATACATACCCTGCATTGACTTTATAGTGTGCATCTCTTATGCTTATTAAAGTTAGACCGATAGCTGGACTAGCTATAGTTCCTTGATATGTGATAAGTACACTAGACGAAGATGTGGAATATTTTAAAACCAAGTCAATCTAAATGGCATGAGACATTCTACCACCACCAACAAAAATATATGTATCTTAAAGTGTATTTAGAATACTTACCAGGATATATCCTACTTAGTTTTGTAATCAAAACTGAATATATTTATGACCATTACAACTTTATGTCTGATATTTTTGGCCCTTAATCAAATTAAAGTTAAAAATCATGTGACATATTCACAAGTTTTAAAATATACTTTAATGAATCACTAATTTTTCACAATACAAAATTTAAAACATATTGAATGGTATGAAATATCAAAATGTGTTGGTACTCCCATTAAAAAAACTTGGAGAAATGAATGGTATTAGGTGGTATTGATTTGGAAAATTAGCAAATCAGTAAAGTATTCCACCATATTAAGAATTTAAAATACAGAGAACAACAGACATAAAGCCACAGAAAATAAATGATTATACAAAGAACACTTTCATAAAACAGGAAGCAGTCAATGAATAAGTACGTTATTAAGAAAAGATTTTGGTATTGGGAAAATATCAGTAAAATTGTTAAATACATAATCAGGCTTAAGAAAATAACATTCATACTGTACACGATGGCGCACGCCTTTAATCCCAATACACAGTAGGCAGAGGAAGGCAAATCTCTGTGAGTTGAAGGCTAGCCTCGTCTACAAAGTAAGTTCTAGGACAGCCATGGCTGCTACACAGAGAAACCCTGTCTCAAAAAAAAAAAAAAACCAAGCAAACTGGCAAAAGAAAATAGTACACAAATTAGTAATATCAGGGGAAAATGGAGCATACATCCAAAATATTGAGCATATTGAGCATACATCCAAAAATGTAAAACAAAAACTGGAGATACGTATATTTTAAACCCATACACTTGAAAAAATGATGAAGTTGAAAGAGACATCGAAAGACACAAGTTAAAAGCACACTGAAGAGGAATAGTTGTTTGAAAAGAAACTGCATGAATGAAAATGTCATATACATTTATTCTATAATAGGATTATGATACAGTAAGATTAATATTTAAAATATATGGTAAAGTGAGGGTCATAATTCATGTTGACCTGATTCCTTGGTTTCTATGAAATTCAGATTATTTATTGAAAATAAATCCTTTTGTTATTGTAGTACCCTGGATTTAGGAATTTTTCATTGGGAAGACTTTTTAAAAAAACAAGCTCAACTTTTATCCATGCAGAATATACTATGCAGACAATGAAAGGCATGTCACATGTTGGGAGAAAATAATTACATAGTATCTAATGAAAAACACATAAGGAGGATTCTTATGTCTCAGTGTCATGAAGAATCCATTTGAGCAGAAATTATAGTAGACTGTTAAAAGATAAAAATGTAACTTCCAGCAACTGAAATACTGATATACGAAAAGAAAAGCAGGCACTCCCAAAACATGAGACGACATTGATGATTCTCACCATCACTTTGTCAAGTGAAATGCAAAGAGCACAAGCATATATGCCCTGGACCCTCAGGGACAGATGTGCAGCGTCCATTCCCTCATACACCAGTATGGCACAGACTATGGAGGCTTGGACACGGATACCTCCCAATTTTCCTCCCACAAATAACCCTACATGGATTCTGCTCAACCCAGCAGGATCTGAAAAGATCACCTTTCAACTCGGCAGAGCTGTGTCACAATTTACTCCATAAGCATCTTTCTATTCCTTATTTTTTTTATTTAATGTCCATTCTTACATGTATGTCTCATGATGGCTTTGTTTCTGTTTGTATATTGCTCAGTTAAGTTTTAGATTTGCTGTGTGTGTTCCCTTGCCTAGTCTAATACAAGGCCTCTTTCTTACTCCTTTCATCCATATCTCACAGATTTTCTCTCTTATCCCTGCATCTGCTGCTTGTTCTCTCATTCATAACCCCATCATCTTTGTACCTTGTAATTATAACTGTTCACAACTTTAATGCTCTCTAAGTCTGTAGATCCTAGTAAGACCCCAACTTACTTTACCTACTATTTTATTTTTAGAAATTAGTCTAGTAATTATCTCTATTTTAACCGTCTTACTTTCCTCTCAATCATAATCTTACTAACTGAAAATCCAATATATGCAATGTCTTTTGGTTGCTTATCCTTTAACAGTTATTGAAGTCAAAATGTTCTCCACTGTTCACTAAATAGTACAACACTGTATATTGGTAACATCCAGCACCTGTGGTTGTCCTCACAGATATTATTCTATTCAGGGAATAACACCCTGTCTACATCTGTCATCTTAAAATATTATGACTCATAACCCTACAGCACTGTATCATCTTGATATGGAACCATTTTAATGTCAGTGCATAATCTCCATTTTGCTTGACTGTCCAACAATTTCAACATTTTGCCTGTTTAGGAGAGTGTAACAGATCTCAACAGCTCATGTATTTAGTTGCTCCATGGAGATGGTTGCATCTAATTTCTCCTGGACCTGCAATAGACCTTGTTAAAGGGAGAAATCATTTTGATATGTTTTAAGCTACTAATCTATCTTTTAAAACATGTGAGATTGGGAGTCGAAGAGATGTCTCAGCTGTTGAGAGCACTTAACTGCTCTTCCAGATGACCTGGTTTTTGTTACTAGAATCCATAACATACAGCTCATAATTGCCTATAACTTCTTTTACAGGAGATCAGCACTCTCAAGCCTGTAAGCATCTGCATGTACACTGGGCACATCAGCTCTTTCAGGCAACACTAGATAGGTAGGTAGGTAGGTAGGTAGGTAGGTAGGTAGGTAGGTAGGTAGGTAGATAGATAGATACATACATACACACATACATACATACATACATGGATGGATGGGCAAATAGATGGACAGACAGACAGACAGATTCAATTCTGACTTTTGCTTGGCTTTGTCATTGCTGGTTTTACTTTTTACTTAATTTAGTCTATTGTGGTGTGATCTCATACAGAGTCATTGGTAGTATGCCAATACCATGGTATATGTACCCTCTTGTCTGCTAGATTTCATGGCCATTTTATCAATTTGCTATAATGAAGACATAATTTCTATAGAGAAGTCATATTATATGTTCATATTACCACCCAGTTCTTACAGATTTAACAACACATTAGTTCATTCATTCAGTAAATATTCAATACCAACTATGTATCAAGCATAGTTTCAGGTGATGGATACTACAATGAGGGAAGCTGGGAACCCTAATCATGGAACTTATTTTTTAAGGAGGGAGGAAGATTATAGACATGTCATGAAGTCAACACAGACAGTACTGTGAGACACTTCCATAATTAATACTTTACATCACATTTTACTGACAATGGTACTAGATGCTTTGCAACATTTATTTAAAGAAAACTAAAAGATTTATAGGGATTATTAAAACTATCATATTTAAGGAAGCTATAGGTAGTATTATTGAACTATAAAACTTAACATTAACATTTATTCAAAAAGCAATATATACACACATATGTATATACTGAACAATGAATTTATCTTTTATTCCAAATATATGGTGAGCCAAGAAACATGCTATAAATAGAGTATTAATTATCACATTGCACCAATTTAAATTTAAAACACTTACAGAAGTGCTTTCACAGCTTTAAAGCTGTGCTTGGAGATGAAACACCTAAGGAAAAAATGCTGCAGAGTGTAGTGATTCTGTGTCTTATTCCTTAGTTTGACTACTCTATAGATAGACTTTAAAAGTGTTTGCAAATAGAAAAGCTGCTATGCCATGCTGACTTACTCAGGAAACAAGATTCATTATAAACAGGCATTACTTTAGGTCAGGAACATTCCAGGTAACGATAAATCAGATCCTTAAAGTATCTGCTGAGGTCACAGGTTTCTATTATCATAGGTAAGTTGGAAATACTCCATCTTCAAAAACAGGGCAAACAATAGAGAATGGACCACTGTGCATCCCAGGAGACCATTTAAGACACTAGAAATTTCTGTTCTCTTTTCTAAATATCATTCATGGTTTAGCATCCAGCATCCTTGAAGAACAAGATTATTGAGTAACTGATGAACTGCTGTGAGTAGCTTACAAAGCAGAAGAGAGAAGGGAAGATCTCATTTCTTCTTTCTGTATGAAGGGGAAACACACAAGACTGGTTCCTCAGGTCTCTCCAAGAATGTTGAAACATCCTAAAAAAAATTGCCCCTCTATTTCTAGTTCCCTCGCCAAATAAAGGCAAATAGTGTGCTTTTTCTGCGTTTGGCCACACGTTGTTTTTTCTATTTTTAAGTGACAGAACAAAGAATTAACATGTGACAACTCAGGATATTACATATAGACAGAAAAGCATTATCCTGTCAAGAGTTTAGAGGACACCTGGCAGACTAAAAGTGCCTCCCAAATTGGAACTCAAGTGGAATAATTGAATGAATGATACAAAATCTGGCAAGAATCAGTTGTAAATAAAAGAATTCTCTATCCCACAAATCAATGTTTTCTATGAATGTTTAGCACCAAATAATATACTTTGTGAAACACATGCTCCCTGTTTCAACTAATCAACTCTAATTTTTGTATGAAAGACCCACAGACAAGACCTAAACTAGTACTTACAGCTATGTTTTAATAAAGCTTAATTTATAGACACCAAACACAAATTTTGTGTTATTTTCATCTATAATCTTATTTTTCAAATTTCATATTAATTTTATGTATAATAATTTTTATTTTTCCGAATATGAAGTTTTCTTGTTTTTATTAGTTCTTTGAGAATTCAATGCAATGTTTTATAGATTCTATTCATCTTTCTTCTTGTAAAGCTATGTCCGTTGACCAGAGCAATAGTAATAATTTGTCCCCTGAGGGCTATGTCCTGAATAGACACAGGTTCTTGGCCCTGATAATAATATCAAATATGGTTTCCATCTTGTGGATTGGACCTTAAGTTCAATCAGAAAGAGGGCCCAGATTATCGTGGGCAGGTCTGCCTGACTAGTCATTGTTGTAGGTTGCAGAGTTCAGAGCTGGACAAGATTATTATTTCTTTTTCATCAGTATTATGCAAAGCACGGTCCAGAACAATGGAACTAGCCAGTGGAGATGAAGACTCCAGGTCAATACAAACTTGTTTTCTTTGTGTTCTGTGACTAAGGTATATGGTGTCATCAGCAGCACGGTATTGCTGTTGAGATTTGCAGGGTAATGAACAGAATTGTCATAGCCGGCTAGTATTTGAAGGTCTGTGGGATCTCACCAGCCAACAATTTCAAGAGAGACAACCCTTTCATGGGACTGGGCATATTATTGTTATACTGAAGTATCTAGTAATGATATAATCTCCTCATTACAAAGTAACTCATTTAAACTTTTTATGTGTGTGTGTGGATATATTTTAGAAAGCTTCTATAGTAGTACATTTGCAATATGACTTTCTCAGATTTGTTTATTGTGTTACTTATCCTTCTAATTCCTCATAAACCCTAACCTCCCATCCTTACTTCATTACACCATTCCTATATGATTATTCCCACTTAACCCTTTATACTACTCTCCTCCCTTGAATATTCCCATATATACTCCCTAATATTCTGACTTCTATAGGTATTCCAAATAGGACATACATATCTAAAGATTCAAGTATAGTGTCTATATATCAGAGACAATGTGTGACATTTGTCAGCCTGGTTCTGTGATAATTCACTCAAAATTATTGTTTCCAGATCCATTTACCTGCAAATTTCATAATTTTGGATTCTTAATGGCTGGGTAAAATGTACCTCATTTTTATTATCCATCCATCAACTGTTAGATATCGAGGCTATTTTAATTCTCTGACTAGTGTGAATAGAGCAGCCATGAACTTGGATGTGTAGGTATCTCTACAGCATGATATAGAGTCCTTTGGATATTTCCCCAAGAGCTATATAAGAGGATTATATGCTTTCTGAGCAAACTCCACACTGATTTCTATACCAGCTGCACCAGTTTACACCCCCACCAGCAATGCACAAGTGTTGTGCTTTCTCCATATCTACACCAGCGTTTGTTATCATTTGTTCCTTGGATCTTAGCTCTCTTGAGTGGGATAAGATGAAAACAATCAAAAACCTTCCTTGGTTGTCAGGGCCCTCAAGAGTATGTCGAGGACCATTCAGTCCAGAAGCCATTAGTGTGCCAACTGCTATGCTGTTCTAAAGTATTTTGAGAAGTTCTTGAGATGTAGCTTAGTAAAAATAGAGCATTACAAAACAAAACAACACACAACTTAATTCTGTAAAAGGCTATAGGAAAATATGTTTTTGTTTCATAAGATCTCAAATATTATATTTACTAATAGATTAAGTGCAGTACACGTTGTTTAGAAGCACATATTTTTTAAATTTCATTTATTTTTTTTGTATGAATGTTTTGTCTGCATGAATGTTTGTATCACATGCATACCTGCTGTTTGGGCAAAAGAGTACATTAGATCCACTACAACTGAAGTTAGAGATGGTTGTGAGTCACCATGAGGTTGTTGGGAATTGAACCCAGGTCCTCAGGAAGAAAAGCCACCACTCTTAACCACAGACCTAGAAGTACATATCATTAGGGTACAGTGTGATCGTTCAATGCATGCTGTAGATAATAATCAAATAGGGCACTTAACATTTGAGTCGCCTTAAACATTTACTTTGTATTCAAAATCTTCAAATGTTTCTGTTTTGTTTTTTACATATTACATAATATATGAAATATATTGCAGCCATCCTTTTGTCCTATAAACTTTATAACACATTCCTCTCTATCTACTTGTTCTCTATTAGCTGTTGTTCTATTGTCTCTCTTCTCAGCCAGTATTGATTCTACTTTTTTTTCTTTAAGTCAACTATTTCCACTTTCACATATGAGTAAGCACATTTGCCGTGTGTGGGGGTTGGGGGCATGTTCAGTGAAATTTCTTATCACATCCAGGTTCTAGTGCCAAAATGGGAGCACTGCACATCACCAGTTTATTAACAACTGGAGAACTCAAACTGAGAATCAGGGTCACTGAGGTGATTAAAATCTCCAAGTGGCAAAGTATATATGAGAGAAAGATGGGCACTCTACAAATATTTTATTGTAATTTGGTGTGTAATTGCATCTTCATAACTTGGATTGGTCTTCAATTCCTACATATTCATACAGCTTTATTTATTTTGGATTTCCTGATTTTCTATCTCCAAACAATTGTTTCTTCAAGGAACCATCTTAATGCAGCAGGAGAGTTTTGTTTTCAGGAGTGAAACCTGTCAAGTCATGCCGACTCCTGAGCTTTGTGCTGCTCTACAAACAGAATCCACCCAGAGAAGACAAATGACCAAGCGGTGAAGGTCCCCGTAAGAAATCTTGATGAACATCTTATCTAGGACTACGCCAGCAGGTCAGCCCATCTGTGAAGAGGGAGAAGTACTGCCAGTGGCTTCAGTGTGTGCAGTCAGTTACAACAAAACCATCAGTGAAGGAATCTCATCTTCAATAAACAGTAATTGTCCTTCTGAAAGGCTCAGAACTATCTAGAGGTTGACTTACTTTCCTTGGTCATTGTATTATTTTCAGGTGTGATATGTAACTAGAAGTGAAATAAGTGGCTTTTGAAATGTTTTTTATGTTTCCTTAAAAAGCTATCATTACATTACAGGAATCAAATGAGTCTTGAGTCTCAAGGTGTAAATTAGATCTAAGTTGAGATTCTGAAACTGACTTGTTTTTTTTTTATTGATTTTATTGAGCTATACATTTTTCTCTGCTCCCCTCCCTGCCTCTCCCATACCCTTCTGTCCTCTCCCATGGTTCCCAGGCTCCCAATTTACTCAGGAAATAAAGCTAGAAAACATCACATTGAGTGAGGTAACCCAGACCAGAAAGACAATTATCACATGTACTCACTCATAAGTGGTTTTAAAACATACAGCAAAGAAAATCAGCCCACAAATCATAATCCCAGAGAACCTAGACAACAATGAGGACCCTAAGAAAGACATACATTTATCTAATCTACATGGGAATTAGTAAAAGATGAAACTGTCTTATAATAGAACATTACTGCTTAGATTTCTTTTATCCAGATTGGTGATCCACAAGGCTTTGTGGATTGTTTTTAGAAGATTCCTGATTTTATTCCTTCATTATTTTACCCTTAGGTATTAGTTTCCCCCAACCAGATACAGAAATTACACTCTGTCAGATTCTTTCAGAATAAAATTCTGCACAGCCTCCTTATATAGTTAGGAGAAATTTTAAATAAAATCAATTAAAGTTCATTAGCCCTTTCCAAAAATATTTAAGAATGTTTTCAGTGTTGCTCATTGTCTACTACTGTGTTCATGTATTTTGATTTTCATAGCTTTGGGAAATTTTCCATTATAAAAATGAAAAATATCCTAATTTCAAACATTTGATTTTGGAAGAAAGCAAACCAGTATATTCTTTCTGCATGCCACTTAGAAATCATTCTACAGAAAGTATGAACTTCAAGATGGGTAAGTATAAGGAGAGGAAGAGAAGTGACCAAGAGAGGAGAGAGAGCCTGATCCTAACAGGAAACAGCTTAGTCTCCCAGTCTCAGCAATCCAACTGTAAAGATTTCTAAAGAAAACAGTAGAATCCCGGATGGAAGAGCAGCCCCCAACTGTTCACAGCCATGGGAAATTAAAAGATAGGGCGACATGCATAATTTAGCCTGGCTGACAAATTAGCATTCATTCCTGTCTATGAATACACTGCTTTGGCCAGACGACAATTAAAGTGCCAGCTAAGCTTTTAATTCAAAGGGCACTATAAAGATCAGAATAAAAAAATAACTGTTCCTAAAGTCTTTTATTTAGCATTCTAAAAACATCTTGAATTAAGTAGAAAGAACAGCTCATTTACTTTCAACTACGTTTTCTACTTGTTTCCCATAGATGAAGGGAAATGCAATGCAGAGACTGCTGGGGACAATTTTTCAGATCTGTGAATTATTACAGTCCACAGATCATGACATTACTTGGTCCAAATTTCAATAACATTAGGAGTAATGGTTGCAATCCAGCATGACCAGTGTCAAGTGTCATTGAACTTAGGTTATTTATTCTTAAAATGCTACACAGAACTTAGTAATTCTTAATATAAAAATTAAAATTCAATAAGTGGCTCATGTTATGCAAGAGCACATCTGGAGACTCAAAAATATGTTAATTTGTTCCCTGATCTCAAGCTGCTTCCCCAGGAATATAAGAACTTAATTTATTATAGATTATTTGACTTCTTTACAAGTTTTATTTTCTCAACCTGGAGAAGCCAGTTCTCAAATGGCTGAACAATAGTAATCATTTAGAGAATCATTATTTTTTTTTAAATAAGAAATTTCTGAGGTTATATTTTATCCCAAATATAGGAATGTGTGCGTAGGGAAAGGGTATATAATTTCCAAAACCCAAGGATATCTTGAAAGTATTTAAAGAGAGAAAATAAAAGACAAGGTGGGTTTATTTATTGAAGCTTCTTGAACAAAGTCAAGTTTCCACATTCCTAATAAGTTCTCAATCATTTAAAGGTAGATGGCACATATATACATGTATGGACACACACAGTTATATAAACAGATATACGTGTGTGTTGATATCTGTTTATTTCCAACACTGTAGGCACCCCAAGAACCTTTCTACACTCATGGAGATCATGGAGGCGTCATCTGTTCTCATGTACCCTACAGCAAAAAAATATGTATAATATAGACTATTTAATGAACTTAGCTGCAATCCAGACAGGTCAGAATTACACTTGCTGAAGGGGCACTAAATATGATTAATTCTAACATAAACATAGAATATTCATGGCTCTAAGCATAACCAGATGACAACCAAACATGAAACGATTCAGCCCAGCCTTCTGAGAGTGTTTTATAGCCATGCTGTGACTTCTCACTTGCCAGCACACATGCTAGTTGACAGCATATACATTGAAAGAAGAGGCATTTTCTTCATGGAGTAAAAATTTTAGTGATTACATAGAACATTTCTATTTGTTTTAAAGAAAAAAAATGTTTTACTTGAACAATCCAACAAAGGAACATGTTAACAACCAAAGAACAATGCTTAGGGGGAAATGGAAATAGTTTGTGCACTGTATCATGAGTTTTCCTTTCAAAAGTCTAATTTAATTTTAGGGAGAAATTGGTGATTTTGGCCACCTTCCAAGACACTCTTTATTCCTTCTCTCTCATCTCACAGCTCTGCACAGAATAACTGGCATGGAGAGTTTGTTTACTGGTGGGATATAAAGGGGCTTTAAAATCTCCATTTTAATCCTCCCAATATGTATGTGAAAGAATGGATCAGAGACTGCTGACTGGCCAGGTAGCTCCATGAGAGATGCAGAGGTAGAGGATGAAACCAGTTCCCTGTGTATCTCCATGAGAGATGCAAAGGTGGAGGGTGAGCTCAGTTCCCTGTGTAAGGTACTTGCACTTTAGGATGGATTCACCCAGGCACTGACCACACCAGTGTGGGCTGTAGTACAGTTCCCAAAGAACATAAAACCGCTGAGCCTCTCAGCTCCAGGACCACATAAGCCTCAGAGAGATGAGGCCTAGGTCAACAGCTCCAGCTGTATAGTCTTATTTTGAACTACCTAGGAACCATCCTAAACTACTTCTTGTGTCCTTAAGTCCTGCTGAATGGCACTGAAGTTCTTTACCCAACAACCACTTCTGAGGCCAGCAGCAGCTTGCAGACTAAGCTAGGTGTACTTTTCAGCTTTCTCTAAGAGTTATCATGTTATCTCTCCTTTTAAAATGAGGAAGACTTCTGTGATGAAGATGTTTGTATTAGAAATATTTATACACACGCACGCACGCACACACACACAAAATTTATTTGCACTCACCATTTTGAGGTTACAGTGTATGATTCATCATGGCAGAAACATGAGGAATCTGCTCACACTGTATTTGTAGTCAGGAAGAAGAGAGAGATGATACTATGATACTCTGTTTCCTTCCTTCTTTCCTTCCTCCCTCCCTCTCTTCCTTCCTTCCTTC
>JAQHUG010000187.1:2932314-2959709 GCA_028555095.1 Dicrostonyx torquatus
TCTCTCTCTCTCTCTCTCTCTCTCTCTCTCTCTCTCTCTCTCTCTCTCTTCCTCATTCAGACCAGGACAGACATGCCAAAAGGTTTATTTCCATAGTAGTTCTGAATCATGTCAAATTGAAAATCAAAATTAATCAGCATATATATGAAATTCCTTTTACATATTTTAATTTTTAATAAACACTAGCTTTTTGATATGTGACTTTTGCATAAACATCTTATGTTAGATAAGCTTCATGTTAATTACTTTCTTTTCCCCAACTTATGCTGGTATGTAACCAGGTGTCTTTTTAGAAATGTTCTGTTCTTCTTTAGGTGATGTATTTTTAAGACTTCATGAGGACCATTTACCTGTCACATACAGAGGACAATATCTCAGAGCAGACTTTCTGATCTCCTAGTTCTAGGCCAAGGACAGCTGTTCTCTGCATTTGAAGCAGTTCTGGATTTCTGTAATGGTCTCTGCTAACAGGAAACAGCTTAGTCTCCCAGTCTCAGGGATCCAACTATAAAGATTAAGAATGCAGTTGGGGATCAGTGTAGTAAGAGGCACAGAGGGCTGTGTCTCACTGCAGCTAGCTTATACCCAAAATAATTACACACAAACTGTGTTCATTTAAATACTGCCTGGTCCATAAGCTCAAGCCTCTTCTTGGCTAACTCTCACATATTATTTTAACCCATATCTAGTAATCTGTGTATCACCATGGGGTGGTGGCTTACCAGGAAAGATCCTAATCTACGTCCATCTCAGGCTGGAGAAACATGGCATCTGCCACACTTTCCTTCTCCCCAGCCTTCTGTTCTGTATACTCCACCCACCTAAGGGCTACCCTATCAAAGGGCCAAGGCAGTCTCTTTATTCAACCAATGAAAGCAACAGAAATACAGAAGCATCTCCTACACCAGATCAGAATGGCTTAGGAATGTGACAGCACTATATTCTCCTATAGGGTCCATGACATCACCAGCCTTGGGTTTATAACAGTAGACATGAATTCCTCTCTTAAGGGTCTCTCTCTCACCATTGGCCTTTTTTTTCATCCTTGGATCTGAGGTCACTCTAACGTATATACTTATGTCTAACGATTCAGAGCTAGGAATTAAAATTGAGAGACAAAAATGTGACAATTATTTTTCTGGGTCTATATATATTTATATATAAATAATATAATAAAAATATAAATAAAAATGAGCATATTTTATGTGAATGTATTATTCATATTTATATAAATAAATAATACATGTATATATATAAAATATATAAATATACATTTCCATTAATTTACCCACAAAGTTTGTGACTTCAATTTTCTTTACAGATGAATAGAATTCCATTGCATACACGTATCACATTTTCATTGTCAATTCATCAGCTGAAGAACATTTAGATTGTTTCCATTTCCTAGATATTGTGACTAAAGCAGCAATGAACATGGCTAAGTGAGCAGCTGTGAAGTAGGACATCTAATCTGGTGGGCATATGTCAAGGAGTGATATAGCTCGGTTATATGGCAGATTTATTTTTAGTCTTTTGAGAATTCTTCACACCAGTCTCCAGACTGGTTACATTACAAACCGATCTGCATTCTCATAAACAGTGGATGTGATTTCCCCTTTTTTTCAATCCTTGCCAGCATTTGTTGCTAGTTATTTTCTTGATAGTAGCCATTCTGGCTGAAGAGAGACAAAATCTTAAGTAGTTTAATTTGCATTTTCCCACTTGCTAGGACTGTTGAACACTTCTTAACATATTTTTTAGACTTTTTGATAACTCTATTCAGATCTGTAGAATATTTTTAATTAGTTTATTTGTTTTCTTGCCTTTTTTGAATTCCTTCCCTAGTCTAGATAGCAATCCTCAGTAAGGCATATAACAGGATACATTCTCTCCCAATTTGTGGACTTCGTCATTTCTTTTGCAGTAAACAACATTATAGTTTTCTGAGGTACCATTTGTCAAATGTTAGCCTTATTTTCAGGGCAAAGGAGTTCTATTTATAAAGTCCTTTCCCACTCTTATATCTTATAGGGAGTGGAGAAGGAACACTGGATAAGGCAATAATGGGACAGGTTGGCTTTAACCGGGTAGGGGAGTGAATGGACAATATAGATGTAGAGAAAGGAAGGAGGGATAAGTAACTCTATGGATGCCTGACAAAGTATAGGGAGTCTTGCTATTTTTTGATATATATATATATATAACACATATCTATACATATGTATATTATATGTACATATATAACATTATATGTACATATAATGCATATATTTGTAATTAAATTGGGGTTATAATGCTTCACCTAAGAGCTGTAGTCTACCTAATAAATTTCCAGTGTGAAGCATAGGCAATCTATATTTGAGCTGTTGATCAGGGCAGTCCAAGAGATTTCCAAACAACACAGACTATTGCCATTGTCATTGGTTGCCTTGGGTCTTGAAGGTAAGTTCCTATTGTTGAAGACACTGCATATTTTAGACACAGAACTTGATCCTCCTCCTCTCCGAGGACTAGTTCTTACAGGCGGGGCTTCCTACCTCAATGAGCAGAATATGGACCATCCCTCACCTACATGCACAAAGGTTTCTTTTGTCAGGATCTAGATCCTGTCAAGATGATGATCAATACTAAAAATCACACAAGTGTGAGACTTATTTTCCAAAAGTACTGTGCTCTCTAGCAGTAGCCTTCATCCACCTCTTTCCTAAATGGCTCCTGATCCATTTTCTGACCACAAGGAAAACTATCTAGTAACGCCCACACATTTCCCAGAGTGCAGCCCACCTCTTGCATATTGCATCAGGCTCAGATTTCAGGATTCATCAGTTCACAACACCGTGTGCTGTTTCTCCTCAATCTCTTGACTCTCTCTTTATCTTGCCCATAGTTCAGGAAAGTTAGAGCCTTAGATAGTACCCTTTCTCTGGGCTGGGAAAACCACAGGAACAAGGATAAAATAATTTTACTAAAATCCATGACCCAAGTCAAGGATATATTCAGATATGTACCTAACTAGCTCCATCTGACTCATTCCATGAAGTCTGGAATAAAGTATAGTCACATTGTTGTATTGGAAAATGAGGGAATGTTTGATATCTGTCTGATATTCCCAGACTCAACTTTATTGATGCTCTAATAATTCAAGACTAAAGGAATACACACATATATACACACACAACGTTTTAAGATAGAAAGAATTTGGTGCACATCAGCAATTTTATTCTTCTAATAGTTGCCTTTGCTGGGTTGTTAATTGAGTACGCAAAAAGGCAAGTTACTTAGGCAAGAAAAAGTGAAGATGACTGAGTTTGGGAATAAAGGTAAAAGGTAAAAATAAATAAATAAATAAACCTTGAATAACTTCCATCAGTTTATTCCACTTCTCCTCCAACACTTAGCAGCCTTTCATCTCTTAAAGTCTAGTTAATAACAAAATACAAAGAGGATTGTGGCAAAAGCTCTGGTAACAGAAGCTACAGAAACCCCATAAAACTTACCTCTGAAAACTTTGAAGGTTTGCATTCGAAGCAAGAGGGTCTCTTACTACAAGTTGGATTTGACATCAATATCAGTGTGATAAGCGCATATTGATATGGCTTGACAGTAGCTGGGCATACAGATCATTCCCCCACTGTACACAGAATGAGCATAAAGAGCAGAATGCATATATTCATGACACTGAAATATTCTCATTCACATATAATGCCAGCACAAAGTTTATCCTGAGAACAAAAGTTAAAAGTGCTAGCACTCCATGTTGCATTCAAATTGTAAGTAAATCTAAACAAAAGGAAATGATTGAGTTTATCTAAATATGTATTTAGAAACTGTTAGTAGAACCCAGGATACAGTGTGATGCCTCAGATTCTCAATATCTCCTGTTGCTCATTTTGCCAAACCAACACTTTGTTTCACTGGGCTCATCACTGAGGTTGATTTCTTCATCTTCACATATATTTCCACGGAAGGAGTTATTATACTCTTTTAAAATATTTTGTATGTGTGTGTTTATGTGCACCACCTGAATACAGGTGCCCACTGAAGACAGAAGAGGGCTTTGGGGCAGGAATTATGAAATATACTGTGATCTAAACCCATATTTCTGTAAGAGCAGTAAGAACTCCTTACCACTGTGCCATCTCTCTAGTCCCAGCATTCTGCTCTTGAGCAAGTAACTAGTCCTTTCTCCTGACATCTTAACTTTACTTTGAAGAAATTCTATTTGCTATGCAAAATAATAATTGATATTTATTGATAACCCCTTGTGAAAACTTTGCTTTTGTGATTTCAATGCATTATCATTAAATATTCCCAAATGTTTCCATCAGGACCTTCTCCAACTGCATGAATAGAAAACATGGAATGCATATTCCAGAATTTTGAGTGGCAGGCAGTCTTTTACCTAAGAATTCCAGAAAGCTACAAATTCAAGAAGATATTTTGTAGCCACCTTAAAATACTGTGGCTTGTCCTTTGCATGCAGGAGGCCCAGTGGTAGGCAGATAGGGATGGTTTCTTACTTGTCTTCTGTAATATTTTTAAATTCCTGCTATCAAATGTCATTTGTTGCTCTATATGCAAAAAGAAGAAATGTAGGAAAAGGGGTACCAGAACTGTGTCATTTGGACACTTACAGCTGCAAAACAGCTGAGGATTTGATATTTGCTCTTATTTTCAGGAAAAGGAGCAGTGAAACAGAAAGGGGGAATACCAGGAATGCATATTCCAACTGAATGGTTCTACCATCCATCTCTGTGCTGGCTGGTCAAATTTCATCAGCCACTGAGAAAATATCGTTTGGGAGTATAACCTAGAAAGCTTTTGTGAATACCTTCTCCTTAAGATGGCTAGTATGAAACCCCTCTGGCCCTTACTGCCATCAGTCAAAAACGTCTGCAGCTGTTGAAAGGACTCTTAAAAGAACTCTACACTGTATGCTGAAAAGAATCAATAAAAAACATTTATCTGTAAAAACCAAGAAATCTTTGGTTTGGGGTATATTGAGTTGCCACTGCACACTCTGCCCGTCTGTGTGTGTCTATTTAACAAAGGGTACACCTGCTGGCACCAAGACCACAGATCTGTCTTCATGAGGACATCACTTTTCTTAAATGGCATGTTGCTACTTTTATCTCAGAATTGTTTTGCCTTGAGGGAAAAAAGAGAAAGCAGAACGACCTGGCAGGCTGCAAACAACCGAGGGTGAAGATGTGGTGTTTACTGTGTGACCTTGAGCAAGAGGTTCAGTGCTTCTGAACCTGTTCTGCTCATCCAAGAGGAGGCCCTGCATAAATATACCAGAAGGAAGCAGCAGTGGATATCAAACAGAAGTATTATGTGTAGGAACATTTTTCTTGTCGGCAAACTAGGAGAAATTTATATCACTAGAATTATTTACTTCAATAAAGGTGTATATATATATATATATATATTTCTAATATTGGAAATAGATTTAACAGTGAGTTATTTGCTTTTAAGCACAACTAAAAAAGACCATGTAATTTTACCTGTTCTAATTTATACTCCTAAGCTGAATACTTCCAAGAAGTTCTGTTCTCATGAGAATCATGTTTGAGGTTATTGAAGAGAAACTATATGGAATTCAAAACCTAATGCACCTCATCCCCTGGGGCTTGAGCTCCCCATGAACCACCACCTGGCTTAAGAAGGCCCAGCCTAATGTCACTGTAAAACCTGATGCAAAAAATGGCTCTGGTGACTCACAGAGCAGCTCAGTCACCATTTCCTTGCCTATTAAATGGAAATAACCATACCTCTTATAAATTTATTTATCAGCATGCATGAGTACTATCTAAAGAACAGATTTATCTGCACCCCATTTTATTATGTAGGTCATAGTCTAAGGCATGGGCAGGGTCTGTATTAATATTAAGCTTGCTTTAATATTCACATTTGACAATTGTCTCAGAAATATTCAGCTGTGGCATGTAGTTTAATCCTCTCCGAACCAGAGATTCTCATGTTAAACTTCTCTTCCCATTAGCTGTTTTGAAATTATCATGCAAATAAAAGACAATTGAACAGTTTCTTCAATCTCCCAACCCCACGAATATTGTTGGTATTCAGTTTAGATGATTAAGTAGTCAGAATGCTCAGAGTAAATTAATATTTTTGCAATACCCACCTCTGAGCATTTTGAAAAATAATGATATCCAAAGAGATTGAGTGCTAAAGCAGTAATTTAGACCTGCCTTCTGATCTACTATCATAGTAATTTCTGAATGTTTCATGGAGCGATTCAGGGAGGATTTGATCAGAGACTTTTCAATCATTCTTCCTTTTCATTATGCCTTTCTAATACTGTGGAAAGTAGGTTACAGTAAAATATATATCATAAGATAATGTGTTTTCCTTAAATCTATGACTTCTCCCACATTTGAATTGTTAGTGTCTTTAAATGGAGGCTGTTTTGCTGCATATTGCATTTTAGTATTATGTGCAATGTGATCTGAAGCCAAAAATTATAACATTTTGGATACATTATCATATATAAATAATGCTAGCTTAATTTGAGAATCTAATTTGGAGGCTGTGGAATTCAAACCAATAGTCCCTTTTAGAAGCAGTGTAAAAAATAGCACTGAATTTTGCTTTTGACTATAACCCATGCCTCAAACTAAGTATACAAAATATGGAAGAAAAATGTCAAAATGTCCTTATTCATTCAAATGTTTTTCTTTGTGGATTCATTTTCATTTGACTCTGTGAACTGTGTAGTCAAAGCACTGAATTAATGATGCTCCAGGGAGGGCCTCCAAGTTTGCATTCTTTCTTTCCATGTGTGCATACATTTATCATTATGTGCCAAGCTAAAAGGCAGATGCTAAGCTTACCACAATATTTGCCATCATATTGTTTGTTGTTAATGACTGAACTTGAAAAGCAAGTTCCAAATAGCCAAGTGAAAATCTTATCATCTAGTAATCAGTAGTGTTCAAAGCAATGATTTATTATTAAACTAAGTATACGTGCATATTAAGCAATTTTGAGCAAAAGCATGAGTTTGTTCCCATCTTGGTTACAAAGTCCATAAATATTTTCATATATAATTATTTAATTAATTGGTTATCTATATAGTCTTTAGAGTAGTTATAGATCTTTTTAAAATTTCAATTATTTTGTGTCTTTTGCCTTCTTTTTACTCTTGATTCATCTTTCTATCTTTTCTATATCTAAAAGCTAAAAATATCACTAATATCAAAAAATTTAAGTGACTCTTCAAAAATCAAGTTGCTGATCAATTAATGGGCTCTTTAATGTTTCGTCAAATTGACACAAGTGGGGTCATCTGAGAAGTGGAAACTTTAATTGAAAAAAAATGCTTTCATCAGATTGGTCTGTAGACAAGTCTGTGGGTAACTTCTTGATTAAAGATTAACCAGGGGCATCCCACTGTTAGCAGTGCTGTCCCTGGGGAGGACTTAATCTGTACAGTAAAGGAAGCAAATCAATCCTTGGGAAGGAAGCCAGTGAGGATCTTTCTCCCATGGCCTCTGGGTTTTAGTTCTTGCCTCTAGATTTCACCTTGAGTTCCTGCTTTGGTTTCACTCCATGATGGATTGTAATCTGTAAGCCAAATAACTTTCATCCCCTTGTTGGTTTTTGGCGATGATGTTTATCACAGCAGAGAATGATACTAGTAAAGTTATTCAAAATCAATCTTATTTGGAAGCTAGGAATTCTAGCATTCTAGACAGGTTATTGAGGGCTGTGCAAATTTCCCTTGGAGGTATGCACATTTCCTTATTCGTTCATCCTCAGATGAACATTTGAATAGTTTAATTTTATCATTCTCGATAATGTTTCAATACATGTAGATGTGATGTGCAAGTTTTTTTTGGTTTTTTTTGTTGTTTTGTTTTTTTTGTTTTTTGGTGCTTTGACCATAAAGTCCTCTAGTATAATCTAGCCAAGAGACATAGAGTAGTCCTATTTTGTGATGTGGAGAAATCTCCACATCAGTAGTGGCTCCACATGTTTACATTCCCATACTCCCCCAGATTAATGGTTCAGAGCAGAGCCAAAGATCAAAATCGCACATGCATATGCCTATGGTAGTGTAAATTACAAGAGGATGGTGCAAGGTGCAGATAGCCAATCAAATGATTGCCCAGAGCTATTGGCATCCTGCTTTCATTTCAGTCCCTTCTACTGGCAGCATGCCTACACTTTCTATCTCAGAAGTTGACTATGTTTATTAGCCAAAGTCAAGTTACACCTACCCCTGTCTCCTACCTTTCCTGTCCACTCTATTTTACTACTACTACAACCATCATAAAGAATCTGTCTAGATGAGCTTTGAAAAAGCAAAGTCATTCATGAAGGCTCTTCAGAGAATTTGTCAACTCACTGTGCAGCAGAGTCGGCAGGAGCCTTTGTCTGGGTGGGAAAACATACTGCATGTTGGTGAGCTTTACTCTTCTGGGAAGCAGCTCTGCACAGTTAAAGAATGGGAAGGTTTAATTCAACAAGCTGCATAAATCATGAAGTTAAAGAGTTAGTAGGATCACATGTCCCACTATGCTGTCCGGTAAGATCCTTTTGCACAGCTTTATGGTCCCTAATTTGATTTTCCTTATGGTGTTACACATGCAAGCATAAAACTTTAATTTAATGCAAGTTGATTTCACCAGGTAGTATTTATAAGAAGACTGACACATGTAATTTAGCAACTAATGCCTTCAAAATATATACACAATGTCCTAACCTCTGCTACAACAAAATTTCAAAAAGTATCATTCATTTTTGTTTTTGTTTTTGTCCTTCTCATCGATTGTTTACTGGTCTAGTAAAGCAGGGGCATACTTGGTATTGTGGCCATGGATTATGGGACAATGTAGTACCTATAATCTTCTGGCTTCATGTCACCAAATCATTCATCTAAAAACATGAATTGCTCAGAAAACAATTTCAGCAGTCTCTGTGTATGCCATTGGGCCTCATCAGGTTTGCATTTTCCTTGAAAGTATCTCACAAAGTTCTCGGCATTTTGCTTAATGTTTAGTTTTCACTTGATTATCATGTTCCTCTTGAAGGATTCATGATGCACGACCCAGCCAATTTCTCAGTTTGTTCCTTCCAAGCACAGCCTTTTCTTTGTTGGATCCTTTTCCTTCCGTCATCTGCTTCTACTTAAAATGGAACTTATCTGTTATCTTTACCTAACTTCCTTGGTGAAGGGACTTCTTAGCTTCCTATGTCTATTTGGGTACAAAATAAATATGTGTTGGATGTAAGTCTTGTAACTCAACTTAAGTCAATTTTTGTCCAGGCCAAATCCCAAATACCAAGGCAGTTGAAACAAATAAGCTACGTTATTTAATACCCATGTCTCAGCATCATGATTTTCAGATGATATGATAAAGTTTACCTGTTTGAGCTATTGCCTTTGCAAAAGTATAAAGCCATCTGATATTCATTTTAACAGTGCATAAATCAAGGCAGCTTACATAAATCAAAGCAATGTTTTCAATTTAAGACTCCAAGAGCCAAGAGATAAGCCGATCTCTTAAGAGATCCAAGGAAATGAGGGAAACAGATGGTGGAGACTTTGCATTTCAGACATGTTTTTCCTTATGAGGAATTTAATTTCTCCTTTTGGTTATAAATCAGAGAAAGAAAGAAATAGAAAAGGAAAAAAGAAAGGAAGGAAGGAAGGAAGGAAGGAAGGAAGGAAGGAAGGAAGGAAGGAAGGAAGGAAGGCCCCTGCATACCACCTCATACCTTGCCAAATCAAGTGCCCTTGTCACCTGGAATTAAAGCACAACCTAACATTAAATGAAGACAGCTCAGGTTAAATGGGTGATCAGAAACATCACATTTCACTGTCCCTTTGAAAGTGCCAAAGAATATAAAACTGATTCATGTCATCTCCTTTTGACAACTGTTTAATCAGGTACTCCAGGAAACAAAGACCATGTGCTATAGATTACTCCTAGCATTGTAACATGAATTCGCTAGTGTGTATTCATTGGAGAAAAAACATAAGAGGCTGCTGAAAAGGCACTGGAGTGCATGGCAGGAGATGTAGGCATGGTACATCATTCTAGCTGTAGCCCTCAGAGAGGTCACTTAACAACCCTCCTTGACATCTTTACATCCCGAATTAGAATCAGGATACTTGTGCTAACTAACGAGGGTACATGCTTTAAGAACCCAAGAAGTATTTGAAAGGATTTTGATGAAGTAAAATATGTAGCAAATTTTGTTCCTAATCTGTTTGTGGTAAGGGAAGAGAATGAACCTTCCTGATCTGGATCTTAGTTGCCCATGGGGACTGCCAGAGTCATGAGATCAGGGCCTTATGATACAGGATGGAAGGCAATAAAGGCCCTCTTGTTCTTCTTGTCCCTGAAGCAGTGTTTGTCATCAAAATGGGAAATCCAAGGAAAGTGTACAGGGGGCACCAGAAAGACAAATTTTATAGTAAAATAATTATCAACCCTCAGGGCAGAGGGGAATTGTAAATGTATTGCTCAGTTTCTCCCAGTAATTACATTTGCACATCTATGCACAATACTGAAAGCAGGCTGCTGACATATGCACAATGGCTGTTAGTGGTTGTCAGTTTATACGCACATGTAGACCATGTAACCACCATCAGAGTCAAGATACAGAACAACTCTGTCACTGTGAGGATTTCACCCACGTTTCTTGAAAGCCATATACCTTTATCAGTGTGCTACTCATAAAGTGAATACATATTTCATAGGGAGCTGAGCACAAGTTTTGGAATTTTTTAAAACAAATGAAA
This sequence comes from Dicrostonyx torquatus, assembly GCA_028555095.1. Classification (NCBI taxonomy): domain Eukaryota; kingdom Metazoa; phylum Chordata; class Mammalia; order Rodentia; family Cricetidae; genus Dicrostonyx; species Dicrostonyx torquatus. Next base: position 2,943,089 of record JAQHUG010000187.1, read on the forward strand.
TTCACATGAGAATTTATCCCATGACCCATCACTGAAGACCTCAGGCTCAGAAATGAGAAGAAGAAAAATTTTAAAAGTGTAAAACTCAGGGTAACCTTATGACTAACAAGGAAAGAAGATTAAAATTGCCCCCTCCTTCTTCCTATTCATGCGAGTAAATGTGTGCACTCATGTACACACACACACACACACACACACACACACACACACACACAAGCACTTATGTGGTCATTCACTAAAATCACAGAATTCACAATTTCATCAGTTCTATAGAAAAGATCGCTCATGTTAGGTCTTTTCTTAGTCCTGATGTCACCAAATCAGATTTTTTTTCTTATTTTTTACTGTTTTGATTGTACTATACAATTTTCTCCGCTTCCCTCTCCCCTTCTATCCTCTCCTATGATCCCCAGGCTCCCAATTTACTCAGGAGTTCTTGTCTTTTTCTCCTTCCTATTAAGATCCATGTATATCTCTCTTAGAGTCCTCTTTGTTGTCTAGGTTCTCTGGGGTTGTGGACTGTAGACTGGTTTTTCTTTGCTTTATGCCTAAAAGCCACTTATAAGTGAATACACATTATATTTGTCTTTCTAGGTCTAGTTTACCTCACTCAATATGGCTTCTTCTAGGTTCTTTCATTTGCCTGCAAATTTCAAGATGTCATTGTTCTCTACTGCTGAGTAGTACTCCACTGTGTAAATATACCACATTTTCTTTATCCATTCTTCAGCTGAGGGGCATCTATATTGTTTCTAGGTTCTGGCTATGACAAATAATACTGTTATGAACATAGTTGAGCACATGTCCTCATGGTATGAATAAGCTTCCTTTGGGTATATACCTAACAGTGATTGCTGGGTCTTAAGGTAGATTGTTTCCTAATTTTCTAAGACATCACCACACTGATTTCCAAAGTGACTGTACATGTTTACACTCCCACCAGCAATGAAGAAGCATTCCCCTTACCCACAACCTCTCCAGCATAGGCTGTCATCAGTGTTTTTGATCTTGGAATTCAGACAGGTAAAAAATGGAATCTCAGAGTTGTCTTGATTTGCATTTTTCTGATGGCTAAGGATGTTGAGCATGCCCATAGGTGTCTTTTGGTCATTGTAGATTCATATTTAAGAGTTCTCTGTATAGGTATGTACCCCATTTTTAAAAAAGACCAGGATACCTAAGCAATCCTGTTCAATAAAGAAATGTCTGGAGGCATCACCATCCCTAACTTCAAAATCTATCATAGAACTATAGTAATGAAAACAACATGGTATTGGCACAAAAACAAACAGGAATACCAAGGGAATCAAATTAAAGACCTGGATATCAACCCACACACCTATAGACACCTGATTTTTGACAAAGAAGCAAAAATATAAAATGGAAAAAAGAAAGCATATTCAACAAACAGTGCTGGTATAACTGAATATCTACATGTAGAAGAATACAAATAGATGCTTATCGATAGCCATGCACAAAACTCAAGTCCAAATGGATCAAAGACCTCAACATAAAATCAACCACACTGATCCTCATAGAAGAGAAAGTGCGAAGTATACTTGAATGCATTGGCACAGGAGACCACTTCCTAAATATAACCCCAGTAGCACAGACACTGAGAGGAACAATTAATAAATGGGACCTCCTGAAACTGAGAAGCTTCTGTAAAGTAAAGGACATGGTCAACAAGACAAAACAGAAGCCTGCAAAATGAGAAAAGATCTTCACTAACCCCACATCAGACAGAGGTCTGATGTCCAAAATATACAAAAAAACTCAAGAAACTTAACATCAAAAGAACAAATAATCCAACAAATCAGAATTTTTGAAAGGCTTCCTTAATTTGTTCAAATGTTATGATTTCAGTAAGATAAAATAGTCATTGGTAAGTTAAACCAAACTTCTTGCTTTTTACATAGAAACAATGCTTTGTTTACTTGCCATCTGTACAACTGTGTCTTCAAAATTATAGCCAGAGTAATCATATGAAAACACAAATATGATTAAGAAATTCATTTGAAAAATTACTTCAGTGGCTCCCCATTGTGCTTCAGATAAAATCCATGTTAAAAAGCCTGCTTTCAGGCATGAAGGAAATATTTCACTTCCTCTGGGAATGATACCAATCCATCCACCAGATATCTGATCCTGTGGTAAATTGTCTTAGCAGAGAAGAGGCAGCACTATCAGTTGCCCATTAACTGACTGAGCAAAACTCCTAAGTGGCCCCTCAGTTCCCATGGAGATGGCTGGCACATTTTTAGGGCTATATCACTCAAAATCTTTCTTTGTTCCAGCCTATGTCAGGTTCACTTTGTCAAAGCTGATCCTAAGAGTGTGCCTAATAAAAATCACAAGTGACAATTTGTGTTCTAAAGACTTCTTCCCAGGTTTTTAACCAGAGACCATGACCGCAGCCTACGGGGCTGGGACTGTTTCTAACTGACCTTATTCCTCTGGGTCATCGGAGACCTGACTAGACACAATATCTTGTTTGGGTTTCTTGACTGCTTCCCCATTTGAACAGTCTACATGTTCACTTCCCTCTTTTTGAGTAACCCATCTGGCTTCTGTTTTTCTTGCTATTTCTGGATCCTCAGAGTTTTTTTTTTTCCCTAGAGGATGATGACACCACAAGTAACTTCCGAAGGATTCCCAAGTCCCGCACATTTGTTCTCTTTTTATAGTTTTTATATTTGAAATTCTTTAAATCACCTCCTTCCACTGGAATAGAAGGCAGGGACTTTATCAACTTGACTTCCCTTTGTTTTCACACAGCTTAGATCAGTCTTTAATGCATACATAATTAGTAATTAATCAATAAATCAAAAAATCTATCAAATGAAAGGAAATTCCTAGGAGACCTCAGATAGAAATCTTATTTTAGGGCATCTTAGAAGACTGTTTCTGGTTTAAATTTTATAAGTTGTATAATAGTGTCCAATAACAACACATTTAAACCCACTGCTTCACTTTCTTCTATTCTTTAACAATCTCATGCATGTATCTGTGGAATTTCGCCATTGTTATCCCCGTTACCCTCTTTCATCCCATCCTTCACCCAACAACTCTTCTTTTTCAAGTATGTCTCATCCTTCTTTGATATCTTTTATTTTCCCTTACTGATTTTGTTTGTTGTTGTTTGCATAATTGGTGATTATTTAATTACATAATTGGTGATTATTTAATGCAACATGGACAATTTATAACTGGCCACAGCAGTGAAGGAAAAGACACCCTCCCCATCACACAATCTTAAGTGAGAACTGGAGCCTCATGATACTCTCCTTCCTTGTGATGAAATCATGATAGAAGAAATCTCATGTAAGTCTTGGGAAGGCAATGATAGTCATGAGATCACGGATGTTTTGGCTACGTTGTACCAGGACTCTTTTACAGTGGTCCTTCCCAATCTTTGTTTTTGATGTTCTTTCTGCTCCCTATTCCATGATGCTTCCTGAGCAGAGGGGGGAATGATAATAATCTGTTTAAGATGCAGACCCCACAATTATTTATTCCCTACTCTTTGACAAGTTGTAAGTCTACATTAACCCTTGCTCAGTGGGCAAAGAAATTTCTTTAATGAAGACTGAGAACAACATTAATCTATGGGCATACACATATTTAGAAAGCAGTTTGACACCATGTCCATTTAACAAAATGACAATTGTAGTTTCTCCCCTAGGACCCAAGACCTCCTCAATCATAGCACTTGATGAGGTGTATAGTACCAGGAATGAGCTAACTCCTGTGGAGTGGGCCTCAAATCTAATCAGAAATCAATTGGCTACCCCATAATATTTATACCACCAATGAACATATCTTACCAGGAAGGGTATTGGTAACTCATCAGCTCTTAGCTGAAAAGACCATTAATGACTTTTCTTTATTAACTTCTTGTGTAGTATCTTTTAGCACAGAGTGTGTTCTACAAGAGTAGACAAGATCTCCTAAGTAAATTGGGAGCATGGGGACCTTGGAAGAGGGTTGAAGGGGAGGGGAGTGGCAGGGAGGGGAGCAGAGAAAATGTAGAGCTCAATAAAAATCAATAAAATCAATCAATAAATAAAATGTTTAAATAAATAAACTATTTAAAAAAGAAGAAAATAAAAGATGAAACTTCCACCTCATATTCAACTTGTTTCTCTGTGACCTGCAACCAAATGTGTTGGTTCTTCAGCAATAAGATCTTACAATCTCATCCTGGTGGGAAAGCAAGGACATGTTTTAGGGCCATCTGAGCATCTTTGAGCTGAATGGACATATTTATCTCTTCCTGGGATCTGTATAATAACCTATGTCTTCTGGGAGGACCATTATCTACCTATGTAGGGTGTTTCTAATAAAGTATTTTAAATTATGTTTTAATAGACTTACAAAATAATAAAATTTCCAAAGGGTTCTTTATAGATAGTTTTTGTTAACCCCTTTTCCACCTTGTCCTATCTTCTATTCTCCATCCTCATTCTTGTTTAAGCCTTCCTTCCTCACTATTCCTAAAATTCATTTTGAGAACATTATATCTCTCAAATATGTTATTAGGAGAAACAGCCATCTTTAAATATGTAGCAGCCAGATGTCCCCACCCACTGGTACTATGTGAGTAAATGACAAACAAGTGTGACCTCTGACCACTGAAACAGAGTCTGATAATACTGCAGAGGCAAAATCCATAGTACCATATTGCAGGATAAAATAGGCAAGAGATTCCAAACTATCACATGTGAATTCAATTATGGAAATTACCCTTTTGATGAATCAGAGCAATCACTCCTCTACAGACATATTTCAAGTGAAGTTACAGCCTGCCCATAAATTCTACAAAATGTGCATGGTAGACCTTTCCCTTGGCTTTGGTCACATAGCAAGTACCCACCTTTTAGAAGACCACAGCTGTATTTTGCTATCAATAACCCAATATCCCAATGCACTTTGAAGTTCACAGGACTCACTAGTGTCCACACATTTTTATGAATGTCAATATCTGGCTCTTGTAAGAAATCAGAAATAATATTCTAAACAATGCTGTACAATCAGTGGTTAGTACAAACAGCTCTACTGATGGATATTTTACTTACTTTGTTCCAAATGTGAATTGCAGAAGACTGAATAAATCACCCAAAACTCAATATCCTCCCCTCCTTCAACCCAACTAATTTATTTCTCAGCAGAAGCATCTTCCTCCACAGAAAGTCCTTTCCAATGCAAAATAAATTCTCCCTGGGCACATATCTCTAGAGTGTGAACATTAATCATGCTGGGACTTGGGAGAAAATATTAATATTTTTGGTAGTGATCTAATTTTATCCACAGAGGCACACATAATTCAACTCTGTCTTTATTCCAACTTTCTCTTGTTGACTAGTTTTTCTAACAATAATGGATCTTTAAAAGAAGTGCAGACAAAGAAGGAACTCTGAACTGTATAAATGCTTTGAAATAAAAAACCCACAGCTTGTAAAGTAAAATCACACCATTAAAGAGAATTTCCAGTAAAATAACCTGCATCAAGTCCTCTTTTATACTTTAAATTATAAAAAATATATACACACAAAAATAATTCTTTTTAATCTCTGCTGCACAGACTTATGTCCATCTATCCATATCTGATCATTTTCCATAAAACACATTCATTAAATAAGGGGAGATACCATCACAAAAGTGAAGAAAAAGTTTAAAAGATTAGTAGGTGATCTTGCCAAAGACTTTTATAACAGTAAATATTTTTTGATAACGCAAAAGATAAAATATACCTAAAAGTTTTGCTATGCCTACTTCTGTGTTTAATTAGTGACATATACAAATTGGCCAGTATTCACTGATCTCTTCCACACACCTCCTTCGGAAGTTCAGATTTTGCTAATTTGCATGTAGCAGTAGGTGCTTCCCAGAGATAAGAGACACTTAGCTCTGATGCAAGCAGAGATGGAAATGATACTGAAGCATTTACTCTCTTCCACCACTTACTTCTAGTAAACACAGTGGTAAGAAATAAATCACTAAAGAAGTATAAGAAGAATATTTAGAGCAAGTGTGAAGAGGAACTGTATAAACACAGGTTATGCTTAAGAGACTCTGATTCCCCAGTCTATGGCAAATATACATATATCTGCATCAATATGACAGGAACAGTGGAAACTTGGAATAGTGATTGTAATTCATTACAAGTTAAAAGCATGCTGCCCAGAGTCTATCCTGATAGTTTCTCACACACAATGTGCTTGATGATTGATGGGCACAGTAACCACTTGATCTGTTATGCAAACTAAGATGAGAGGAACTATTCTCGTTGGTTCCAACTAATAATAGGTAGAAGCATGGACCCTACGGTGTCAGATGACATCATTGGTTAGCCTAGCTAAAGCACTGTCAATTTTGATTCTCTTCAAAAACAACAAAAATTTAATACAAACATAAGTCCTTTGCTTCCCTGGCCTTTTGTACTTCTTATTCTCAGTATTACTTCTTCTGTGACTGCTATTTTACTGAGTTTGATTTATTCTAATTTTGTTCTTTTATTTTGTGGTATTATGGAGTCTTTTAGATTTTTAAATTTTTTTTAAACAAAAAAAAACATCATTTATTCTTTGTATGTCTTTTTCTGTTTGTTGTTTCCACTACTGTTGTCTGGGTTTCTGTCCTGTCTGGTTTCTGTCCTCTCACCAGGTCCCACAGCCATTTAGCCACTACCAAAGTAATCACACAGAGGTCTATATTAATGATAAACTGATTGGCCAATTAGCTCAGGCTTCTTATTAACTGTTATAACTTGTATTAATCCATTATTCTTATCTATGTTAGCCACATGGCTAGGTACCTTTTTTGGTAGGGCAGGTCACATCTTCCTTCTGTGTCTGGGCAGGACTGCAGAGGAATGGACTTCCTCCTTCCCAGAATTCTCCTGTTCTCATTGACCTGCCTCTACTTCCTGTCTGGTTGTCCCACCTATACTTCCTGCATGGCTACTGGCCAATCAGCATTTATTTAAAACATAGTTGACAGAATATAGACAATTGTCCACACCACACTACTGACATTGAATCCAGCACTTCACATATGCTTTACCACTCATCTATATCGCCAAGACCCTTACTAGGCTGTTTATGTGAACTAGACCTTGATGCATGCATTCAGTCTTATGACATTTTTCTCAACACTGCACTCACTATATTCCATAAGTTTAGATATAAGAGTTTTTATTACCATTTATTTCAAGGAAATTTTGAGCATATCTCTTTCTCTCTCTCTGTCTCTCTCTCTCTCTTCAAGACAAGATTTCTAAGTGTAGCTGTGGCTATCCTGGAATTCTCTCTGCAGATCAGGCTGTCCTCAAACTCACAGATTCACCTACCTCTGCCCCACTGAATGCTGGGATTAAGGGCATGTGCTGCCACTCTCCTGCTAGCATCTCTTCTTAATTCATCATTGTCCCATTCTTTTTTAAATGTAATTGGTTTTTTTGTTGTTTTCTAATTCTTATTTGTTGTTTTTTTAGCATGAATGTATTTTTATAATTTCTAAAATGTACTTTGTTGATAACTCCTACCTTTTTATGCTACAATCAGGAAGATAGTGTGTAATATCAATTTTTTCAAAATTTTCAAAAGCTTGTTTCATGGTCTAATACACAGTTTATTCTGAATAAATGTCTAAGCAGCTGTGGGATGGACTTGTCCGTAAATATTTCCTATTTTTGTTGTTGTTGGTTTTTGGTTTTTTTAGTCTGATTGAGCTCTCTATTCATAATATGAAACATAAATTATTATTATATTGTTACCTGTATCTCCTTTTATGTGTAATAGTGTTTATTTTATTAAATTGGGAATTCCAGCTGGGCATGGTTTTGCACACTTTTAATCCCAACACTTGGTCTACAAAATAAGATCCATGACTGGTGTAGGAGGGTTCTTCTGTATTTTGTATTGCTTTCATTGGTTAATAAAGAAACTGCCTTGGCCTTTTGATAGGGCAGGACTTAGATAGGTGGGGAAAAGAGAACAGTATGCTGGGATGAAGACTGAGTTAGGAAGAGCAGCCATGAGGCTGCCAGGGTCAAACATGCTGAATCTTTCTGGTAAGCCCACTACCTCGTGGTGACTTACAGACTCTTAAAAATTGGTTGAAATAAGATGTAAGAGTTAGCTATTAAGAGGCTAGAGATAATGGGCTAGGCAATAATTTAATTAATACAATTTTCGTGTGGTTGTTTCAAATGTAAGCTAGCCCAGCAATGGGCGGGACAGCGGAACAAAAGGCCCGCACTCCTCTCAGGTGCTGGAAACATAGCCCACACCTCTTACTACACATGACAGCCAGAGCTTCATGGAGAAATCCTAACTCCGAAAAAAGTGATTAGTATCCAAAATTATGTGCATATAGATTTAAAACCAAACCTGGGACTGGTGAGATGGTTCATCAAGTACCGGCACTTGGCAATAAGCCCATTGACCCAAGTGTAATCTGAGGCCAAATAGTGAGAGAGAAAGAGACAATTCCTAAAAGTCATCCTTTGTCCACCACATGTACACAGTGGCATACATGCATCCACACATCTACACCAAGTCTCAATCCCTTTCCCGTCTTTGTTTCCGGACAGCTGACAAAAAATGATCAAGCAGTATGTTCCCTACCATGCCTGCCTAACAAGACAGAATGTACCCTCACACTGAGCCTAAATAAGTACTTTATTGTAGAGAGTAAGTGAAGTCCTTAGCGCATGTGTATTGTTTGTCACAGGCACAGCCATGTCAAGGACCCTATGAGAGTGTCAAATCTGCCCACTGAGTGAGAATGTTAACAATGAATTCAGAAAATGACCATGATAGCTTTCTGGAGTAGGAGGGTCTTCTGTATTTCTGTGCTTTGATTGGTTAAATAAAGACTCCGCCTGGCTTGTAAGATAGGTCAGCCCTTAGATGGGTGGAGTAGACAGAAAGGAAGTTCTGGGAAAAGAGAAGGAAGTGAGCCAGATGCCATGAGGCTCCCGTCAGAGATGGAGGTACCTTAGGACCATCCGGTAAGTCACCCACCTCGTGGTGACATACAGACTTTTATAATGGGTTAGTTTAGATGTGAGGGCTAGCCAAGAAAAGACTGATGATGATGGACCAGGCAGTATTTAAATGAATACAGCCTCATGTGGTTATTTCGGGCATAAACAAACAACCAGTGGCTGAGTGGGCCGGTGGCTGGGGGCTAGAAGCTGGGTGCTGGGAACACAACCCGCACCTCTCCCCTTAATTACAACAGCTTTCTTCCCTGGATGTTTATAGCCTGAAGGCTGTCCCGTAAAGAGACTATTCCTACTGAGACTGGTTGAACCTGCTTCAGCTCTATATAATGATCTTGACTGTCTGTTCAACTGTGTATAATTTACAGTTAAGCCTCCAATGTGCTGCGGCTCTTCTATTCTAGAGCCCAGAGCACCCAACCCAGCTTTTTTTCTATGAGTTGATGTGTTTTCCCTTTCTTCATGCCCTCACTGCTCTAGTTAGGTTAATCCCCAGAGTTAGACATAGAGTTGCACTCTGTCTTCCAAGTCTAAGGTTAATTCCTCCAGGAATTAACTCTTGTTGAGTATTTGGTCAAAGCACTGTAGAGAAACTCATGCTAAAGCGTTTGGTGTTTTTGGTTTTGGTTTTATTTCTTTTTGTACATCTGCTCATAATTCATGTACTTTTGCTGGAGTGCCATTTTCCATCTCCTTCCTTTCTGCCTGCGTGTCTGTGTGCATTTTGAAGAGTGAGTTGTGCTTCTTTGGTTTGGGCTTGGATTTGCTATTTAGCCAGGCTGTATCTTGTATTTTGACAGCTAGTGCATTTACATCAGGGGTTACTGTTTATAGGCAGGACTCTTGTCCTCCTGCTGCTGAGAGAGCTCTTTCCCTTGCTTTGTCTCATGCAGTTTGATGGTTTACAGTACTGATGTTGATTCTTTTCTGTTTTTCTTTTGTGAGGTTTATATTTCTACATGTTTTCATGACTATGATTATTTTCCTTTATTATGGGACTGAGAACTCCCTTAAGCATCATTTTGCAAGGCTTGTCTGGTCATGTTGTATTACCTCAAAGTTTTTCTTCCCTTAGGACTTTATTTCTTTTATGTTTTTGAAGAATACCCTTACTGAATATAGTTTTCTTCTTGAAGTTACCTTGTGTCACAAGTTGGAGTTCATTGTTCTATCCCTTCTCGGTCTGTAGTGTTTATAAAAAGTAGTAGTGATTATAAAATGTACCATATTATCCAATGAAGAATTTCATTTTCCTCTGTGATTGTTATACACATACATACACATGCTCACTCACACACATTCATGCGCACACACACACACACACACACGCACACAAAACCAGACTGAGAAACTCTGAAGTTACCTTGTGTCACAACTTGGAGTTCATTGTTCTGGCCCTCCTTGGTCTGTAGTGTTTCTGCTGACAAATCTGTTGTTAGTCGTAACACCTTTCAACGTGACTTGGCACTGTTTATGTGCAGTTATGTGTTTTTGGAAGCCTTCTTTTGTATTATGTTTTGAATACTGTATGTACAATATATTGCTATGAAAACAATCTTTTCTGGTCATGTCTACTTACAGTTTTATAAGCCTTCTGCATCGCTATACTATCATTTCACTGGTTAAGTGAAATGTCAAACTTCTATGTCATCAATGACCCCCATTCTAATCCATGGTTATTCAACATACGTGGCTATCTTCTTAATCGTATCTTAAAAATCTGGAGTGTTCTATTCATTTTTTCCTTAGATTTTTTTCTTTCTTTAATTTGTAACTCAGTTCTAAAATTCAAACATTCTTTCTTCTGTTCAAACTATTATAGAGACTTTCAAATATACTTTTCAACATAACTGTATATTTTTACAATTCTTTAGTTTTCTTCAAAAATTCTATTTCTGTTGTATTTCCCATTTGTACCCTCAGTAACAGATACTGAAATGGTTTTTGGTTCTGTTGCTGTTGTTACCAGTCTCTAAAGATTAGACCATTCCAGTGTCTTTTTTTTATGGTCCACTATGAATGATCTCTTGTAGTCAGTTCTAATATAGCTGTGGGCTTATTACTTTGTTTCTCTCTGTGGAGGAGGAAATAAGGCATGGTGTATTGCTTCTGCTATCGTGAATATATGAATGACTGCACTTGCCATTAGTAAGTGTCATTTGGTAAAATATACAGGCCAGGGTGCTCCCAAGGTGAATGATTTCTCTTGCTTATTCTAGAAGTGTAACTCTGCAGCATAGACTAGAACAAATGGTCACATATTTCTTTTTTTATGTCTTTGTATTTTTTTCAAGGCAGGGTTTCTCTGTATAGCAGCCCTAGCTTTCCTGGAACTAGCTCAGTAAACTAGGCTAGCCTTGAAATTATGGAGATCTGCCTGCCTCTGCCTTCCATGCACTGGCATTAAAGGTGTCACCACCATTACCCAGTGATCCCATATTTCTAACAGTAAATAGAAAATTGTTTCTGCTTATTTGTTTTTCCTTCTTCAAACCTACACTAATGTGTTTTCATTTTAGAAACAAAGTAGCTATACTAGGTTTTGATGAGGAAAATAAGATTTGAATTAATTTCTTCCAAAATATATTTTTTTACTGTAAGAGCAATATTTATAGTACGATGGAGCTTGATTATAATGTCACTGATTTTAAATACATTTATTAAGTTTTCCAAAGTTTCTATTAAGGATGCTACTATTCTGAGATATTTAACAAAAAAATCACAAAAGTATAATATTTGGAAGATTATAAAAAGTACCATATTATCCAATGAAGATTTTCCTCTGTGACTGTTATACACATACACATACATGCTTACTCCACACACACACACACACACACACACACACACACACACACACACACACACACACACAAAACCAGTCTGAGAAACTCTAAGAACAAGTAAAGTGAACTTCCTTTAAAGTATAACTAAACCAATTCCAGAAAAATAGAATGTGTTGAGAGGGTTGGCAGTGAAGTAGGACATGGGAACAGAGGAGGGGCACTAAGGATCAAGTGAAGTGACCATAAATCAAAGCAATTCAGACCCAAGAAATGCCTTTTAAGCAAAGCCAGTGAGGAGTGCCAACTGTAAGACTACCAAAAGGATTTTTCTTTATTTTTGTCCTCCCTTTTCAATAAAAAGAAATGACCAATGTCATTTTGTTTTAAAGTAACCTTAAAGTGACAGGAGCTGCTATTCAATGAAAGACACAACTCTACCAAAGCCACCAATAAGAAAATAAATCTTGCTGATGCTATGTTTAGAGGAAGTTGTTTGTTTTTTGTTTTCCCTTCCCTCAGAAGTGAATATGAAAAGATATATTATTCATGTGACCCCAGCTCCCATTCAGAGGTCAGGAAATTTGCTCCACTAATTTAATTACAGACTAAGTGGAACTGTGAGCATCTCTTCTTTAAGGTGTCTACTGTCTGCAAAGTTCTTCAATGAATGCCAGTTCTAAGAATAAAGGAAACTTCAGCACAGCACAGCCCTGCCAAAGATGCTTGAGGGATGCTATTTTGATCATTTCTCTGCTTTTTAAGTGGAACCCAAAGGATTTTTCAAACAAAAAGCTCTATTTTGAAGCTTTTATTGTCTAATGCAAACACCCAAACAGGGATCCAAGACTGCCAACCAGTCTGGAATCCTGCATTCAAATAAGGAAGGAGTTTGTCATAAAATGGAGGAAGGGATTCAAGAGAAAGCCTCAGAAAAATAAGTTGAGAAGTGTGGTGAATTACATCTCTCATTTTGGTAGGAGAATGCCCTACTGAAGTCCGGAACCATGATATGAAAGCTGTCATTCACTGGAGGATGCCCAGACAATGGCCAAGATGTGCCCTGGTCATAAAGCAACATTTACATTTATACAGACAGAATAATATAATAAAGACATGATGACATAAATAATAAAGTAATATAATTTATTGCTTTTGGTGAGCTGAAGAGATGACTTAGTGCATACAGTGGTTGTCTTGCAAGATATGAAGACCTAAAATGGAGCCACAGAATCCATATAAAATATCAAGTGTGGCATGCAGGGTGGGGAATTGGGTTTGTAATCCCAGCCTTGGAGAAAGACAGAGAGGCTGGCTTTCCCAGATTACTCAGTGAGTTCCTTCCAGGTCAGTGAGCAACCCTGTCTCAAAGACTATGTGGATAGAGTCTAAGGTATAGTACCAAGGTTAACTATGGATCTCCAATCCCCTCATCTACATATGTACACACACGTCTGAAATACCTTTTACCAATTATTTGGAAAATACAAATTAAAGTAAAAAGTTTTACTAATAAAAGAAATTAAAGAATTAAAAGCAAATACAAAATATAATTTTTCAACTGTCAAAAGTATGTTAGCTGGGATCATCTTTTACATAAACACGTTTCATATAGTTTGACCACAGTTGCCATCTTGTTTTTCTCTTCCTTCCTTCCTTCCTTCCTTCCTTCCTTCCTTCCTTCCTTTCTTTCTTTCTTTCTTTCTTTCTTTCTTTCTTTTCTTTGATATTTTCTGCAGCTTGAGAAATTACTAGGAGTTGAAATTACCACAGGGCATCCACCAGAGATGACCATGCAGACAGAGTTTATTGAACGTCTTTACTCCAGCTGGATAGGACTTTACTCTATAAGTATTCAAAGTGTAGCCCCAAGCAACAAGAGCATGGAGTTTTTGAAGGCAAAAATCCATGTCTGGGCATCTCACTTGCTCAGCAACTGCAGGGGGACTTCACAGAAACCACCAGTCTAATAGAAGCTAAAATAAGTCAGCTGGGGCATCTTGACCTTGTGTTCCTAGAATAATTTTCCACAGGATCAAATTCTAACTAAATGTGAAATGGCCTAAGCAAGAATTCAAGATGAAGGAACCTCCATACTCTCTAGCTCTGTTGTAAAATGTTCTCAAAGGCCTGTGAACCAAGGGCTTGTTTCCATAGTTACCCAATGGCAGGTGGTAGAAACATCAAGATTGGAGGCCTACCTGGAAATTTTAGGTCCTTGGGGATAGTTTAGGGTCAGGTTCCAGTAACAGCATTTTTCTCTCAGGCCACCAACCAGCTCCCACATCATGACACAGATTTCTCAGTTATGAAAGCTCCACTTTATCTTGTGCTCGTTTCTTGCTAGCATTTGTAACTTAACCTGTTTTGCTTTATCTACATTTTGCCTTGGGCTTTTTACCTTTCTTTCCTTCTGTGTATCTTATGTTTACTGCTTCTCATTCCTGACTCGCTGGCAACTTTCGTTTTTCTCCCTCATTCTCTTTTCTTTCTTCCCACTCAAGCCTAGATTTCCTCTCCTACTTGCTCTCTCTGCCTGCCAGTCTCAACTTTCCTTTCTCTGCTGTTGGCCATTCAACTTTTTATTAGACCAATCAGGTGCCTTAGGCAGGTAAGGTGAAACAGCAACACATCTTTTCATGATTAAACAAATGTGGCACAAACAAATGTAACACATCTTTACATCATTAACAAAGGCAACAAAACAGATGTAACATACCTTCACATACTTAAAGTATAAAATAAGTGTAACACATTTTTGCTTAGTTAAAATATAATTCCACAACAGGTTCCTCCTTTTCCTGTCTCTTCCACACCTAGCCAAGGGGTGAATGAGCCTCTGTGGCCTGACTTCCTTCTGTCACCGATGGGGCCATCACACACCCAAGCAATCAGAAGAGCCATCCATGGCCTGAAAACTATAAAGTTGTGAGCTAAATTGAGCTTGCTTTTTAAAGTTGTTCTAATTTAATAGTAAATTACAAACAGTGGAAAGATGACATTTGCCATATTACAAGCCTAGTTTCTACTATCAAACTTGTATTAGTATTTTAATAATATTTTAAGAGTTATAACTCACTCTGTTGTTGGGATATGATGTGCTAATTTTCACAAAATACAAATATATTATCCCAATTTTCCATGAATAATATAACCTTTATGAATCACTAATTTCTTTGGCTTACAACACTTCTTTGAATTTTTTCTTGCTATCAGAAAATTATTTATACAAATAAGAAACAGTAAATTAAATATTGGAATTATGATTGTTATCATGGGCTTAGTTACAGGGATTATTATGTTTATCTTTTCAAATATACTTATTTACATGTGTGAATGAATACTGATATAAAATGAGAATTTTTAATTGGAGGTTTCCCTGTCCCTCCCTGACCCATAGCCATTTCTAAATAATTACTCAGAGGCTTATATTAATTACAAACTGTTTGGTCTATACCTTAGGCTTATTGCTAACTAGCTCCTACTTTTAAATTAATCCATTTCTATTAATCTATCTATTGCCACATGGGTATGGCTTTACCATTCTGCTGGACTCTTGCTTCTTGTGTGACTGGCTCTCATATCTCTTGACTATATTATTCTTTCTCCCTGAATCTCAGCTTGGATTTCCAGCCCAGCTATATTCTGCCTTGCTATAAGCCAAAGCAGCTTTTATTATCAACTAATGAGAACAATGTGTAATCACAACATGCAGAAGGGATATCCCATAGCACTTCTGTGCTATTTAGGTCTTATTGCACTATGAGGAAAAATTATTTGTATTTGGAAAATTTAAGTTTTCTAAACCTTAGTGTGCTAATGAGTACATTTCATGTAATTGTAAGTGTGAAAGCAATAACAAATAAAATAATGCACTTTTCTGCATGCCAAAACATAAAACTAAAAGGAGAACCAAAAATGAGAGAACACTAACTGCTTCATAATTCTTGAATCCTTTTCTATTATCATGATAACAGGCCCAGCCTTCCTCCTAACAGGATTGTGCATGTGTATCTCCTCCACATAGCCTCCTGTGGTAAATTTATATGTAATTAGCCCAAATAAGCTCACAGGCAGTGGCATTATAAGGAGGTATGGCTTTGTTGTAGTGGATATGGCCTTGTTGGAGGAAGTGTGTCACTGTAGGGGTAGGCTTTGAGGTCTTTGGCTTAAGCTCCGCTCAGTGTCACAGTTAGTTGACTTCCTGTTGCTTGCAAGATGTAACACTCTCACCTCCAGAACCATGTCTGCCTGAAACTGTAAGCGAGCTGCCCCAATCAAATGTTTCCTTTATAAGACTTGCGGTGTTCGTGGTGTCTCTTAAGGGCAATGAAACCCCTAAGACAGCACCTATGAAGGATAAGGATGAGGCTCTTCTATTCCCTTCTGAGTCCTCTCTGGTTGTTGTGAATGTTGCTTACTCCTCCTATTCCTCTGCACTGCAGCTCAGCTGTGTCCAGGCTTCCAGGACAAACCACCCTAAGTACAATAGAGTCATTTTCTTTGAAACAACTTTGTTTTTGTTTAATCCATCACTCTGAACTCTTCCCCTAACCTGCTGTTGTTGTATTTAGGGGAAAGAGGTGCGTGTTGTTTGTTCCCCGCACCCAGCTTCCAAGCCCCCAGCCGCTGGCCCGCTCAGCGGCTGGCTGGCCGCTTGCACCCGAAATAACCATGTGAGGACGGTATTCATTTAAACTCTGCCTGGCTTATTATCACTAACCTTTTCCCGGCTAGCCCTCACCTCATAAACTAACCCATTATAAAAGTCTGTAAGTGGTGACATACTGGAAAGGTCTAACCTGCATCCATCTGCGATGGTGGCTCG
>JAQHUG010000187.1:2967879-2992812 GCA_028555095.1 Dicrostonyx torquatus
GAGAAAGGCGAGAAGGAGAAATATAGCTTAACAGAGGAAGAAATAGCAGGCAGTAAGAAAGAAGAAATGGTTATAAGAGAGCCTAGACAGCAGAAGGAACTTTAAGCAAATAGAATAAATACAAGGCTTCGCTGAAGAATAAGGAAAGCCTTTTAAATTGTGATGGTGTGAAAGCCTGTTTCTTTTCGCGCATCTCCGAATACACATTTGGGGAAAAGCTTCAGTTTCTATGTCGGGGCAACGGTCCCGGACACCATTTAATTCTTCTACAAGTAGACTTCTTGTGTTTGCAACATCATCTATTGTTTCAATACTGCCATTTCTCTATTCAAGACTGTCATTTCTTTATTGTGTGATTTGACCACAAATACACAGGCCTGCTAGAAACACTGTTAGAACTCTCTAACCTAACAAAGTTTATGTTAATGTAAATATCATACTAATTTTGATACAATGAGCAAACACACAGAATGAAGTAGTTCTCAAATTAAAAAAACACACAAAAATTAATGTAGTGTATTTGTATAAATGCCCATGGCTTGCCTCTGTTTTAATTATGTCTCATTTACTCCCATGCTTGGTATAAGTCTATATGATTTAGTAGTAGGAAATCCAAGAACAATAGGGACTAGGAGTTCACAAAAATCATTGATAAGGTTTAAGTGAAAACATCAAAGAGTCAAAGAATGACAAGAAGGACCCTAATTATTTTATCTGACAATTTCAGGCAAAAGTGAGTACTGGAATCTGAAAAAAACTGGGAAATATTAAAGCATGACAATGTTACATAAGAAATAAGGATGATTTGTAAACCCTTTGAAGACTAATCAATGGGAAATGTGCCAACATGCATTTTAAAATCCCATGGTATAGTGCATATTACAGAATGTGTATTGGCATGTATCTTTATGTACTATTTATTCTCTTTATCTCAACCTGACCCAATGCAGAGTCTTCAAAGGCCAGAATTAAAGCATAAACACAAGAAAATGACTTTCAATTTACTTTTAAAATTTAATTTACAGTTTCAAGACTTTCATTTATGAATACTGTATTTATATCACTTCCCCCTTCTTCTGTCCTGCTAACTCCACCTGGGCCCAGCTATTTGCTGCTACTGCTCAAAATCATGGCCTTTATTATTTAATTATTACTGTTATATAAAACATTTTAAAATTTTCATTAAAGTGCATTGTACTGCCTTCTATTCCTTTCTAGCCATTTGACTCTCCTTTTTCATCTATCCATCAGAATAAAATTCCAGCTTGCCATAAGACAGAAGGTTAAAGAATACAGACATATATCAGTAAAATAGGTATGAAACTTCCTAATGGAAGGAACAACTGGGGTCTGGAGAGATGGATCTGTTGGTAAAACGCCTGCTGTACAAAACAGTTCATCTCAATTCAGATTCTTAACATCCAAGAAAAAGAAGGGCATGGCAGCACACACCTGTAGCCCAAGCCTTGGCAGCACACACCTGTAGCCCAAGCCTTGACAGCACACACCTGTAGCCCAAGCCTTGGCAGCACACACCTGTAGCCCAAGCCTTAGCAGTGAAGGCAAGGAGAGGAAGCAGGTGCATTCATTACTCTCATTGTCTGGCCTGACTAGCTGAATCAATGGGCTCCAAGTTCAGTGAGAGAACTTGTCACAAAAGATAGAAAATAATAGATGACAACTGAAGTTATCTTGAGCTTTACACACCCACACATACACACTCACACATGCACATACAGATGCACATGCATATGTCTACACACAAAAAATAAATATAGATAGGTATAGATGGATGAATGAGAGACAGATGATAGATGGATGGATGGATGAATGGATGATAGATAGAAAAACAGAAACATATAGATACATAGATAATACTTATATAGATACGTAGATATATAGATAAGCAAAGTGCTTTGGAAGGAAGAGAAATTAATCCTTACTTGTTTCTGTGTTGATGTTACTACTCCCCTCTGGAAAACAGTGTTATTTCCAGAACCCAACTGAGAACATGAAATTATCTGGGAGATGTAAATGATTAAGTGATAAATAATAGAAGAGTCAACTCTGAACAGACATAACTAATGTCCTCATAAACAGAAGAACCAAAAAGACAGCCATTACAAGTGGAAGGATGCGATGTGAGGAGCAGCCACTAGAGTCAGGAATTTCCAACCCAAGGAATACATGGCTTGCAGCCAGTCATCAGAGGTCAGAGAGGCAAAGAAGCTGCCTGTTCTCAAAATACTCTGGGGTAAAACAGTTCCTCAGATGCCTCTCTTTCTGAATTCTAGCATGCAGAATGTGAGTAAGTCAAATTATGTCCTTTTAGTAATCACCCATTTTGTAGCAAAGGTACAGCAGCCTGGGAAGCTAGTTTGTTGGGAAAGGCATGGGATACAGATCTTCATCTAAAGCATCTGGAGAAATAGGCAGTTCTTGTTCAGCAAAGCAAACAAACTCACAAGGAAGAAATGACAAATTCCTCACAACCACCAGCTCCAACATGCCCCAGACTCCTAAAGTCGGGGCACAGAAACAAAAGGAATGAAAAATTACAGAGAGGAAATTAATGTGGAATGAAGGCAGAAATAACATTTTGAGAAATAAATATATCATAATCACAAGAAAATATGATCTCTAAAGTAAATAACTATTACAGCAAATGCAATTAATTTTTAACGTGGCTGACCAGCAAGATGAAACCCATAATTAATACAAGCTTAAGAAGAAGGTACTGTGAACTGTCACTCAAGCACCTCCCATAACTGATGATGACCCTCAACAGCAGCTTCTGGTCCTTGAAACCAATTGTAAAAATCAAGAGTGTCAAGATTTCTAAAGCATATTGTTTTTAAATGGCAAGCAAAGAGGTGATTTATATATTTGCATATTAGGATATAGACAAGTTCAGATGCTTAGTTTAATGACTATGTCCCCTGATTTTCACATTAATTGTGACTAATAGTATGTTTTCAACAACAGTTAAGGTCCGTTTCACAACTATTACCCTGAACTGAATAATACTATCAAAAATGTGAGCATTTATAATTTTCAGACTTATTATTTTTATAATCCTTTTAAGTCAAGGTTGTTTTCCTTTATAATTTCCAGTTTGACATAAGCAGCTAAAACTTAGAGTTTCAGCTATCACAGCCCAAACAATGTTTCACTGACTATTTAGAAAAGTACATTTTTCTGAATGTGTCATTGTCACCCATCAAATGGTAAGGATGAAAGAGTTGCAAATAATACCTTTCAGGATGTGTTTGTATTTTTGCTCATGCATGGCGTCTCCTGCACTGTGTTCAATTTTGTAGCCGTATTTGATGGTTGAGTGCATTAGATAGTAAATGCTTCGTCAAGGTGTATCAGCCCATAGAGCGTTGGGGTCTGCAGAATTTGGTTGTACTTCTGCTGTCGAATTCTAAGAGTCTTTGTATGTATTGAATATCACTTCTTGGCTGTCTTTTGAAATTATTATCCAAATTCAAGGGTTGTATTTTAATTTTTTTTGATCTGCTTCACAGTACAGAAAATTTCAGTTTTGCACATGGGTTTTTCTTTAGTGTTGTAGGAAATGGCTGATAAATTTTTGTGATTGTTAATGTGTGTTATCAACCTGACAGGATCAAGAATCACTCAGGAGACAAGTCTGTGGACTCGCCTCTAAGTGTTTATATTTGTCAGGTTCATTTGATTTGAGGTAGAAATACTCACCCTAAATGTGGACAGTGCTTTTGCCTGGGTTTTGATCTTGGACTTTGTCCAAAGGAGGAAGGTAGTTGAGGACCAGTAACAGCGGTCCTCTCTTTCCTGGCTGCAGGTTTAGTGTTAGCAGATCCAGCTGCCAGGACTCCAGCCCATTATTCATGGCACCTTGAATTATTAGCCAAATAAACCATTTTTCCCTTGCTTTTGTCAGGGTAATTTTTCACACACAAAAACATTACTCATGCTGTTTCTTAAGAGTATAAAAGTTTTGTGTTTACATTTAGAATTTTTATCCATTTTGAATTGATTTTTGTAAGGATTTTTGTAAGGATGTGTGTGGTTTTTTTAAAAATTATTTTCATGTGAATATACAAAACTCCAATACCAGATGTGAGCAGCTCTCTTTTGTAATGTTGGCCATGGCTATTTAAGAGACTTTCAGATCATACAGCCTATTGCTACTGCCCTTTGTTAGCCCCTAAAGGTGGAAGGTAAACCGATATTGTTGAAGGCACCATACACTTCAGAACCAGGGGCCTGTGACTCCTAAACTGGAACTGACCAGATTGTCCCTTCTCTGAGGATTTGCTTTCATGGTACTAGAAGGTAATATGTAAGCTTCCAAAGGATAGAGGCAACCAATAGTTCTACCCAATTATGAGGTCTACGAACCAAATCAAAGCCCAGCATGGTGCATACAATAACCCTATTGGGACCAATAGTAGCACACATCCCTTAGATGTAATTATAGTTTAATAAAATAAATAGAAAAATAAAAACAAAGTTTTGAAAATACAATATTTTAATTTTTTGAGATTATAATGACATTATTTTCCCTTTCTTTTTTCCTTCCAAAGTCTCCCATATATTGCTCCTTGATTGATTTCAACTTTATGTTCTCTTAACTTAGCCACAGCCATCCATGCCTTTAGCAATTACCACATTGGTCAGCCAGAAGCCATCAATACCAAGTCAACAAAGACTGCAAAGGTCATGATTCACTGATATGTAGATAACTGTTAGTGCCATTTAGCAATAAAACATCCTAAATTAAGGTGTATACTTCTGTAGACAAACACTGTTGAACACTTAGCAGACTGTCAAGCACTATAGACATAATTTTCATCTGCTCTGGGAGATTGAAATGTATATGGCCCTTTATTGTATTCAATGTTCTGTAACTGAAATGAAATAACTCAGAAGTATGTCAATATGAGAGCATTTGCTCTCAGAATTCTGTCAAATCAGTCAAACTAGCTGAGGAAATTAAATCAGCCTCTAGGATGGTGTCCCAATAAAATTAGGGCATTTGTATCCCGTAGATCTCGCTCTGCTCACCCACATTCTTACATGATCCTTGCACAGCACCACTGGGTACAGTAATGTGCACACCTAAGTACTTTCTTCTTCCTCTAAATCAACACACAACTCTCTTCTGCTTGCCTCCCTAATGTATCTTCCCAAACTTGAAAAAGATAACTGGAATAAATTGCGTAGGGTCTCATTTCCATTTCCTGGTTTTGTAAACTAAATTATAGATGTGGCAAAAAAAAAACCCTTTCATGCTTGCTATCATTTTTTGGCATTTTTTTGCCAAGTTCTGATTGTTAAATGCCCATTTTTCTCTTAAGGTATAATTTCTAACCCTATGTTCTTCACACCACACATTTCTTTCATCTCTGATACCCGCACACCACCATCCTCCCTGCCATGATTATAATGGATTGATCTGAAACTGTAAGTGAGTCCCCTCAAATATTTTTATCCATAAGAGTTGCCATGGTCATAGGGTCTCTTCATATCAATAAAAACCTAATTAAGACGGTGCTAGAAAATTACATGGAGTTTAAATACTACATATTATATAATATTGGAGCTGGGCAGTGGTGGCACACACCTTTAATCCCGGCACTTGGGAGGCAGAGGCAGGTGGATCTCTGTAAGTTCGAGACCAGCCTGGTCTACAAGAGCTAGTTCCAGGCCAGGCTCCAAAGCTACAGAGAAACCCTGTCTTGAAAAATCAATATATATATAAAATGTCCCGTGAAATAGTGGGACAGAAAATCAAGTTTTTATTAGTTTTCAATTATATGTGAATCTTCAAATATAGTCAACTTAGTGTATTGGTAGGGTCACTCAGGAGCCAAAGTCAAGAGGAAATAGTAGATTTCATATATGTGTATGTATATATATATCATATATATCTATGATAGATAAAGAATAGATAGATAGATAGAGAGATAGGCAGGGGATAGATAAAGGATATAGATAGATAGATAGATAGATAGATAGATAGATAGATAATGGATATCAGGTAAATTGCCTCAGATCGTTATCTATAATTAGGAGAAAAAGGCATCTTGTGGAGAAGATTTGTATATTAGTCAGAATTTCTATGGCTGTGATAAACACCCTGATCAAGAGCAGCTAGGGAAGGAAAGAATTATCTGGCTTACCTGTCCCAATCGCAGTCTATCATGAAAGGAACTCAAGTTAGGAACCTGGAGACAGGAACTTAAACAAAGACTTCCGGGGGAGCATTGATCACTGGTTTGCTTCCCCATAGTATGCTCAACTTTTTTTACCTATACAACCCAAAATCACCTGCCCAGAAATAGCACAAACAATGGACTGGACTCTCCCTTGGCTCGGCCCTCTCATACCAATCACTACATAAGAAAATGACCCAGAGATTTCTATATAGGCCAATTTAATGAAGGCATTTTCTCAGTTGATATTCCCTATTGTGAGATTGCCTCAGATTGTGTCAGGTTGACAAAAATATAACCAGTACATTTTCTAAGCTTAAAGTCCTCAGAATTAAGTAAATTGGACCAAAACTATGAAACCCTGGGAGTTCTGATACCCAAACCTTGACATGGTTATTCCAGCGCCAACTGAATGAATGAATTCATTTTTCTTTTGCTCTATTTTTCTTGAGCACCAAAAGATTGCATTATCCCTTTCAGCAAAGAGGGAAGATCCTCCAAACCTAAATACACACCCTTCTTCTGAAGAAACCCTTTGAAATTATTCTTACTAGCTCTCTAGTTATTACTGGTCAAATTAGTACCTCAATTAACAATCACATTATATATATATATAAATTATATGACAGAATATTGCAGAATGCATATTCTATAATGTGTAGAATACATATTCTATAATACACATTTTGTTATTTTAATGTTTATACTTTTTAATTGTGTATAGTTGTGGATGGTTACATGCAGTTATGCAAATGTGTGTCCAGGCACCTTCAGATCCCCTGGAGCTGGAGTTACAAAAGGCTGTAAGCCACTTGAAGTATGTACTGGAACTGAACCTGGGACCTCTGGAAGAGCCACAAGTTTTCTCAACCCCTGAGGCATCTACTAAACCCGACTCTAGCTGCATTCACCTTCAAGGAATCAAAAGGTAAAGAGACAGGAAGAAATGTCCTTTAAGACAAAAATAAAAAAACAAACTTGGTGTTCTTTGGGTTTTCTTTTACTTCCCCCCACTCTCTGGAAAATTCATTCCCTTACTGGTATTTCATTCCAATAACTACTGGATTCCAATAAATACTAAAGACTAGCTGAGAAACACAGCCTTATGAACTCAACAATTATTGGATTCCTGAACTTTCTGTTGTTTGACTAGCTGGATCACAACCTGTAAGCCACTTTAATAAATCTCATTTCTATATAATGAGATTCATTCCATCAGTTCTGTTTTGCTAGAGAACCCTGATTAGTATACCAGCCTAAATTCTCTTCATTCTAAATAGTCAGGTTCCAAAATAGAGAAACTCATCTAAACCAAATTCTCCTTAAACTACAAATTTCTTCAGCACATAAAGGGCTACTGATTATTATTTACACCTGAATACATATACATTAAATATAATTTTATATAATATTATAAATATCATAATTTATCTCACCATCCAAGAAATTGTGCACTAAATGGAAGATGAAGCTAAACGAACAATAAATGCAAATGAAATAAGTTGATCAATGGGAAAAATGTTTAAACACAAGGAAACCTGTTTCATATGAGGGAACAGAACAGCAGTCCCAAGACTTGAGAGGATGAGGTAGAAGAATTGTGAGTTCAAAGACAACTTGGGCCACACAATGACATCTTATATGCAAACTCAAAATAATCAGTAAATAAGCATTATTAGAAATTGATTACTAGTGGTTTTATATCCATGAAAAAAGAACTAAACAAGATCTATAAAAACCATTCATGAAACAAAACGTGTGACTCATAATTTAAATATAGCTTAAATATATTTCCTTGGAGAAGAAAGGAAGGGGAATTAAAATAACATTTGAATAAAAATGAGTATAAAGCTGGTGTAGGAGGATCGTTCTGTATTTCTGTTGCTTTCATTGGTTGAATAAAGAGACTGCCTTGGTCTTTTGATAGGGCAGCTCTCACGTGGGCGGAGAAGACAGAACAGAATTCTGGAAAGAAGGGAAGTGTGGCAGACGCCATGTTTCTCTGACCTGAGATGGATGTAGGTTAGGATCTTTCCCGGTAAGCCATCACCCCGTGGTGATACATAGATTACTAGATATGGGTTAAAATAATATGTGAGAGTTAGCCAAGAAAAGGCTAGAGCTTATGGGCCAGGCAGTATTTAATGAACACAGTTATTGTGTAATTATTTCAGGTATAAGCTAGCCATGGCGAGACACAGCCCTTTGTGCCTCTTACAACATAAAGTCGAAACTGAAAAGTATACACAAGTCAAAAAAACTCAATTCAAAACTAAATAGACAAGTAGCAGGCATAAATGTAAATAAAATAAAGTAAATTTTAAAAACTTAGAAAGAAAACAACACATATGAGGACCTAGAAGACAAGAGAGGAAATTCAGGCATTAATGAGCAAATTGGGCATGAAAGAGGTAGTATATAAAGGCCAGTTCACTAGAACAGATAAAACTATATTCAAAGAAGTATTGAAAAAGACGCTGATTCAACAGGGAACTATGAACTGGCACATAGCAGGATTTAGGCCATCAGACCCCAAATCATGATACAGAGACTTACTGTTAATTTGAGTGCTTGGTCTTCTCTTAGACCTTTTTCTAGCTAGTTTTTTTCTTTAACTTAAAATAACCTATTTTCACTCATCTATATGCTGCCCTGAGGCTTGCTTATCTTATCTGCATACTGTCTATCCTGCTTTCCTTCTTCCTCCATGTCTGGCTAGCTGGTCTCCAGTTGGCTGGCTTCCCTTTTCTCTCTACCCCTCCTCTATCCCCCCCCCCCGTCTAACTATTAGTCATTCAGCTTTTTATTAGATCAATCAGAGGCCTTAGACAGGCAAGGTGAAACAGCATCACATGTTTACAGAGTTAAACAAAAGCAGCATTAACTAAAACTTTACATAATTAAACAAATGCAACATAAACAAATGCAACACATATTCACATAGTTAAACAATATTCTATTCCACAATGTTTCCTGTTTTTGTTTAAATAAAAAGGAAAGGTTTTAACTTTAGCATAATAAAACTATATAAAATAAGAACAATTATCAAGTAAGACTTAAGTTTACAATTTCCATTCCATTTATGCTTAGCAAATTTGTTATATTTGCTATCTTGGAAGTTTTGCACCTAATACACCTTCTATCATAACTAAGGAAAACTGTAACTATAACTAACTAGTCTTCAATCGCAATTAAGTCCCAAGAAGGATATGTTACCTGAGTAAACAGTAAGTTCAGTGCAAGTCACTTCCTAAACTATAGAAATGACAGGTATCTTACTGCCTGAAGAATCACCCACGATCCCTCTGAAACATTGGGGCATCCATCTTCTGCCTACAGGCCTAGAATATTTAGCAGATTTTTCTATGAAGCAGGAATTTTGTAAGACTGTCTTGCTTTGTCTTGACAAAACTATATAGTCACTTAACTTTGTGCCGTACCTATCCATTTTGAATGATATACTGCCAGCAGAAAAGGCAAGGGCAGTTTCCTGTACAAATGGCTAACTCTGCCACAATTAAAACAAACTTCATATGGAGGTTTTTAATGTCCTTCATCCTTTTATGAATTCCATTGGTGATGCCAGTAGTAAATGTTATGAAAAGCCTTAGGTTATCTTAATATCTTAAATGCCATATTCTGTGTGGGCTCTGACATCCACCAGCCTGGCATGGCCATGGCTTGAATACAGCTTGGTAGCTGGAAAGCTAGCAACTTAGAAAGACAAAAGGTGAAAGGCTTGGCTCCGGCCTTCCTTTTTACTTGTATATTGCCCAGGAAGGAGTTGCTGGCTCCAAAGCTGGTGAGATATGCAAGTGTATGGATGAGAGGTATGGTGTCCCTGGAAAAGAAATGTGAATAGAGAATTCCTGAGGGTGGAGGAGCATTTTCAGAGGACATTCAGAGCTTGGGAGGAGAAGAAATAAACGCAAGGTCATGCTGTAAAGGACAAGAAGTCCTGAGCTGCCTTTGGACGATGATGGTGTGAAAGAGTCTGATTCTTCCACGCGCCTCTGAGAACACGCTTAGGGCAAAGCACCAGTTTCTATGTTGGGGCAATGGTCCCCGACAATTCTGTAGGTCTTTGAAGCATTTGAAGATCACATATCTATCTATGTTTAACACATATATATCTGTTTAACCTTAAAAACATAACTAATATAACTAAGAGTTTGATTATCATATATGACTAACAACTAGCCTGCATTTCTTAATTATACATTTTTATTTTTAATGAGCTGCATAAGCAAAATATTTCAGACAAGAATAGAAACATATATACAATATAACAAAAATAACTTTAAATTTGTATCACTATACCAAAATCTATAAGAATACTAAAGGTGTGAGGTTGATAGTTGTGTTTTTGTTTCTATAACCCCCAAACCCACTAAATAACCAAAAACCATCCTAACTCTTGGAAACATTGTATTGTGTCCTCTAAACAGCTTCCTGTTATCTTGGGGTATCCCCAGGGTACCCTGAGAAAATTGAGATGATTATCATGTCCTGAGAAAACTAGCTAAAACATTTGTTGTCCAGTCTCTGTGTAATGGGAAAGTAGACTTATCTGAAGTCCTGGTTAGAATAGTCTGTGAGACTAGACCATCTCAGCTAGCAGCTTTGAGGTTGATCTGAATACAGGATTCTGAGGGAACTATAACAGAGACATTCTGAAAGACTGGATCACCTGGGTCACTTATTTTCATTGGTATTCGGTCCCCTGGCTTTGAAAGCATACAAATTTTCAAAGGTAACATACATTATCTGCTTTAATGCACGGATGGACTGTGTGTTGTACACAAACCAGCCAAAGATGATTTTTTTTGTTATGTTTGAACAAGTAAAAGACATCTCTAAACTTTATAAGTTTGTTTGGACCTTATAACCAAACCTCTATCCATGCCATACAAAAGGATTTCATGTAATAATAAGTCATGAGGCCTCTGTAACTAAGAAGATATATCATGTCTCATCCAG
The DNA here is from genome assembly GCA_028555095.1 of Dicrostonyx torquatus. Classification (NCBI taxonomy): domain Eukaryota; kingdom Metazoa; phylum Chordata; class Mammalia; order Rodentia; family Cricetidae; genus Dicrostonyx; species Dicrostonyx torquatus. Next base: position 2,979,063 of record JAQHUG010000187.1, read on the forward strand.
TCTCATAGCTGTATCCACATCAAGGGATCAGTAGATAAGTTACCTGTCTTGTAGTTCTTCCAGGTTATTTCATTATTTATGCAGCCAAGATTTTCAGGGGGTCTCCCTCAATCAAATCTCTTCTATATTAATTTTGAAGGATTCCACAGCTTTTCATTTCCTATGGAAACAAAAACATAACCTCTCCCCCCAAAGATACATTTTTTTAATTCCATTTTAAAGTTAAGATATCACTGAAGTATCTAGGATGGTTTAATTCAGCAGTTGCTTTTCCAATCCCATGTCTCTCAGAAGCAGTCATTCACTTAGCATTCAAAAACTTCAAAGTCAATAAAACGCCATGCAGGATGCAGACTTTCTGTGTATGTCCCACCTTTTTGTGGCTTATTTTTTATAACTTTACTCTTTCTTTAAAGACTTAATCATTTTTAAACTGTTTTTTTTTTTTCCTATGACTGTCCATACCCATTTTTCTTTTCTTTCTTAAGCACCCGTGAACACTGTGACCTGTTTGAAGGCTTTTTCAGTCTGGACCTGTTTTAATGTGCACCTATGGCATTCTCTTCCCTCATGAGCCAAACTTCAATCTACTAATGGATAGCTGTCCAAGTCTGGTGGCTGGCTTGGTCCTTCCTTGGATCTGTGAGAGTCGCATCTTAAGCACTTGGGCCTGGCGAGAACTGTGTTTAACTGAGAGCTCCTTTTACCTGCCAAAACTCTAGGAAGTTGGTGCCCACACTGTGGCAGGCATTTTTACTGCATTTGCTGTTTCAATTTGGTATACCAGTTGCTCAAGGGTTCTGCTGCGCCACGGTGCCTCTTAAAGGAGCCATATCCATTGTGGTTTTTAAGTTTTGGTTTTTTTTTTCTCTCTCTCTCCCTATTGTTTTTCAGTTTTCTCAGGCCCTATATGGAAATTTGGACCCCATGTTGGATGTCAAATGTAGTTAGTATTTTCTTTGGGCCACCATCCAGCTTCGAGACTTATTATTAATTATGAATGCTTGACCGTATTTTTGGTTTGTCCTGCTAGATCTTTTAACTTAGTGCAACCTGTTTCTATTCATCTACACTTTGTCTTGAGCTTTTCACCTTTCATTCTGTATGTCCTAACTTTCCTGCTTCCTCCATGTCTTGGCATCTGGCAAATCCCTGTCATTTCCTTTTCTTTCTTCCCTTACCCCAAACCTAAATTCCTCCTCCTATTTACTCTCCCTGCCCAGAAGTTCCATCTTTATCTCCACCCTTGCTATTGGCCATTTAGCTTTTCTTTTTTACACTAATCAGGTGCCTTAGGCAAGCAAGGTTCAATACATCTTCACATAGTTAAAGAAATGGAGCATAAACTAAAGCAACACACCTCTACATATTTAAAAAGATACAGCATAAGCAAATTCAACATATCTGTACATAGTTAAACAAGTATTCTATTCCACAACACTGGCATGTTTATGATTTTATTGAGCCCTGTCATTAAATATATTCTTTATAAAGTAGGAGAAACTCTAGTAGGTCAGACTAGTTCAGAACAGCATGCAAATCAGGCTTAAGCTTTGTAAAAGTCACACTGATAAAAGTAGATGAAGGGCTCTGAGTCACTTAAAAGGGACAGCGTGTCAAGATTTGTACCAAGCCAGAGTTCTTAGCAAAAAGAATAACCAAATAATGTGCTGGTACGAGCTTGTAAAGCCTGATCAATAACCCTTAAAGAAAATATTAAACTTTTTCTAAGGGTAAGTATCTATTCCCTAGAACATGTAGTATATGTAACATGAGGAGCCTGCTTGTTGGGGTTTCTGTCCCACCTAGTACCCCACAGCCGGCAAGCCCCAAAGAGAATCACACAGAGAGTCTCCATAAGATTTTAAACTGATTGGCCCATTAGCTCAGTCTTCTTACTAGCTCTTATAACTTATATTAACCCATTGTTCTTATCTTTGTTAGCCACATGGCCAGTACCTTTTCTTAGCTGGGCAGCTCACATGTTGTTCCTTGGTGGTCTGTGCAGGAATGCCAAGGGAGCTTCCTGCTTCCCCGAATTCTTCTGTTCTCACCTCTACTTCCTGTATGGTTTTCCACCTATACTACCTGCCTGGCCAATCAGCATTTATTTAAAACATGATTGACAGAATACAGAATTGTCCCCCACCAAGTATAAGGTAAATTGGAGAAAGAGTATTGCTTACTCCGAACAGTGACCTGCTGCAGTCAGTTCTGGCTGATAAAGGTGACAGCCGAGGTGCTGTTCCAGTGCCTGGAACCAAGGAGCCAGGTTAAGCAGCAGATACCACAGGCTAAACAGCAGCCTTTCAGCCTGAGCCACGCTGAGCAGAGTAAGTTACCCCAGGGTGGGGAAAGTGTAAATGTCCAAGGATGCAGCTTTCATGAGTCTTCATTCATGCTAGAGTAGACTTTATGGTGATATGTTTGCCTTTGATTCATTCCTGCTTCTGTAAGTACCCCTTATACATGCTTCATAAACTGACCTCAATAAACTTATTGATTCCCCAACTTGGACTTTTAAGGGATTATTACTTTGATTTGTCAGTGTCCCCTCTCTAGGTAGAAATGACATTTGTTCACATCTTCCCAGGGAAAGTCACACTCCTAAGGTGAGTGACTGAATATTGTCCAATTCAAATTCAAAAAAGTGATATAAAAATGGCCTTTCTTCAGACCTCATCAAGATATTTCTTAACAACAAAAAATATGGTGCCAACAACAGTAAAAGAATAATTCACGTGAGAATTTTTTTGAACCAGTAACTACAGAGGGAAAAGAATGAAAACTATGATTGACATGTAGCACCCTGGAGAGCCAGTATTCATCACCTGTCCAAGGAGGAAAATGGGACTGAGGCTAGTGTCCATGTACAGGATAGGACTTTATGGAAGAGCCTCATTGGACCCTATTCTAGACACACAGCAGTAAATACACTAAAACAAAGTCTGCACGTCTTGTTCTGTCTTTGAAAGTAACAACTTAACTCTTATAAATCTCGTTTTAATCACTTTAACAGCTTCAGTTCCCATGTCCAGGTATTCATCAGCCTAGTTCTTTGAGAGGGGGAAAAAGTCCAGGATCTATCTCATAGGCCAACACTATCTCCTACAAAGAGGTATGGTTATGTGAAGTTTCCATCTTGACTTGCCCAAGCCCAGTGCCTCCCCACTTCTGGGCTCTCAGAAAACTGCAAACCTTCCATTTCCAGCTCTGTTTGCTTAGATTACTACCAAACATCTTTTAACAATGTATTGGGGAAGCGGGAGGGCTGGGGACAAGGGGAGTAATTGTAAATCTCTCTTTTAACAATTAAAAAAAAATAGCCTGAAGATACTACTGTATCTTCTGGTGGCAGGAAAAAAAAAACAATGTCTTGCCTCTCTCTTTCCTTATTCCACCCTGCTTATCTATATGTACATACATCTCTAGCAGTTCCTAGAGTATCTAATAGACCTTTGTGTTCAGCATCTCCTACTTATTTTCCTTCTGCTGAATTTCTTCAGCATTACTTGACTTGCTCTTCTGTGTCTTATTTTTCATTAATTCATTGAACAATCATAAGAAGAATGAAAATGAAAAGTAAGTATTATCCTAAAATATTTTACAATCTAATAAACACATAGGTAGAAGATATAAGTTTTCCAGTTGAGTGGAAGACACAAGGCTTCCAGTTGAAGTCAGATAAAGAAAATGTCCCCACAGTGCCTGAGGCCTGACACCATGATGAGAGAAACAATCATTGCCTAAGGTGTGTGGGTAAAACAGTACAGAGGAAGCACAAAGAAAACTAGGTTTTGAGGACTGCATAAGAGTTAAAAATAAACCAGAGACAGAGACAAGCATTTGCAGGAAATGGTCTTCTAGGATAAGAAGATGGGGTACTGAGAGTTACACAAGAAGCTCACTGTGAGCTTGATGCTGATTTGACTAGACCCTAAGTATGAGCTGACCTCTAATGAGTGATCCTCAGTGATCCAGTAGAGCAACAATACCTCCTTTTTATCCAGTGGAGTAGTCAAAGGGATTCTGCTAGACAACTGAGATTTGTATAGGACACATGGACCCCGATTGTGTACTCTCCATCTTCTCCCAGAATTTCTCAGGATACATTATATCCTCAAACACAAGCTGCAATAAAATTTTACATACTGACTTTTAGCAAAGATTAAATGGATTGTTGGAATTGCCAGGTATTAAGGAGATATTTTTAAGCTTGTGTTTTGAAATGTTCAAACAACAGCCCTTAAGGGCAGCTTACCAAAAGCATTAGAGAAAGTCACTTGGAAACATCCTGAATTGCTTTCAGAAACAAGAGAATTGAACTTCTCTTTTACAGCCAATTCTCTTCAGACACACACACACACACACACACACACACACACACACAAATGAAAGTTTACTAACACTCCTGCTCCTGGGAACACTATCTACTGTGAATGGTGCCAACAGCTGAAAGCGTCAAGCCGGTCCCCGCACTGTGAGAACACAGCTCTCTCCCAGGGTCCACTCAGATGCTCATTAAAATCCAATGAGTACCCCCACAAGGATGTGTTCTTTGGGCCAAGATCATAGCTTTTGCAAATAAAAGAATTTCAACTTGGTGTGGGAAGATGGACAAAGTGGAGCACCATGGTAACAAGGTCAAATTAACCCCTTTGTCAAAGCTACCCACAATGAATGGGTGGATTCTGACTGATGACATTTGGGGCATTAGTGTTGAACTTGCTTCTGCCCTGAGTTGCTACAGCAAGTCCCGACACTCCACAACATTAATTCTTTCCTTTTCTATGTTAGCCATAGCTGCACCATTTTGTAAAGTTCCTGTTTTGTGTGAACTGTGAGAACTCCAGTTAAATGCAGTAATTTGATTTCCTAAAGTTACAAGATTCTCAAGATTCTTAACTTCCTTGACCTGCCAACCCCCTGTAATGGCTAATTAGGAAAGATAGTTATTGGCCATCTAAAATTCTTTGACTACTCATTGGTAACCATAGAAATGGTTAACTGTGGACCAAAGAAAAAACTTTTCAATCTACTTTACCTCTTAATTCTCTAAACCGTATCAGAAGTAACCCTCATGTTGCCTTGTGGGTCTCTACTCACCTGAGACCACCCACATGCTGCTGCTCCTGTCCATAGCATTCATAACCCTTTCATAAACACCTGGTCCCATTGAGTTCTTTGCCTCACTGTCCCCTGAACCTCAGGCCTGAAGCCTTTCCCTGCAGTCATCAAATCTTTCAGTCTTCTTTATATTTCTCCCTTTATTTCCATATTTTTATAGATAATTTGTTTTTCCTAGTCACATTGGTTTATATGGAATATTTTACAGACCCTTTCAACATCTTTTGCAACTCTCAGGTCCATCGAATGCACTCCCTTCTTGTCATGTTAATCCCACATGTGAGAAAAAGCCACATGTCTGATAGTCTTGCCAAAACCTCACATTGTAATCACAACACTGTCTTATTAAGCACAGTAGAAGAGAGGGAATGATTAGTACAGAAAGGAGCACTAAGAATAGTTCCTACGCTTAAAGCCTTTAAAGTGTGCTAGGCTGACTTTTATTTATATATTTATAGAGTACTTTTATTAAGTTTCACTGTGTGAAGAAAAGTTTTATTTCTCCTAAAGAAGTGCTGTGTTTTCTTTTGGCAGATATTGGAAATTATAGTGTTTAGAATTGTCCCCTTGTTTGCTCTTGCCTCTAGCATGCTCATCACCAAGTGTGACATTCAAACACTGTAATTACAAAAACTCTAATTGCTTCCTTTCATTTGTCTGGCCCTGACTTTATATTCTTATTTCAAAGAGATAGATATTATTATAATGTTAAATGTTTAAGCTTTGGAGAGCAGCATAGCATTTAAACCACAGAGAAAGATTTTTAGACTAGTTATAAGGAACTAGGAAAGAATATCAAACACGAACATAGGGAGAGGTTAGTCAAGCGTACTACAGTATGAGATATGATGCTGGACATACTGGGGCTTGATGCCTGAGAACATCAGGGATGTGTTACCATGAGAACAGTAAAGAGGATGATGACATTATAGCTCCTCTGTCAATATGGGCTTTGTGGGGAATATGAAGTATTGCAGGAAGGGAATCAGAATTCTGTGGGGTCAAGAATGAATTCCTAAAGATAAAGAACAAAATTGTGACTATCTACCATGAAATTATCCTTTGGGGCAGAGGAGAGAAGGGATTTGTTTTTAGTAATTATTTAAAGATGTGTTCCTATGTGGTTTCTTGAACGCTCTTGCTCTCATGCCATTGTTCATTTGAATGTCAACAAGGCTGTTGTTTGCCTTTGTGGCATTAACAGCATAGAATAGGAATGCAAAAACACTGGCCGAAAGTAGGTTAAATCTGACAGGAGTATGAACAAGAAAAGGCACCAGAGTCATGGCTCAAATTCAATTCCAGATTATGGGTGGAGATGTGTGTTTAGTAAAAGATCCGAGGTAAGATATGGCCCTAAGAAAGGGGAAATTTTTCAGAAGATAACATGTATAATAAACAGATGGTGGGTGTGGCAAGGATTTTGCATTCAGAGCATAGTGGCCAAATAGAAAATAATTTGAAATAATCTTATACAAGCAATAAGTAGGCAACAATTATTCTTTTAACCTAAAGTATAAGAAAAACCTACAAGGTGCTAATAATATCATTATTTGTGAGGCATATAGAAAGAAAATATCTGGCTCTGGGGAGGAACAGAAAGTTACCAGACCTATGATGGTCCCTCCATTTGTCACCTATCCATTGCTGCGACTCAGCATGCCCTAGGCCGTATAGTACATGAATAGCAATTACCCTGCACAGCAGAGGATAATTAGTAGAACTGAAAAGGAGGCAATCTTATTTCTGTCACTAGGACAGTGAGTAATCACTGTCAGTATGTTCTTGGTCTTGACTACTAAAGTCAGGACGGTCTATAACACCTTTAGCAAGGCGGGTTTTGGCTCATTCAAACAGCTTGAAATGTATACTGTGGGAAGACCTTGGACTTTCTCTTCAGATGTTTTAGTCTTGAAGCCTTAGAAATGTCCAAACCCAAGCTTTCTGATCTCAAGGTAAACTAAGAAATCTGTGACCTGAGAAACATCCTCTATTGTGAGATTCTTAACAAGCACAATTTGAATCTTCTCTTAGAATTTGGAGATGGAAGGAATGAGAAAAGGTGGAAGAGCGGAGATTAAACCAGAAAAGGATGGTGACATGGCTCAGCCAGCAGGTAAAAGTGCTTTCTGTACCAACCTAGCAACCTGATTTTGTTCTTCCATGATGTTAAGAGAGAATCAACTCCAAAAATTTGTTCTCTGACCTCTACACATACACCATGGCATGCCAGAATGTAGACACACACACACACACACACACACACAAACATTTACAAACAATAGTAATACATGAAATGAAAAAAAATTAAATGAAACAAAACCACAGAAGGAGCAAATAGAAAAATCAATACAGATCTCAATCAACCTGGTACCAAGAAAGAAACAAAGACTCAGCGGGAGAGAGTTTAAGGACCAGCAATCCAATATTAAGAAGAAAAGAAATTTCTGTCTTTTCTTTCTTTGTGTAACCCTGTCTGTCCTGTGTCTCACTCTGTAGACCAGGCTGGCCTCAAACTCACAGAGATTCGACTGCCTCTGCCTCCAAGTGCTGAGATTAAAGGCATGCACCATCACTGCCCAGCCAAGAAATTTCTTAGATTTATAAAACAAGTATCATGTAGTGATGAAAAATCACCTTAAACAGGAGACAGTAGGTACCAGCTTTCAAGGAATTCTGATAGCTCAGAAAACCTCCAGAAGAAAGCACTTTGGCCTCACTCTCCTGTTAACATTTGCTTGGGGAGTGTAATTAATATAGTTTTGTGTAATTATTTTAGGTCTGACAGCCAGAAAATGAACAAGCAGTCTCAGTCTTCATGTGCCTATAAGTCTGAAGACTTGATATCCCCAGATTCCCCATGGTAGCAGTAGAGAATGGACTTCCTAGAGTTACCATCTCACTTCCACATTCACACATTGACAACAACCTCCCTACACACATACACACACACACACACACACACACACACACACTCATATACACACAGTTAAAACAAAAGCAAAACCTTGAATTGATTGATATATTTTGTAAGTCATATAAAGTGAACAGGCATTTATTTTCTATGTACCAAAACTGAAAACAAAGAACACGTTTAGATGCAGAAGTAGGGCAAAAGCTACATCTCCCTATTGACATTTCTAACTTTTGCTGTTTGTTGCCATGCCAACATAATCTTTCACATTCAATTCATACTTTGCTTGTATTAGATTTTTAGTTTACAAATAGTTTTGAATTCTATTTAGAAACTGTAAAATCTATAAATTCGTAATATTTTCTCTCATAATAATTACGGACAAAAATAGCTATAATAGTCGATGTTGTCAACATTGGAGCATATATTTTATAGAATTAAAAGAGAAAAGAATAAATCTTTCAACCCTTTAGTAACACAACCTGACAGGAACCTATTGAAATTTAGGCTCACAGCACATAACCCACTTTTGAAACAGTATTAATCAAAAACAAGGGCATTACATGGTGAATTTATGTATGAAGGGATCGTTATACATTTCTGTTAATTTTAAAAAGTCCTATGCCCCAAATAGTCACAGATAAATTTACCAGTCTCTTGAATGAGAAGCATATCATAGAAAAAGACTATATTTCATCACTTAATCTCACTGTCATTTCTCACATAAATACCCTTGTGAAAGCAACAATGAACTTTTCAGGAGTCTATAGAATATGTCACTATAACACTAATATCTTATGAAATTTCTTGTGTTTTTTTCTATTTTAACATTTTTATTTTTAATTCATAAAAAGGAAAATACTGATGAATATAATAAAACAAAATTGGACCCTGCATATTTCTCATCCTATGTAAAATTCAATTTAAAATGCATCAAAAAGCTCAAAGTCGTCTCAATGATACACCTCCTCCAAAAAGGCCGTATTTCCTCCAGCAAGGTCATACCTACTCCAACAAGGCCACAGCTACTCCCAGAAGGCCACAGCTACTTTCAGAAGGCCATAGCTACTCCCAGAAGGCCACAACCACTCTACCAAGACCACACCCACTCCAGCAAGGCCATACTTTCTCCTTGAAGGCCACATCTACATCAAAAGACCATATTTCCCCCAGCAAGGCCACAACTACTCCAACTAGACCAAACTTCCTCCAGCAAGGACACACCTACTCCCACAAGGCCACACCTCCTAATCCTACTAAGCACTAAAATTTATGAGCCTATAGGGGGCATCTCTATTCAAGCTACCACAGCTAATTAAGTTGAACATTTCCCCTTGTATTTTTTGGTTGTTTGCATTTCATCTTTTGAGCTCTGCTCATTTTATTAGTTCATGTATCTATTGCATGATGTGTTTTCCTGTTACTTTTATAAGGTCTTTGTATATTCCAGACATTCATCATCTGTCAGATAATTACCTAGTGATGCTATAACATCCTTTTCTGAAGGCTGTGTGGTCATGTTGCTGTTACCATTTTCACTGCCCCATTTGCAGACAGCATCTATTTCTGTCTCTCTGCCCTAGAGACTGTGAAGGCCTTTTTCTTAGCTTTTTACCTGATACACTATTTTTCCTCTACTGAGTTATAATTACCTAATAGCTACTGTGTCCCTTCAGAATTTTCTGTCCTGTGATAGATCTTGGCTTTCTGGTTTTGTTGGATTGTAACAGTTCAGAAAAATGTTGTTGGTATATTCCATAAGATTACCTTTGACCAGAATTTGTTCAAGTTTTTCTCATAACTATACTGGAGTTATGTATTTTGATAACAAAGACCACAAATACAAAGTTTAATTTCTATCACATACTAGTAGTACCCAGGTCAACATGTTTATCATATTTACTGTCAACTGTAGTCACTGTCGTATCTCTCAGGTTCCTTCAGTGCAAAGCCACTATCCTGTTTCTAAGTCATGAATGAAATCCTCTCTGGAAAAGTGTCATTATGCACATATAGCATAATTATACATAGCTCTTCCACCTTGAAAGTAGAACATTACATAAATTATTTGGAATTCTTTCTTATTCATCTAGAAACCTAGCTACCTAATAGTTTATTCACAACAGTGTGGCACATAGATATTTATTTTATTTGGTGGGTTGCAATTCTTTACTGGTTTACTTACTTATTGCTCAAGCTCCTACAATTTCAGCCATTGAGAAAACTCTCTGGGCCTTTTACATATTTCCATGACACTTAGTGGAGTGCTTGGGGGAATGGATGTGGTACATTATTGTTCTTGGATATTACAAGATGTTGTGCTCTCACCATATATATTTCTAGCCTAGATCTTAGAATCATCTATGTGTTCAAAGAGCCTGGTTCCTTTTCTGGACAACAATATTGATAATCAAAATCTGGGCGTTAGATGTTTAGTAAGTATAGAGCCTTGAAAGAATCCTGAGACTAAAAATTCTGAAGTGTTGATCTCCCTTAAAAAGTTCAAATTCCCCAAAACTGGGCAACTGCCTCATGTGCACATGCGTGTGAGGATGAAGTCTACTGAAGAGCACGTGTGCAGACATTTGATCACAGATTTCCTACTTAGGTGTGTTGTGACTGAGGACTGCTTTCCTGCTCCTCAGATACCTCCTCATGCTCACTCACACTGGGCAAACAGACTTCACGTGCTAAGAATTGTCTCAACAATTCTTAGAATCTTGCAAGCAATTTGTATCAAATACACAACAATTTAGTTTTAAAATAAAATATTCTACTTTAGTGGTACTTCATAATCTATAGTAACCATCTACTCAAGCAGAGTAGTTCTTTTTATATGCTCTATGTCATTTGATTCACACAGCAACACTGTGAGTGACACCTCTCCATTTTAGAGATAAAATCGCTGAGTCTAAGATGAGCTAATTAAGTAAGTAGAAAGTTCTTAACAGTGTGGTCCAATCATGTTCAGTTCTGCTTGATGATATTCCCTTTAATTTTTCCTGTCATTTGAACAAACACTTACTAAAGACTAAGCTTTTGGCCCACCCCACAAACCAGGGAGTTGCTTACTAGTTCTTTCTTGTGGCTGAGAGTCTCACAGAGTCAAAATGCTGTGTGGGGCCTAATGAGTACCCTGGCTAGAAGCCATTCCGTTTTTGCCAAAGTTAGAGTGCTCTATATAAACACCCATCTAGAGCTGAAGCAACAAAGAGGAAGTACCAACAGCAGCCCATTAACTGCCAAAACAACAAAAATGTTTGATAGTGTCTAAAATTTTTTCTTTTACTCTCTACTAAGCATTGGGCTAAATAGTTAATATTCATCATCTCATTTCAGTACAGCAACCAATTTGCAAGTCTAAAACAGTTTTCAGGTGAGAAACTAAAGCTTTGAGTGATTAATTTTGGTTTCTAAAGTGATGCAAATTACAAGTGGCAGAGCCAGGGTTATGAGCCAAGACCATGCAATCCCAAGCCCGCTTTCTTCACTCTTAAAGTGCAGAACAGCAGTTGCTGGCAAATGGGATCTGCTATGGACATTTTTCAGAACTTAGCAACAGCAGTAAGCTGCCCTTCAGTACTGGGGTTGCAAATATTTGTGCACTACACTGAAGAATACGACTTGTGAGAGCTGCAGAAAGGTAATCCATGGAGCCTTTATAGCTGAAGCCAATATGTGGAGCTACTGTGGACATTCTGTAAGCATCTTCAGACATTTTCACTGATAGACCGAGAGTGACAGAGCACAGGAAAGGGGACCAGGGTCCAATGAAGAAGCAGGATAATTTAGAGAGAATATGACAGACTTGGCTCCACACCATTACTAGAAAAGCATATCTTCATTTCCTTACCAAAGGAGATTGGCTATTTGAATAGGGCTATATTCTCTTTTATTTGTAACTTGGATATGTATGTTTGGTGTACTTTGTATTTTAAGACTTTATAACTGCTAGCTATGTGTATTGATAGATTGGGTCATGTGAAGCTCAGACATCTGGTCTTTTATCTTGGTGTATCTATCAAGATATACCAGGGTGAGATTAATATTTAACTTGGTATGAACAAGTGAGATTGCTCTCCTACATAACTATATTGAATGGGATTTTAAAGCTGTTTTCTGGTATTTATTGCTAATGTATAGACACACTCTCGATTTTTCATGTCTGTCTTGCATGTGGAAAACATAAACTTTGGGAGTTCTTTTTCTTATCTGTGAATTCTTTACTAATATTTATCTAGTTAACTGGAACTTGAGTAGATCAAATGGATTTGCAAAGGGAGCTGCTGTGGAACAATTGATTTGACCTGGGTCATTTGTCTTTTCTATTTTGATTCAAATCAACACTTCATTTCAGGATTGCTGGCACAACACTATTGACCCTCCTGGTTTACTGGGCTTCAAATTCAAATGGGAATTCAAACATTCACTTTCTTGTGTTTCCACAGGAAAGAGACATAGTTCTCTAGTTCGAAGGTCCCTTTACTCTTCATTGGGCCAGTAGACAAGGTTAAAGAGTCCATGTAGAAAAGGCACAGCTTTGCAGTTTCAGAGAGAATGACACAACACCTTTTACACCCACAGCCACTATTAAGAGCAGATGCTCAACTACAACAAATAAAGCAGTTCAACAATGAGTCCTCAGAACGTAGGAAATGTGGATTTGGGTGACTACTATGAGCTGTAGGCCCACACATACCTTTTCTGCTTGTATAAATGCAAATAGACAAAGTCAAAATATTGGGACATAAGTTGTACTGCCTAGGCTTAACATTGCTTTTACATATGACACCTGCTGGAACTATTTCTGATTATATGTTAAATTAATATGTAAAAGTCTGCTAAAGCACTAGAAAGCAAGTCAAAACATTAGCAACAGTTCAATTTGCTGGATTAGAATATTTATCAATGATTTTTTGAACTTGTACCCATTTTTAACTAATTTTCCCTTCTGAAGCTGTCTGGGAGAATAAAGATACAGTGACTAGCATGAGCCAGAGACTCACCTAACAAAGATGGCACCACTATTAACTCTTAACTGTTGCAGGATATCCTTCTGCTTCTTCAGACAATAGCCTTTAAGATACCAGTCCACTTGGGTGTGGTCTCTTTTGCTTTAAAAAGCAATGGTAGCCCTGCTCTCTCTCCCTTGCTTCTGGCTCTGCTTCCGGCTACTAAACTCCTTTCCTGGTTGCACAGAGAGCTGTTGTCTAAGACAGTGATCTGTAAGTTTTCCCCTTTAAATAAATAACCCTTTTATTAATCATAATTCCAAACTGGTGTGGGATGGTTTTGTGACTTACACCTTCACTTAATGCTGCAGGAGCTCTTCTGCTCCTTCAGCCAATAGCCTTTAAGATACCAGTCCACTTGGGCGTGGTCTTTTTGGTTTGAAAAAGCAGCAGTAGCCATGCACGCTCTCTCTTGCTTCAGACTCTGCTTCTGAATACCACAGTCTTTTCCTGGTTGTACAGAGGGCTGTTGTCTAGGATGGTGATCTGTAAGTTTTTCCTTTAAATAAATAACCCTTTTATTAATCATAATTCCAAACTGGTGTATTCATTAAAACATTGCTTGACCCATTATTCTTGTATATGTTAGCCACATGGCTCAGTACCTTTTTCAGTGGGGCAAGTCACATCTTCCCTCTTAGGTGTCTGGACAGGACTCTGGGAAGAGCTTCCTTCTTCTCGGAATACTTTTGTTCTC
>JAQHUG010000187.1:3033606-3051144 GCA_028555095.1 Dicrostonyx torquatus
CCTGGACTGCCTGATGAACTGGATGTGCAGGACCCATAGAAAAATGACTGCTGAAGTTGCCTACAGAAAGCAAGCCCATCTTTTTGTGGCTCTTGCTTCATAAAAGAGTCTGCCAGACATTCTGCAGGACACGGAAGAAAGTGACTGACAAACTGCCAATATAGGCAGAACTGTCTTTGAAATTTTCTGCTTCATGGATAAGTCTGCCAAACACTATAGGCCTGTAGGCTGAAGATGGATGCCCCAATGGTACAGAAGAACTTTGGGTGACTGTTCAGGAAGTGAGATGTCTCTGACAATTCTAGAGTTTTGAAAGTTGCTTGATTACTGAATCAGCCTTTTCTGAGCTTAAAGCAGTTGAATTTTTTAGTTTGATAGACACATGATTTGAGATGGTGGTATGGTTAGTGAAGTTTCTGGAGATGAAGAGATATTATAATCCTTTAAATAAAGTTCTAAGGTGTCAAGGATATGAAAATGGAAATACAAAATATAGCATGTAAATAATGTATAATGTATTTATGCAAAACTGTTTGCCTTTTCTAATTTATATTTAAAACATTAGAAGGAAAGTATCAGATTTTCCATCATGCTTTGCAAAAGACTCTGGAGTATCATCTGTGATAATCCCTTTTGTACATCATAAGACTTAAGAAAATGTTAAGTGATGGTATAATCTGTGACATTACTAGAAAGTAGGATGCAAAATAAAACAAAACAAATCGACAACAAAAATCACAACTTCGTCAATACTTCTCCAAAACTTTTTTATCTTTCCTGTGTCACTGTGACTTAGGCATGTGCCAGATGCACAAGGAATGGGAAGATAAGCTATAGTTTTACTACAAGAGATTGAGAATTGTTGAGATATTTATAGGAAAGAAAGTGGAAGTCGTAATTGGAACAAAATTTCCCCAAATTTGATATATAGATTTAGGAATTTCCAGCTTTATCATGGTTTTAAATGATATGTATTTAGAAAGATTGTATTTCAAGTGTTGATATTTTCTTACACTAGTAATAATCCATTCCCTACCATACTGTGAGCTAGGATTTTAAATCTATTGTCACCTTCTTCAATGCTTTTCCTCATGGTAACACTATTGGGCACATTCACAGCACATGTTGTATTTTCCCTGAAACATCACCATCACCAACTCATGCATTCTACAATAAGCCCACAAATATCATCTTTCAGCACATGTGCTGAATCTCTTGGCGTATTCTCCTACATGCACTCTTGTCTCTTTCAACCATCCCTTTCTAGCTAGTTTATGACCATTCTCAGACCTTCAGATATAGAGCATACATCAACTCAACACAATTAGGTTTCAGGATCAGTTGACAACCCTCACCATGAAGCTCATGAGCAGTATTTCAGCTTGTCTCCACCGAGCTCCCTGCCGCTACCTCCTCAGCACATGACATGAGCATTCAATAAGCCTGAAGAAATTGTCAGAACAAAATTTCAAAGAATAAGTTAAAAAAAAAAAACAGAGCTTTCCAAATCAATAAAGTAATGGTCTCTGTTTTAGTTTCTTTTCTATTGCTGTGTTAAAATGCTCTGATCAAGGAAACTTACAAATGAAAATGTCTAATTTGGCTTACAGTTTCTGAGACTTAGAGTCCATGATGAGAGAGTGAAAGAATAAGAAACAGAGAGAGGGCACATGGAGAAAGTCACTTGAGACCTCCAAGCCTTCTCTGTAACATACCTATTCCAAAACAGCCACACTTCTAAATCCTTCCCATGTAGTTCCAGTAACAGGGGCCCAAATATTCACGGAGTAGTCATGCCTAACTAAGAACTATGTAGTTTAAGCTTTAAATTTTATAGTAAGTTGATAAAAACTAATATTTTGTATGGAACCCTGAGTATTCACAAATCATTTCAGCTGAAAATTCTGAATATATATATCAATCACATGGACTTTCTTATCACTGCTTTTAAAATCATCTGCTCGAATTCCAACCATGTCATAATTCATCCCTTTTCATAACACATTAATATTATTTTAAATAATTTATTATAACTAATGTCTTAGATAAATAAAAGGAATCTCAGAATTTTGGAGCCAGTACATGACATTTATCTACTGCTTCAAGGACCTTATAGTGTAATAGAACTCTGCTGGGTGTTGTCTTTAGTTCTGCTGTGCACTCCACAGTCCACATGGAAAACAGTCAAATTTTGAATTTAATTCCTCCCCAAAACCAATAGCAAAGAGTGCCAAATTGAAATGGAAATAAGCAATATATCTTATGTCAGGAACATATTTGAAAAGAACAAAGTCAAAAGTAAAGCTGTATACTTCACATGGCTAATAACAAACTTCACAGTGGGAAAAGTAACAAGAGCACTAATAAGCATACCATTACACAGCACAACTGGGAAGCAGATGTGTGCACTGAGTATGTGCTATCTCTCAATGAACTAATAATATACATGTTCAAACACACTCATGCTCTCTGATTCTGCATAGACCTTGTTTTTAATAGCTGTCTTTGTGACTCAGAACATAAATATGCAATGATTGCAATATATACTAGAAAATCTTAGTGATGACCCTTTGAATGATGTGAAAAAAACCTTGGTAGTCAATTAATAGGATGCACTACTAGATGAACTAATCACCAACCTTACTGGATGCTATATTTTTAATTCCTCTTTGACTGTGTTTAAGATGTAATGTTTTAACTTTTTCTTTTATTCTTTTCATTTGTTTTATTTTTTTAACATATTCTTGTCATATGTTTGAGAATTCTTTAGGTCGGTTTATAATATATTGAAATGTTAGCTTGCACATGGGAAACCCCAAATTAAATTATTATGCTATAATTCAATTTAGAAAACATAAAGAACTTTCTAGTACATTTTTCAGTCATTGTCCTTCAGCCATTCCACAGAAAATATCTGGAGATGACAATGGTTTCAGGGAGAAGTGCTATTAGCAAGCTTTCCTGGAAAC
This sequence comes from Dicrostonyx torquatus, assembly GCA_028555095.1. NCBI lineage: Eukaryota > Metazoa > Chordata > Mammalia > Rodentia > Cricetidae > Dicrostonyx > Dicrostonyx torquatus. Next base: position 3,036,576 of record JAQHUG010000187.1, read on the forward strand.
ATCTGTTCCTGTTTTCTGCTGTGTTAGGAACTCTACATCTGTACTCATAGGAACAACGAATTACAATAGATGTTTGGTGTGCTGAGTCGCCAGATTCAACCCTGAAGGATTATTACTGAAGAACTTTCCTCTTATTAATTACTCTCTCCCTCAGAGAATGATTTTATTTCTTTTTTGTTTTGGTTTGGTTTGGTTTGGTTTTGGTTTTTCGAGACAGGGTTGATTTTATTTCAAAATGGTGAAAATAATTAAATAGAGGGGGAATTGTCAAAGGAAGAAATACATAAATAATTTGGTAAGTACTCTTGATAAAAATCGTATATTTAAACAAAGTCAGTATGTTAGTCGAGATGTTTATTTTTACATAAGCAGATGAAAAAACTCTCCACATTTCTGGAGAAGTTCTAAAAAGATTATGAAGATATGAATCCCCATCCTAGAACCAAGAGGTTTGCGTAGTGTTTCTGACAAGGTCAATGGGAACAAGCATTCATTAAATTTCGTTGGATGGCTAGGTCTCAAAGGCAGACTGACTCATTGTCCTGTTCATGCATAGGTTATTAAAACTCCAAAAGAGCAGAAGGCTCCATCTCTGTAATCATCTTGGACCATTTGATTGAAAGTCAGTCACGCTGGCTTCTTCTGTTATTTACTGACTTTGCTATCTCATGAGCAGTTTGAGTAGGCTGACAAAGTTTAGGGAAACTCTTGTAATCTATTACTACCCTGTATTTCACTGGCAAAAATTTAATGCTTTAAACTTCAAACTGAAGAAAGGTGAACTTGAACTCAAATCCTTTCTTTCACATTTAAATTAGAAGTGTTTTCTTTTAGCACTTTTTGAAGTGTTTTAGTTTGTAGTTTAGCTACCTCTATATAGTTTAACTTCTACGTTCAAATTTCGCATAGTTTAAAAATATTTCATTACCCAGATATAGTGGCTAACAATTGTAATCATAGCCCTCAAGAGATGGAGGCTGGAGAATTACCGTGATTCTGAGGCCAGTCTAGGCTCTATACTAAGTTTCAGATCAACCCAGACTGTGGCTTAAGGCCCTGTCTCAAAAATAAATAACAAGTTAGAAAGTAATTTGATATTTAAGTTTCAAACTAGGTAATTAATTTTTAAGATTTTTTTTGTTTGATGTGCATGAATGCTTTGCATGAATGTATATATGTGCACCACTTGGGTGCTCTTGTGGCCAGGGAGGCCAGAAGATGCAGTCAGGTCCCCTAGAACTGAAGTTAAAGATACTTGTGAGCCACCATGTGGATGCTGGGAATTAAACCCAGGTCCCCTACAAGAACAGCAAGTGCTACTAATTAATGAGCCATCTTTACAGCCCCTCAAACCAGGTTTTAAGAGGCAATTCCTACCAGTTTATGGCTTTATCATCAGTTTTATATACGTTATTCTCATTGCATTTCTTAGAAAACAAAATGTTGCAAAGAGATAAAATGGGTAAATATCTTCAGCAATTAATGTTACATACAAAGTAACTTTGATTATTTCTAATTAAATATGTTAATGTTTTATATATAATATAAATGGAAATTAAGCATCCGTTAAATGAGCACATATAGTGCTTTAGCATTTTCTACTAATCCTCATCGATTGTTTTGCAGGTAAGATGGGTGTTGTGTGAATAATCTACTGTAAGTTAATTCAGTGTGAGTATGCGTAGTATGCAGTGTATGTGTGTGTGCATTCATGTGTGTATATGAATACATATATGTGGTTGTGTAGATTGGCATGCACATGTATGTGAAAGTATCTTCCTCAGTAGGTCTTCATCTCATTTTTGGAGAGAGTCTTATTGAGCTCACCTGCTCAGGTAGTCTGGCTGGCTAGTGAGCTCCAGGAAGCTGCCATCTCTGTCCTCCCTCCCCCTGCACTGGGGTTACAGAAGCATGCCACTATAGTTCTCTCTCTTAAGGGGGAAATGGAGCTCTGGATGCAAATATTCATGCTGTACAATCAACAAGTTCATCAACTAAGCCATCACCACAGTCCCTAATACACTCTTTACAAATCAGGCTAATTGTATTTCCTTTGCTTCTCGCATGTGCCCATGAGAAAAACAACTTCAGGATGCTTTATATCAGAAAAATAAATAAATACGTTGATGAATTGTAATGAAAAAAAAGAAGTTTTACTTTTAATTATTTAACATTTGTGATTCTCAGAAGACTAAATTTCAGTCAAACTGAAATAATCATTTTTTATAAAAATACTGTTTGGTATGTTACAGGGTAACATCAGAAAAATGCTACATTCAGCATCCCAAGTTTTGCACAGAGGCAGCTATAGTCGGTGAAGTAGGTTTCCAGCCTTCTTGACCTCTTTTCTGGTTCTGAAGTGAATGGGCATTGATGTTTGTCAAAAGTGGTTATTTTATTTAGCTGATTTGATAAAATACATTGGATGATTGCTTATATCTTAAATATAATTAACTTATTCATGTTAAATACTATTTAATTATAGAACATATTTCAGGATTCAATATAAAATATTTAACTGAAAATTTCACATTTATAAAGAATTCCCAGTATTGACTATTTTTCTAAATAGAGCCTAATAATGTTAATTTTATCAAAATTCAACTGCTGTCTTCATTGATTTTATCTATTACACTTGTTTTTTATTTAATTATCTTCCTCCTTTTTCTTTCCTCTTGCTTCATATATAACTAGCTCTCTTCTTTGTAATTTCTTGATATTAAAATTTAAATCACTGGGGAAGACAACAGGAATCAAGGGCTTCTCTGGAATGAGCTAGAAACCTAGTGCAATGGAAACCCCAGGAATCTATGACAGTGACACTAGTTAAGACTCCTAGTGATGAGAGATAAAGAGTCCAAACCAGCCATCTCCTGTAACTAGGCAAGATTTCCAGTAGAGGTATTGGGACCCCCAACCCAGCCACATAATCTATGACCTAAATTTTTCCCTACCTATAAGATTTACTGAGAAAAGGTAGTTCAGAAATTATGGGAGTGACCAGTCAACAACTGGTCCAGCTTGAAATCCATACAATGAGAGGGAGCCCATGTTTGTCACTGCCTGGGGCTCTATTACCCAGAAGCTGGACAGCCCAGATACCTAGGATACAATCAAACATGACTGGCAAAAAAGAAAAAAAAAGTCAATGAAATGATTTCTAAATGAAACTCTAGTATACTCATAGATCATTGCCTCGCCCAACTGTCATCAAAGAAGCTTCACCCACCACCTAGTGGAAACAGATGCAGACATCCAAAGCCAAACAATAGGTGGATCTCAGGAAATCATGTAGAAGAGGGGGAGGAAGGATTATGGGAGCCAGCTAGCCCAGGTCACTACAAGAAAACCCACCAAATCAACTAACCTGGGCTCATAGAGGCTCATGGAGAATGAACCACCAACTAGAGATCTTGTGTAGGACTGACCTAGGCCCTCTGCACATGCGTTGCAGTTATTAGCTTGGTCTTCTTGTGGAACGCCTAACAGAGGGAGAAGAAACTGTCTCTGATTCTGTTACCTGCTTCTGGGACCCTTTCCTCCTACTGGGTCTCCTAGTTCATCCTTAATAGGAAAGGGAGTGCTTAGTCTTACTGCAACTTTATACACCATGCCTGGCTGATACACATGGGAGCCCTGCACTTTTCTGAAGACAAAGGAGGAGGGGGGAGACTAAGGGATATGAGAGAGGGAGAGAAAGCTGTGGTCAGGCTGGGAATTAGTTAATTAATAAATTAATTTTAAAAAATCACTCACTTCAGACCCTTCTCTTCTAATTTAACTCTTTAAATGTTATGAAATGTCCTATAAGTACCATCTTGGCTGTATTTTACAAATCTTGATATTTGAGGGGTTTATTTTTACATAACTCAAAATATTTACAATCCTTTATGACTTAAAATGTCCAAAACTTTATTTTTATATTTTCTAATTTTCATATATTTTATTCTCACGAATATATATTGATTTGTCATTTAATTTTAATAGCTAGAGAATGTTCTTAATAAGTACATCACCTTTATTAAGTTTGCTAAGCTAAGAAATGTAATATGATTTCAAATTGGTCTTAATAAAAACCTGGTGGTCAGATATTAGGGGGCAAAAACTGAAAGATCAGAGCAGCCAGCCATTAGTTCTTACCTCTACAGAATCCTCAGACCAAAGGCCTAAGCTCTACTCTCTGTGAATCCTCAACTGAATGCACTGAGATCCTGTCTCCACCTGCCTTATATTACTCTCCCCACCTCCCTTGTGCTGGGATTAAAGGCTTGAGCCTCCACCGCCTGCCTCTATTTCCCTTTTAGACTGATTCAATCTCACATAGCCCAGGGTGGCCTTGAAGTTCTGAGTTTTCTGTTTCATCCTCCCAAGTGCTGGGAATAAAGGTGTGTGCCATCACTGGTTGGCCTCTATGGTTAACTAATGCCTAGCTCTACCCTCTGATCTCAGGCAAGCTTTATTTGTCAGAAACAAACAAAATATCACCACAAAGAAATACTATAGCATAAGTAGTGTTCTGATATCATGACCAACCACATTTAAAAATTCTGCAGAACACAGTATGTACCAGGCTTCTTCTTTTAGACCACCAGCTAGCTCCCAAATCATGGCAGAGACTTAATATTAGTTATGAATGCTCAGCCTAGCTTAGACTCCTTTCTGGTTAGCACTTGTAACTTAACCTGTTTCTCTTTATCTACCTTTGGCCTCAGGACTTTTTTCCTTTTCTTTCTGTACAACTTCCTTTCACTATTTTTCCTGTCTGGCCAGCTGGTGGCTGCCTGGCTTACCGCCCCAGGTGTGTTCTTTTTCTCTCCCATTCTATCCTCCTTCTCCTTCTTTCTTTTTCTTTCATTCTTCTCTTGAGCCTAGATTTCTCCTCCTATTTGTTCTCTCTTCCTGTCAGCCTCGCCTATTTTTTTCTCTGCCTACCTATTGGCCATTCAGCTTCTTTATTAGACAAATCAGGTGCCTTAGGCAAGCAAGGTGAAACAATGCAACACATCTATGCATGATTCAACAAATGCGGCAGGAACAAATGGAGCACATGCTTACACCAGTTAACAAATGCGGCATAAACAAATGGAGCACATGCTTACACCAGTTAACAAATGCGGCATAAACAAATGGAGCACACCTTTACAAAGTTCAAGTAACCTCTCACAGCAACAGGAAACACTTCCTAGTGGTGGACTTGGGCCCTTGCCTAGCTTGTTGTGAGCAGGATTTTCTGCCATACTTCTTCGTACCAGACTCCATCATGTAACTTAGGAAATACTAAACAAGCAAAGACTGGAATAAAATATTTGCACATTATTATTTTTTTCTTTCTTCTGAATCATCATGAAATCATGCTTTGGTTAGTTTGCTGATGATAAACAAGATGGATCACAACTCAGTTCTCTCAGTGGAGTGGAGAATACCAAGATTCAACTAATGAAACACAAGCCCAGCCACGCTCAGCAGCAAGATCTGGGGAAGCAGTAAACTCTAAGATAAGAATATATGTTTACTATTTTTAGGCAATTTGCTTCTGTTTACCTTCTTCAGTTTTTCTCCCTGGATGTGCTCTGTGTTAAGTTCCACACCATGCTCGCTTCTGAGGGGCACAAGATACAGTGCAGAGTGTCCATGGCAGAGATCAGTTGCCACAGACATATTTTACTCCATTCCCCACAAACTACACTTGGCCTCAGATGCATAAGCAAACCCAGCCTAGTGTATAAGAAACCCCTCCCAACCCAGGGCCTCACTGTCTAGTCTGATTCTTATGGGCTGAGTAAATCATTATTGTTCATAAACTGTGGGGAGCTTTGTCTAAGCACTATTGTGGCAACAGATAACTAAGATGCGAACCAATAATCATTTGTGCATTAACTGAAGAATGAAGAAAGTGCTGGATAAGGTGTTTATTGATCAATTTACATGACCAGTCGATCAATGAAGGGAAGGGGACAGTTGACTCCCTCTGCTCAGGTCTTTCTCATTACCGTCACTTCAGACGTGAGGGACCACAGTGCAGGTTTTAGTGACATGAAAGTAGAAGCTGAACTGTTCACATATTATGAGGTCTTACAACCCTGATTTATTTCTGCTGTTTGCAGTTTCTGTGTGGTCAGTCTTTTATCAATGATAGCTATAATTCTTTTTAATGCTTTTTAGATACCAATTTTATTCTCCTAATGAAGTATACACTTTCCTTTAAAATACACCACAGCTTAATAATGTGAACTCCTAGAAAATCAGGGCAGACATGCAGTAGTTTACCTGGAGGCAATTGTCTTAAGATGTAGCTCAAATAATTCAATAAATTCTCACAATGCAAAATGAGATCCATCTCCCCGAACATGTGAGGAATATATGAGTTGATCTTTTCTTCTGATTAGATCCCAAGCTAAAATTCTTTCATAAAATCTCAATAACTGTGGTAATACATATGGAGGTACTCAACTTCAGAATATAGATACTGCATTTCATTTTTATATAGTGAGTGTATTAAAATTTTGAGAACTTCTAACTTGTTTGTGTAAGAGAAAATCTTGAGGAAGTATACACTAAAGAATTTGTAAAACAAAAAGTTAAAAATATGTATTTGCTATCATTTTCTTTTTATTATACAGTTCAAAAATAATGATTATGTTACACAGACTATTTGGAGAAATGGCTCAGCAGTTAAGATTGAATATACTTCTGGCAGAAGAGCCAAGTTTTGTTCTCAGCACCCACGTTAGGCAACTCACAAAGCCAGCTCCAGGGTATCTATTTCCATCTTCTGAAACCACTGACACCTGAACCCACACATGCACACACACACAATTAAAAATGAAACAATCCATTTTTAAAGGCTAGTTTCTTGGGGGCACAGTGCCCAGAATTTTTATCAATAGTGACTAAATAATTCTGTAAACTGGTATAACGTTGGTCAAACTCTTGACCTCTTTAAACCTGCAGAAGCATATTTTTTGAAATCCCTGACTCTTCTTTCATTTGAAGAACATTACTGTTCTATGTGGCTCACTGTGCTTGGAAAATTCCTCATAGGCTTGCAGGGTAATAGCAGTAGTGAACATTGGAGTAGTATATTCAGTGTTGATAATAAAGACATAGGGTAGTGTAACGAAGATGATAAAGTCCAAAGAAAATATAATTATGATTAATTTACAAGGACAGATTTGAGTCACAGCTTAGATGCATATAACCTATAGGGTATTATTAGATCTGATTAACTTTTCCAATACTTCATTTTTAAGCCATGGGTATGGAAATAATGGTTATCAGTCTTTAAGGAGATTAATCTCAATGTTTAATAAGGCAGCATTAAAATTCCTTTCCCAAAATGGTGTTTGGTGGTTTGGCTAGTGACAAAATGTTGTTGCTTGAAGAACCTGGGTAGAAGGAAACTGCACTGAGGACAGGGGACGAGACATCAACAGACTGAGAGCAGCAGCCAAGACTGGGGACAAAAAGCAATATGATATAAAATATTCAATAATAATATTAATAAGAATAGTGGTATTTGACATAAATTATCAGTGTGCCAAAAACCTGTTAAGTAAAGTAAATATTTTTTCCAATGAAAAAATTGGGCAAAAGATATTGAGTGACGTTATAGATCCCAGAAAGTAGACATAAAATTTAACAAAGATATATCAGAGAAGTAATAACTTAAACCAATCTCCCATTCTGTCTGTCTTCAGAGAACTCAGCACCTACAGCTTTTAAAAGTGGGCAAATAAGTTTAAGAGGGGAGATTCTATACACTCAGGTAATTTAGGTGCAATGCAGATTTAAACTGGGAATAAAGTGGAAAAGAGAACCAAGAAAAACAAACAGAAAAGGTCCATGGTCTCCTGAACCTACATTCTACTGGGGAACATGAGTGTCCATGATAGCATAGGTAGTATCACTTCAGAGAAGAGGGACATTACAAATGAATTAATTGAGATGAAGGCATAAAATGGACTAGGTTGGAAAGATTGACATTTTATTCACGCTTAATTAGGAAACTATGCTTGTAGCTAATGAACGGGAATGTTGTGTGATATTTTGTGTTCTGACAAATACAGCTTGCTTGGAGTCAGAGGGTGGAGCTAGCCGCTTGCTAACCATAGATGTCTGGAGGACAGTACAGAGAGACAGGAAGTGAGAAGGTGGGTGGAGACAGGATCTGGGCTCTTCTGGATGGAGGACTGGAAGAGGCAGGAAGCAAATGGCAGTTGCTCTGCTGCTTCCCTGATCTTTCAGCTTTTACCCCGATATTTGACTCCCAATTTTTTATTGGTGAGATTAATTATGAGATTAATTAGATTAACGTGTCAGGGGAAGACTAAACAGTGGGCAGAAAGGCCCTGGAAAATGAACAAGGTGGTGCAAGAGGCATGAGAATGCGAAAGTCACAAACCAATAACCAGAAGCAGAAGGTGCTGGTTTTATGGCACCCCTGACTGTCCCAGATAGATCGTCAGAGGTACCCTTTGATGGAAAGTGGAGCTACTTCTTTGTAATAGTCTTAGGTGGAAATTCCTACAGTGGGTGTGAGCGAGATGCTTAAGGTATTGAATTGTGAGAATTGCTTTCTTGCAGGTTTAATTAAAAGACGATCACCAGATTTACCTAGCTCTGTCTGACTAGTGCATTACTTTTATGGTTTGTGAAAACATGCACGTGTGTATATGTCTAACCATGAATGGGAAAAGTGCATGTGTACTTGCATCTGAGGAAGAGGCCAGGGATCTTCCTTAGTCAGTTTTCTCCTCGTCTTTCGGTCATAGCCACTGAACCTGGAGCACTCTGTTTCAGACAACAGGCTGGCCTGGAAGTCCTTCCTAGCTAACTAGAGTTACAGGTGGACACTGGAGGCCTTAGCTCCAGGCCTCACCCTTGCACATCAAGCACTTTACTGACTGAGCCATCTCCTCAGCTCCTTACGCACTTGTTTTGGTATAGCCTTAAGAAATACTTTTGTTGTAGAAATACAGGGCCATGCAAGTTCATCTTAGAATCTGCGCTGCATCAACCACTTCTCTTCTTCCTCAGTATGACCCAGGTCTACCCACTAATTCCTAGTGATCGTTTTACTTACCAACAATTCAGTTGTCACCATGGTAGTAATAGACCTTTGGTGACAAGGAGACTTCATCCCAAGATATTAAATTGAACAATTTATACTTTCAGAACATTCATCAAATAGAGAAGTAAAGAGCTTTAAAAGCGAGTTTCCATTTCGGCATCAATGTTTTTGAAACTTCATGGCCATAGCTTCCTTGTAATTCCAACACAAGTTGACATCCTAACTATTCCATTTATATGGGATAAATCTTCTGGGGCTCCACTCTCAGATGAACAGCTGTAAGCAATTAACAACTACTGAAAGGGGGAATCTGTCTATCTTGAGCATAAGTCTCCTAGTTTGTTATTCAATACCAAGTGATCAGCCCTAGAAACACACATGCAGCAAACACCGAGTGAACTCAACAGTCAGTATTTATGTTATTTACCCATATGCATATATAGCAACAATGGTTAAAAAAGAGGAAGCCATGATGGGGTCTGAGGGCACACATGGGAGGGGCAGGAGGGAGAAGTAGAAAAATGATGTGATTGTATTTTAATTAAATAATTTTAATTTTAAAATAATTTTAATAATTTTAATTTTAAAATTTCTTTCAAAAAAGACATTGAGACCCCAAAATCTAGTTCTTACTGATTAAATATTTTGTTTTGGATATACTTCAATGTCTTCTTTGAGAGAAATATCAGAAACCTGCATTTTCCAGCAAGCACACCCATCAAATGCTTCCCTGAAGCTTGGGTTTTTAGAGGAGAGCATTGGTTTGTGAGGAAATGGAGCAAGCCACATTCCCATCGGAAAAGCCACAGCCCACCTCTTGGAGGGTCTTTTTTGGACTGGGATTTATTGCTGCAAGCTAACAGGTGTTTGAATTGATTGAGCTCAGCAGGCAAACTCTCAGTACTCTGTGCGGTTGCTTAGCACTGGGGAGTTCTGTCCAGCCTGGCCCCACAGCAAATTTTCTAGTGAGAATGGATCTCAGCTTTTATATAGCTGGAGGGAGCCACCTATTCACTCCCAACATGAATGCTATTCATTTAGAGACAATAGTGTTCATGAGTTTTATTCGGTTACATCATTTTTACGAGTCATTATACACTGCATTTTGTTAGCAACAAATCGACTCTCAATATCTTGAGGAATGAAAGCCAATTTGAAATTTGAGGAAGTTTTTTTGAAGCCAACCCCTACCCTCTGGTCCCCAAACTTACCCTTTTGGCTTACTGAATTTCCATTTTACTTGAATTGTGATTCTGATCGATATACAGCAGAGAAACTTAGACTATGAACTGGAAAACATGCACCTACGGTAGCAGTGTCAGATGCTCCCCAAGCAGGGTACCCTCTGCTGTCACTCACAGACATCCCATGTTTATTGATTTCACTGATGGAAAGGAACTTGCAATAGTCTATCTCCGTCATTAACTTCACAGGATTTAGAACAGATGGGAGGGTCTTTCTAGGGCAAGGCTCACCCTGAATGAGCAGTTGGCATGGCCTATGATTAGCCCAAGTCCTTTGGGCTAAAGCCTTGGACTGGATAAAAAGAGGAAAAGTGGGAATGCCACTGGCTAAGCAACTGCATCCATCCCTCTCTGTTTCCTGTCTGCGGTCACCTGTGAGCAACTGCCCCAAGTTTCCACCCACCACTGGGGCAGCTCTCCCCACCATGCCTTCCCTACCATGATCCTGGACCACAAAATCATGAACCTAAATAATCTTTCTCACTTCTAAGCTGCTTTCCTAGAACATTTTGTTTCAGGAGAGAGAAAAGCAACTAACAAAGTGCTGCTAAATTCAGCAAAACTGTACAAGGTTATAAGTCTAACTTAGAAAGCTGACAATACGCATGCCTAAATTCAGGGATGGCATAAGCCCAGCAGCCATCCCTAGCATTTCTCCATAATTTCTCTAGTGGAAAAGTCCTCACTGTGCATCCCCTAGCTGCTTCTTGCTTTTGTGTCTTTTTATTTTGAAGTGGGGGTGGGGGGAATGACTTCTAGACAGCTTGATTTCACTCTGAAGTTCTTAATGCAGTCTCTCAAACCAGTGGACCTTATTCTTAGTGTTTGTAAGCATGTTGGTCTCTGCCATCCCAGGCGTTTTGAACTGATATGATGTAGGCACCGATTTGTGTTAAATTGGCCTGGTTTTCTGCTGTTTGCCAATGTCAAATGTTTAATCTACTGAAAAGAGTTACTAAAACAATAAAATCCTATCCTAATCTATATTGGTTTCTGGTTTTGTTTGCTTAATCTTATTATGATTTGACTTTTTAATAATCAAAAAATACAAGATGACTAGATGGGCTTCTCTGAAGACCAGCATGAAGTGTCAGAGAGGAAGGACAGACAGAGGGTCTCTGTCTTACAGCACTGCAGCTTTACTAGCATAAAAAGTCATAGAACTTTATGGGTATTCAATGTTATCATTGTAAACAAAATTTTTATATCAAAAAGTTTCTTTGTTTCCTCAATTCCTCATCTATACAAATTCAATACAGTTCTAGATCGTATGGACAGTCTTATGTATGATTTTCTGTGCTGAACCATCACCCATATAAGTCTTCCTACATCCAATCCAGTTCCTTCTTTGTCTCATGGACTCATTGTGGTTGAAGCTACACAGTATTTTCTTCATCATTCTCACATCTAAAAATGTCTTACCTAGTGAGATAAAATAAGCTATCTTAGTGTTTCAGCAATTCTATCTTTTAATAGACAAAACAGTTGTCTGTTCTAGAAGGAAAAACAGGAAATTGGCAAGAACGCCTGACTTTAAGCAGTATTTTTTAAAATGTGCTCTCCCTATTAATATTACCTAGAGGGATGGTTTCTTCCAATTTCTGCATTATTACTGCTTATTCATTCAGCTTATTGTATAGTATTAAATAAATATTTGTGAATGAATCTATAAAATATTTGGTAGACATGATGGCCTAAGTCAAATCCTAGCACCCATATAAACTTAGGCATGGTCATTTCTGTATCATATCCTACAAATCAAAACAAAGCTTCCCAACCTCCCCAATTTATTTACTATTATAGTAAGAGGTGCGGGCTGTGTTCCCAGCACCTGAGAGGAGCATGGGCCTTTTCGTTCCATCCCGCCTGGCCGGGAGCCTGCTTTTGGCCCTGGCTTATACGCGGAATAATTACACACAAACTGGATTCATTTAAATAGTGCCTGGCCCATTAGTTTTAACCTCTTGTACATATTAGTCTAACCTATATCTAGAAATATGTGTATCACCATGTGGTCGTGGCTTAGCGGCATGAGTCTAACCTACATCCATCTCGGGTAAGAGCATCATGATCACTGGCACACTTCCCTTATCCCCAGCTTTCCATTCTGTCTACTCAGCCCACCTAAGGGCTGCCCTATCAAAAAGGCCAAGGCAGTTTCTTTATTAACCAATGAAAGCAACACAAAATACTGAAGAACCCTCCTACACCAATCTATTAACTCCAGATGTTCATAGAGTTTATAAAGCTGAATCAAGTTTAAAAATTGATAGCCTATGATCCTACCTATAAAATCAGACATTTGTATATGCGTGTGCCTATGTTCCCTGGTGTCCATTAAAGTCACTATTACCAAGGTAGAGTTACTCCTTCATACATATTACCTATTACCATATATCCATAGACTGAACACACACCTACACCCTATCAATTACTTGTTTTTATAGAGTGAGTTTTGTTATCTGAATGTGTTTCCTCTTCTTCCATCATAGCTTTCCATGTGCTACACTCAGAGCAGTCTGTTCAAAGAGAATGATACCTCAGGATAAAATAAATCCATTCCTCAGTCTCTATTGTGCACTTATAAACTCCATACAAGAACCTCAGTGATATACAGTGAAGCAAAATGGCAAATAATGAGAATATTAGTGAGGTGGGGAAATTGAAAGGGAACAGGTTGAATATAAGAACACAGGAAATCTATCTGATACATTTTTAACTTGAAGCCAAGTCTCTGGGTACACAGGGAGAGATGCTACCTAAGGTATTTTATAACTGAATCAGATAATCATGAAAAACATGACCTGAAAATTAGGGAATTACAGGCTTACAGAAATAGCCTTGAAGGATGATGGATTCAATGCTTTGAGTGTGTATCTAGAAAGAGGTTTGAGTGTTAAACTGTAGGAGGAGAGCTGCTTGTTTGTCCCAGCCACCCAGAACCAAAATGACCACACATAAATTGTATTAATTAAATCACTGCTTGGCCCATTAGCTCTAACTTCTTATTGGCTAACTCTTATATCTTAATTTAACCCATTAATCTGTATATCACCATGAGGTCATGGCCTACCAGCAAGTTCCAGCACATCTCTCTCTGGAGGCAGATCCATGGCATCTCCTTCTCTGCCTTTCTTCTCCCAGCATTCAGTTCCATCTTCCCTGTCTACCTAAGTTCTACCCTATCAGCAGGCCAAGGCAGTTCTTTATCCATTAACCAATGAATTAACATAGACAGAAGGACCTCCCACAACATTAAACCATGAATGTGCCTATAGCTTTTATACCTGTATGGCAGACATACAAAATGGTTCCCTTCATAAAGAGTAGAATAAGTTGGGTTTGATGAGAGAAGCAGTTGATAAGAACATAAAATGACTGTTCTTGAGTGATAGGAATTTTATAAGTATAGATCCCATAGGTAAATGCATAAAACTATTTGGACATTTAAGAACTATACATCTACAATATGTAAATTCTATATCATTTTTGATAATGAGATTAAGTATCCTGTTTCTCCTCCATCTACTACCTATTTTTCAGAACTCTTTTATAAAGAGACTTTGTCTTATGTTCTTCTTTTACTCCAGTTTTCTTCCTTCATTATCACAGGTACTTTCTCTAATGATACTTTACCCTTGATCATGCAGAAGTTTTGCCTAAAATACAGATTGACATGAATATAGTACAGGACAAATTCTATCTTATATCTGGCCTGCATCTCTCAGCAAATTTTTAATGTTGCTATATCTAGTAGTATTCTATTTGATGAATATATCACACATCATTTATACACTTTTTCAACCCACTGAAGTGAGAGTTTTATGCTCCCAAAAAGAATATTCTATTACTCTAAAACAGCCACGTGGTAGATGTTAAACTTTGGCCTGGAAATAAAATCCATCGCTCTACAATTTCTAATTATTCACCCTAATTTTGTGACCTGAACCCAAATGGAAAATATTTTATTGAGCTTTCCCATCGAGTGAAAACTCCCTTGACACTTTCAAATGTTTCTCAGATGACGTATTCCTCAAATTACCCTGCTGATTTTCTAGAGAATATAATGATTTATGTCCCTTTAAATGATACTGTTTAAACAAATCATTTAATTACCCAGTCATTGTTTGAGCAACACAACTCCTACCACTTATTCTGCCTAGTACATTTCATTAATAGAAACTGAAACCATATCAGATTTTTCTCAGAAACGTAGTTGTTATAAACAATTAACTTAATTTTTATTTGCAATTTT
>JAQHUG010000187.1:3075222-3090210 GCA_028555095.1 Dicrostonyx torquatus
AAAATTCATCAAGAAGAAATCTCAATCCTGAATATCTATGCCCCTAATATAAAAGCTCCCACATATGTGAAAGAAACAATACTAGATGTCAAACCATTCTCAATACCTAGGAAATGGAAACAACCTAAAGGTCTTTCAGCTAATAAATGGATAATGAAAATATAATACATATATACAATAGAATGCTATTCATCTCTAAAGCAAACCGAAATCATGAAATGGATAGGAAAATGGATGGATTACGAGCCTACTATACTGAGTGACATAACTCCAACCTGGAAAGACAAATGCCACATGCTCTCTCTATTCGGTTTCTAGCTGTCAATCTATAGATGTAATAGTATAAACAGGAGTAATGACAGAAACCAGAAATGTAGAAAGGAACCATGAGAAAAAATAGCTCTAGAGAGGGGGATACTTTTTCTAGTTGAGGCTACAGAGACAACAGTTAAGAGTTCATACTGTTGTGCAGATAACCTGAGTTTAAGTCCCAGTACTTGTATCAGGAGACTCACACAACCAGCTGTGACTCCAGCTTCAGGAAGACCTGACACCTCTGCCCTCCATGGGCACCAACACTCTCGCAAACCTT
This sequence comes from Dicrostonyx torquatus, assembly GCA_028555095.1. Classification (NCBI taxonomy): domain Eukaryota; kingdom Metazoa; phylum Chordata; class Mammalia; order Rodentia; family Cricetidae; genus Dicrostonyx; species Dicrostonyx torquatus. The sequence goes on from JAQHUG010000187.1 coordinate 3,075,815, forward strand.
CCATCACACATACACCCATGTACATTTGTGCAATCAAAAATAAAAAATAAACATCAAAAAATTCCAAGAAAAGTTAAATTCATTCCCACAAGTAAAACAATAGATAATACATTTAAACAGTTACTAATCTTATTTCTTTCCGTAAATATTTCCTGAAAGCTGACCCCTTGAGGATGGATGAAATGTCAAAATTTCAAACATAGGAAGAATTGAGGATCCAGTGGTGTCAGTTAATAGAAATGTGCTTACCCAGCATACCCAAGGGCCTGAGGTTGAAACCTAGAAACACAAACAGAAGAGAGAACAAAAAGAGGCAGAAAGTGCACAACCTGCACTAGGCATTGGCACTAAAGTTTAAAACAGGCATGAGCAGATTCACATGTTTATTTCCACCATAAATTTTTTAAAAAAAGTTGTGGAATCTACTCCCAGTGGATACATCTATCTACAAAACACTCTAGCACCAATGGCTCAGGGAACATGGTGGAAGGGGAATAGAAAGGTTATAGGACATTTGCCATGAAGTTGTGTCTCTTAGTCACATCAGAAGCTATACCTGTAGTCTCATCAACATTATGGTCCAAACATGAGCTGAACAAGGATGACACCAAAAGCATCCCAAACTAAATGAGGAAAATTCCACTGGCCCCAACCCTATACAAAGAACCACAGACAATGAAGTAAAGCTGGAATCAGGAAATAGCACAATTGGCTCTTCAGTGACAAATGGTTAGTCATGAAAAATACACATACAGATGACATTATACAGACTCAACAGGCCATGTTTCCGAATATATATGTATATGTTCAAAAATAATTGATGAACAAAAGAGACCATGGATTTGAAGGAGAGTGGGAGAGGTTTTGTGGATCACTTAGAGAGAACAAATAATGGGTAGGAGAAAGGGTGTAACTAAATTGCAACCTCCAAAATAAGCAAAATATTACTAAAATATAAAAAGGAATTATTCAGTAAAAAGTAAAATGTAGGAACCCTCTAGAGATGCTATTACTGCTGGGATTCATCAAGATACTTGCAGTAATTTATGAAAAATAATAATTATCAAATTGGGTGTGTGGATGTAATACATGAGCAGATGTGTGTGAAGGACATTTTAAAGTCAGTGCTAAAAAACTTGGTGTTGGTAAAATGAGCACAATGAAGAAATGGAGGACTCTAAGCTATAGACAGAGACTGCCCTTTTGTTTCCTGACCACACAGAACTGAATAACCACACAAAACTGTATTAATTACAACACTGTTTGGCCAATGGCTCAGGCATATATGTATTGCTAACTCTTACATCTTAAATTAGCCCCTTCTATTAATCTATGTATTTGCACATGGACATGGCATTACCTCATTTTCTGCATGTTTTGTTTCCTCAGCAACTGGTTGGAGACTCTTTGACTCCACCTACTCTCTCTATATATGTATTTGTATATACATATATACATATACTTATTTTTGTTTGGATTTGCCATCAGGCTTTACTCGGTTAAGCCACTGACTGAAACAGCTTTATTCACCAATTAATAAAAGCAACACACATACTGAAGTACCTCCCACATCACTGAAATAATGCTTTGCTTTCTTAAAAAAAAAGGGTAAATTGACATTGCAGCCTTTATTCAGATGTGGGGGACAAAAGGAAGGACAGAATAAAATAATGACAAATTTTCTTCCTTCACCTTTTCTCTCCTATCCCTTTCCCTTCATTCACTCTCTCTCAGTCTTTTAAAGTTTGAATCTTCAGTCTAAGCTTTACAGTTCCTTGAAGTCATAGTCTTGTATGAAGCCCAGAAATCATTTTGACAAGGAGAAGTCACTTTATCTTCTGTACTTGTGGTGAATCTGCTGGTAAAAATAACAACAGCCTATCGCCTTGCCAAGCTATTTCAAGTATCCTCAAATGTGTAATCAAAGGAGACAGAATACTGATGCCTTTAAGGACATTTGCCCAAAGTATTCCTTGACCTTACTTAAGGATTAAAATTGGAGTTAGACAAAACATTTCTTACAAAATGAAGCAAAAGTAACTAAGGAAAAATGTCTTCCAAGGAAAGTATATGCTACTGTGTAAATGTAGAGATAATTATTATGGATTTTATGTTGGATGATCACAATTCAAAAAGAAAAGTCTCTTTACTGTAATAGAGTTCATGGAGCAGAAGAAATCCAATGTAAGCAGTATCTAGGAAAGCAATGTGATTTCTTTATGCCTACTAGAAATACATTTTTAAAGATATAAAGAAAACAGAACCCCAGAATACTTTTGGTTGATTTATAAAATGCTTCATCTCTTAAGGAAAGCAATGCAAAATAGCTCACAAAACTAAAGGCAGAAACATTATATGATCAAACAGTTCTATGCTTGGATATGTATCTAAAAAATATAAACAGAATCTTAAAGAAATACTTTTGCATCCACATTTATTGCACAATTATTCACAGTACTCAATATTGGGAAGAACTTGAATGCCATCATCTTATTAATAAATTTTAAAATGTGATATATACAGCCAAGGATATAACATTCAGCCTTTTGAAAAAGAAAAGGCTATTTTGCTAAGTGAAATAATATGGGCCAATCTTAAAGGCATTGTGCTAAGTAAAACAAGTCAGTCACATGAACAGATGCTGCTTGTTCCATTTTTATGAGGTCCATAAAGCCCTCAAATTCTGGGCGACCACAGTGGATATTGGGAGCTGATGGTAAGTGAAAGGGAAAATGATATCCTATATATGTAATGTCTCAGGTCTACAAAATAATTAAATTATAAAGATTTCTTGTTCAAAGTTTTTGTTGTTTACAAATCAGAATTTGTTGTTAACAATTGTTATATTAGAAATGATCTCAAGAAATAACACAGACAATGGAGTATAATCTGGTCAGAAGTGAGGTTCCATCCTGGATTCAAACAGCACTACTGGGTTTCCTCCCCTTCTCCCCACCCTAAAATTATCTTTGTCTCTTACAATTAAGCAGTGACTTATTTTAACCTACTCCAGCTTCTCTGTACACAAGAGAAGGTGACCTTATGAGCTACCCTTCATTCCTAGATCCCACTATAGAATGAAAGAACTTTTTGCTACCAGTTACCACATATAAAATCCCAGGAGATTATAACTGGTCTAGCTTTTGTGATAGATAAAACAGTATTTAGCAGCAGTAACCAGAAGACCAGGGGTACAAAACTGTGATGGCCTGAGAGAATTGTATATACATCAGTTTTCTAAAAGAAATAAGAGTACTGTGCTTGTTATCCAACAAACGGGAAGCAGAACATAGGGTAGACTAGAACAACACCAGAGGTACATTACATTTCAGTAGAGTACATGTGAAGAACTTCTCCAATTTGAGCCATAAATGTCCAGACTAATGACCATGTCATTTTCATATTCTAGTGGGCAATGTCAATGCCATGCTGCTATTAAAAAGAACAACTAGAAGAAATGGACTCTTTGGGTTGTTTAAGTTATTACATTCTGTATTATTTTTTTTAAGATAAGGGTACAGGAGGTGTGTTATTATATGTTATTTCATATAATCTTTCTGGTCATTGAAAATGTTTAATCCATTTCCTACTCTGCTAAAAGATGAATTCATTCAGTAGAGCTTTTTGCCTATTTTGAAATTTCAAGTGATCTCCTCTGCTCCTTCTATAGTCACACAAAGTTCAGCCATCATTTCCCATCATTTGCTTAAGGATATGACTCTCATAATGCCTTCTTCATAGCAGCCATAGTGAAGAAGCTACAAGTATGCAATGGAATAAAAATGAAAATGTAATAGTGATTTTTTTTCAGTCCTGGTAGACTCCATTTGTCTGTTAACGTCAAAATAAATAATCCAGAAGGTAGAAAAACCCAATGAAAATTGTGTGTGTGTGTGTGTGTGTGTGTGTTTGCATTGTGGTAGACAATTCTAACAGGTATATATGTGTCAAGAGTATACAAAATTAATTGTATATAATCACTTTTACTTCTATAAAGGTATTACTTATAAACTTTCTTCATTTTAGTTATTTTCTTCCCTTTACTTAATCAAAGAATTATTTTCCTTAACTTGTTGACTGAGGTTTCTGTCTCACTCGGTCCTGCAGTCATTCAGTCCCAAAGAAAACACAAAGGTCTACATTAATTATAAACTGGTTGACCTAGTAGCTCAGGCTTCTTATTAACTCTTATAACTTAATTAGCCCATTATTCTTTTCTGTGTTAACCACGTGGATTGGTACCTTTTATAGCAAGGCAGTCACATCTTGCTTCCTCTGTGTCTGGCTTCCACTTTGTCTGCATGATGACTGCAAACTGATTTTCCTTCTTCCCTGAATTCTCGTTGCCCTGCCTCTAATTCCTGCCTGGTTGACCCACCTATGCCTCCTAACTGGCTACTGGCCAATCAGCATTTATTTAAAATACAAGTGACAAAGTACAGACCATTGTCCCAGAGCATTAAATTATTTTCATAATTGAAGATTTGGATGATTTTACAGAAAATACAGTCTTTACCATATATAAAATTTATTGGAAAAACTTAACCCATTTCAATTAAATCTCAAGCTGGAAAAATTCTGCTTGTTCTTCTGTAGTAATCTTGCCTACCATGAGAGAAAAATAATCATTAATATAAACAAAATTTAGAAAAAATAACTAACACAAAATATCTTTGAAACTACTATATGGAAATAGTATTCTAGAAGGCTCCCAAAATGATACATATACCTATCTAAAAGGAGTTTAAATAAAATTACCCTATATAGATGAATAATACCTCAAGTACTTAATACACACTAGCAAATAAAAACCCCAGAACCAGGAATGGATTACCCCTTTTTGAACTGTTAAAAAGTATGGCTCTATAGATCACCAAACATTATAGGTTATTGCCAATGCTCTTGATCACCCCTTAGAATCTATTGCTGAAGATACCACATACTTGAGTTGCAGAATATGGATAAGTCAAGCTTTTTTCACCTGGAAGCTACATCCCTGCTATTTTTACAGTGATATAAAGTGCTATGCATACTACCAGAAGAGTAATCAATCACTACTATCATCCAACTGTGAATTCTGAAAGTTACAATAACTCCTAACCTGACAAGGTATGATCTCCAATACAATAGTGGCTTTAATGTTCTGGTAGTAACCAAACAAGTTCATGATCAGAAGTTCACACCATGAGATGGGAAGTCATACCTGGTACCATTAACAGGTCCAAGAACCTGTAGCTGGAGAGTTCATAGGCCCTAAAGAGAATCTACTACTAATTATTCTGCTAAAGAGAACTAGTATGAAAATAACTCCTAATGACTTATTGCTATGCCCATAGATAAGTGCATTTCTCAACACTTATCAGAGAACATTCTTGCAGTAGATGGCAATTAGCACAGAGACCTTCAACCAGTCAATATGCAGAAAAATAAGATAGCATGAAATACTCCGTCATAAATGAGAAAGACTTGTCAGACCACCACCCAAAGCTCATGGATCTTCTTAGAAGAGGAGGAGCACGACTGTAAAAGGTAGTAGATAGCTTCAAGGAAATGTGTTTTCTGAACAAACAGAACAGTTGCACATATGAGAACTCAAAGTGATTGTGGCAGTATCCAAAGGTTTGAACAAGCTCAAGTCAGGCAAAATCCCAGCACGGGGGGTGGGGTGGGCACAAGGAACCGTTAGTACTTGGTAGTTGCTGTAAGATAAGAGTCAGTTTTACTTAATTGTGTAACCTCTATTAATTCAATCACATTCCAGAGCAAACAACACAAGAGTAGTTCAGCAACATAAACTGGACTCAATCCAGGGAGGAAAACAATAAAACTCGAAGTTGGGAGAATAAGAGGTGAGGGTGAAGAGGGTATATCTGTGAGGAATTAGCAGACTATGATTATGATCAAAATACATTGTATAAAATTCACAAAGAATTAATAAAATATTCTCTAAAGAATTAGCTAACTAAACATATATATACAATCATATGTATATTATTTTGTGCTTTCTTATATTTTTAAAATCAATTCACAAATAAAAAGGTATTAGCAGGTCATTAAAACCAAAATGCTCACATTCTGTGATTCTTAGCTTTATTTCTAGCTATATCATTTCTTATTGAATTATCCTAGGTTTTCTTAAACCTATTACTTGAGAAATAACTCCCATGCTTGTCAAGCTTGTCCAATTTGCTAGCCTACTGCACATTGCCTTGACAACCAAGGGAAGACTGTTTTATCACTTTGGAAACAAGTCAATGTAAACGTGTTCACATTTTATTTATAGACAAGGTAATGGAAAGGGCACTATGTATACTTGATATGATCTTAAGCGAAGTGCAGTGGATATTGCCTGGTTTTAATTAATAAGATTAATGGATGACATTGGCATGTAGCTAGAAGGGATAAAGATGCAACTGTCACTTTATTTTACATGTCATTTTTTAACAACATCTTTTTTCATTATTTGAGGTTAACTCTAGATCCAGGACAGAAAACCTTACAGGTGACATTGACACAAAAGGGAATTATGAACACTTCAATTACAGACATGTAAGTCCTCAAAACCACCTGAAGTTTGCTACAAAAATCTTCTACTCACATCTCCTGAATTGGAAAAGGGAAAAATAAATTCACTGCCTGATAGATTTCATTTTAACAGATGGAACACAAAGTTAAATGCTGAGTAAATAAGAAATATGTGGAAACTATTTATTTAATTATATCATCTCTGTAAAATGTATAAAGAAATATTTGCCTGGATTGCTATAACCATTAAAGACAATAAAAAATGTTTAGGCCAGTGTCTTGTAGTAAGGAGGCTGCTTGTTTGTCCTGGTCACCCACAACCAAAATAATCACACAGAAACCATATTAATTAAACCACTGCTTGGCCCATTAGCTCTAGCTTCTTATGGGCTAACTCTTACATATTAATTTAACCAATTTCTATTAATCTATGCATCACCATGTGGTTGTGGCTTAGTGGGTAAAGTTTCCAGCATCTGTCTCTGGTGGTGGCTCCATGGCTTCTCTATGACTCGACCCTTCTTTCTCCCAGCATTCAGTCTAGTCCTCACTGCCTAACTCTGCTCCACCCCACCCTGCTCCATAAAAGGCTCAAAGCAGTTCTTTATTCATTAACAGTAATCACAGCATACACAGGGAAATACCACATAAGTGTCTCATTACACATAAACAAAAACAAGAGTTACAACTATCACTCTATGTAACTTTTAAAATAATTAAGTAACTTTTCCTTCCTATCTAGTTGGTACATTTGCAATGCTAATAGACTTTATATACAATGTAAAATATTATGGATAACAAAGAGATATTATAGGCTGAGACTGCTCATTCATACCCTGGCCACCCAGACATGAATAATCACACAGAAACTATATTAATTAAAACAGTTTGACCTATTAGTTTAGGCTTCTTATCAACTAACTTTCATATTGGAGAAGGCTGCTAGTTAGTTTCCGGGCACTTAACCCAGAAATCATCACACAGAAACTGTATTAATTAAATCACTGCTTGGCCCATTAGTTCTAACTTCTTATTAGTTAATTCTTACACATTAACTTAAACCATTTCTATTAATCTATGTATAGCCACATGGCTGTGGCTTACTGGCTAAAGCTCTGGCGTCTGTCTCTGGCAGGACTACATGGCATCTCTCTAACTCTGCCCTTCTTTCTCCCAGCATTCAGTTTAGTTTTCTTCGCCTAGCTGAGTTCTGTCCTGCTATTGGTCCAAAGCAGTTTCTTTATTCATTACTGGTAATCACAGCATACAGAGGGGAATCCCCACATCATCATCCCTTTTCTTTCTAATTAAAAAGGAAGGTTTAACTTTAACATAGTAAAAATACATATAACAAAATGGGTATCAAACAAGAATTACAGTTAAATATTTATATCTACTTTATCTTTTATCAAAACTAAGAAAAACTATAATTATAATTATCTATTCTTCAACTCAATCAATGACTCCAGAAGGAGATAATATTACCCAAGTTAGCAGGAAGTACATTGTAAGCAACTTTCAAAGCTCTAGAATTGACAGAGCTATCTTAATGCCTGGACAGCCACCCAATGTTCTTCTGTAACATTGGGACATCCATTTTCAACCTACAGGCCCATAGTATCTGACATACTTTTCCATGAAGCACAAAAACTTGAAAGAGTAACTTCCTTCTGTATCCTGCAGAATGCTTGGCAGACTCTTTCATGAAGCCAGAAACTTGAAGGAGTAGCTTGTCTTTAGGCAATTTTAGCAGTCATTTTTCTGTGGAGCCTGCATGTCCAGTTCATACAGCATACCATCAAGCAGTCTAGGAAAGAGCAGTTTCTTGCCCAAATGGCTAACAAACTCCATAAGGAGCCTCTTTGTTTCCCATTATCCTCCTGAAGTAGATTGGTGCTGCCAGGAGCAGATGTGTCTCATTGTCAAGAAAAGTCCTAAGTTCTTAAAACATTTTAAATGCCATATTTTGTTAGTCTTTGACAAGATTGAAGAATACTTATCCATCTGAAGTATATCTCCTCCATTCATCTAGAAAACCTAACATGACTACAAGTTTGATTATTATAGATAACTATCCAGCAATCTGTATTTCTTAATTATATATTACATTTTTAAATGAGCTGCACAAACAAAATACTTTAATCAAGATCAGAAATATACATATAACAAAATTGACCTTAAATTTGCATCAATAAACCAATATCTATAAAAGTACAAAGTATTCATCTCTATAGCATACCCCCTTTTAAATGTAAAAAGCATTTATAACCAATCATTTAGGAAATTTGGGAGCTATTCTCTTGACTACTTACTGCTAATTGAGGTTACTGTTAATTAGATCTTTCTCTTTTTTTTTTTTGATGTTTTGAGACAGGGTTTCTCTGTAGCTTTGGAGCCTGTCCTGCAGCCTGTCCTCTTGTAGATCAGGCTGGTCTTGAACTCACAAAAATCTACCTGCCTCTGCCTCCCGAGTGCTGGGATTATAGGCATGCACCACCACTGCCTGGCAATCAGGTCTTTTATGCATATCCTGTGTGATAAGCCCATCTTAGCCAGAAGTCTTGAAGCTGTCAAGGATGTTGGACCATCTGAACCATTGCTTCAGGGGCTCTTCTTTGATCAAGTCATATTAGCCAGTAAGAATCCATAGCTTTTAATTCTCTGTGGAAACAAAAGCAGAACCGATTTTCCAAAGCAATATATCCTTAGACCAAATTTTGAAGTCAAGATACCTTTAAAATATAAACATTGGTTTAGCTTAGCCCATACAATGAAATGTCTTTCTGTATTTAACTCATTCACAGTCAAAAAATTTTTAAAAAACCACAAAAATATACATAATGAAGATTCTGTGTATTTTTCATCTTTATGTGGCTTATTTTCTCTACTTCTTCAATCTATGACTGCTTATACTCTTATATTACTTTTATTGCCTATTTAAATACTTTGTTTACTTTTTAAACCTATTTCTTTTTATAACTGTCTATACACTGTTTTTCTCTCTTCCAACACTCTGACCCATTCAGAGGTTTGTTTTTTCCTGAATCTGTCTTTATTGCATATCTGTAATCATTTTCTGACCTGGAGCGCCATTTATTTTTAAACACTAAGTGGGCATAGCTCAGACCAACTCCATGGCCCTTCCTGTTTGTTCTGCACAGTTCAGCAAGGAGCAGGGCTATTTACTGCCTGCTCCATGAGCCACTCTCTCTGTCCCAGATCCAAGGTGCAGCATGTCTGTCTCTATTAAGCAATTTGCAATGTACCACCCTAGTAATCACAGGTAATTACTCTCAAAATCTGTATCAGTTCATTTCCACCCTAAAATATCACAACAGCCCTCAAGATCACTTGCATCTGTGGGAAATGGTCTAGTAGAAAGGAATGAATTGGTGTAATCTTGGGTAAGAATTTAATTATCCACCCCACTTTCATTTGTATAAGGGGGATGCTAACAGTCTATTATCATTACCATAGACCTAATTACTACAGCATTCTCTCACTACACATCCATTTTATTTTTACTAGTCTTATTTTTATCACTGTTTGACACTTTTTAAAGTTAAATAATCAATTTTATCCATTTTACCCCAACCCCTCTCTCATGTCCTTCCACATGACAGTGAACCATTTTATTCCCCAAAGTCTACATTCTTCTTTTACTTGTTTCATTTTCCATCAGTACAAGGTCAAGATTTTTTTTATGTTTTGTGGTTTAATTTAACTTTTTTTTCTAAATTTTTCTCCCAAGATCCATTCCCCCTCTATTTCTTCCTCAGAAAAGAACAGATATCCAAGAAATGATAGGAAGACAGTGCAAAACAAGATATAATAATGCAAGGCATTAATACCTTCATAATAAGGTCCTTTATGGGAATCAAGACCTCTACACCATAAAAGTTTAATATTCAGGGAACAAAAATTCTGAAAATGAACTATGAATTTTTATGACAGGATCCATTCTTTTACTCTTGATTCCTAAGATATTTATTACGATTAAGGACACTGATTATTTATGCAGTATTTATGTACATTATACAAAACAGAACCCAAGTGGGACTGAAATAAGGTTGTCTCATATTACCAACAAGTCAGTTGCTTTTGGAGAGTCAAATTACTCTGATGATCAGACCAATATTGCTTAATACCAAGAAGATAGAAAATGGGCAGTCTGTAAACCCACAGATAAAGCCATGTTATAAAAGGGAGTATGGTATTATCCAAAATTGGTTCTATGTTGGTAAAGTTTTTTTTTCTATTTTCTTGATGCCAGGAGTACAGTGTGATCAACTGATATGGGATGTCCTTTTGTATATGTGCTGCTTTTATTGGTTAATGAATAAAGCTTCTTTGGCCTATAGCAGGACAGAATATGGCCAAGTTGGAAGAGATAGAGAGAGAGAGTAGGTGGAGTCAAGGAGATGCCATGTAACTGCCTAAGAAGAAGAACACACTGGAACCTTACAGGTAGGCCACAGCCTCATAGTGATAGACAGATTAATAGAAATGGGTAATTTAAGATGCAAGGGTTAGTTAATAAGAAGCCTGAGCTAATAGGCCAAGAAGTATTGTAATTAATATAGTTTCTGTATGATTATTTGGGTCTGGGCTGCCAGGAAAGAATAATTAGACTCCATTCACAAAAGGCACCCACCATCTAGGGCATGGATCCATGTAAGTCCTAATAAAGCTTACTATGACATTTGAATACCTTAGAATTTTGTTGACATGATTGCTCCTGGCAGCACTGATCTATTCCTGAGAGAATGTTGGCCAACAAAGACACTCCACTTGGAGCTTATTTTCTTCTTGGCAAAACTGGCCTTTGAGCAAAGAACTGCTCCTACATTGACCACTGACAAAATGCACAGTGTTCTGACTGGACAAGCAAGATACAAGCAAAAAGACTGCCAAGCCTTGTCAAGACAGGGTAAGACAGCTTTTCAAAATTTCCTGCCTCTGAAAATGGTCTGTTACTCTAGGCCTTAGCCAAAGTTGGTTGCCCCAACATTGCAAATTAGACTTTGGGTGATTACCCAGTTAGCTGGTTGTCTCTGTCATTTCTTTCACCTTTTGGAAGTAGCTTGATTCACTTCCAAAATTATTTATATTATTTCCCTTTACAGGTCTTTGATGGGCTTGAAGAGTAGATAGTCATAGTTACTTTTCTTTCATGTCTTAGCCACGCCATTTTTAATATGAGACTTAGATTTCTTAGGATAGGATAACTGTTAAAAACATTTAGCATATGCTTCTTGTTTGATGTTCATGCTGATGTAATTCTAATTTTTATGTATTTTTTTTTCTCTTTTTCCCTGGACAATATTTGTATTTGTTCTTATTGTATATAGTTTTATATTAGACCTAGAAATATCTTATTTAGAAAAAAAGGGGAAGGTGCTATGAGAACTCCTTCAGCCAATAGCCTTTAAGGTACCAGACTACTTTGGGCATGGTCTCATGCACTGTAAATGCAGACAAAAAGCATGTGTGAGCCTGTTGACTGCTGGATTCAGTTCTAATTCCCTGAACCTGAAGAGAACTGCAACTCATTACTATTTCTGTGAGTTCACCCCCAGATAAGTAAACATTATATGCCAACAATCAGCAGGCATTTTATTTGTTCTTTTCTCCCTTCAGGAATCAGGTCTTCGGGGAATCCTCATTGGTCTCTTCTGTTTACAGGATAGGCATTCAGCAATAATGATATCTATGAACTGAAAATCCTAGAAAATATTGCAGACAAGACCCAAATTATGGAGGACTGCTTTTGTCCCCAAGTAACCCTTGTTTCCTATCTCTGTGTGTGATTTGGATGACAATATTCTTATGACTATTAGGTAAATACAGTACTTTAGTACTCTATTTAGTAAGAACTAATATGTACTTTAGAAAGTACGTAGAGTCCTGGCTTCCACCAACCGAAGCCTGGAGATGTCATCAATTGAGGCCAACAGTAGAAAGTTCCCCACTTTGCTAAAACCCTCTTGCCTTATGTCTCATCAGTGTATTATTAAAGTACCACAGTTTGTGATTTCCCTCCTCTGTTACTATGTAAACTTTGTAAAATTATTATCACATTGAATCATTGTATTTAGAGTAACATGAATCCACCTACCTAGGCTATAGCCAATTATATTTTCCTTAAGAATGCACTTCCTTATTCGCTTTGAGGTAGTAATTTTTGAATTGACATAGGCATGCTAGAGCTTGTTTCTCATGGGTTCTCCTGTGGAACACACTATGGCTTCAGAATACAGATGCGAAGACCATATTCTCATATAAGCTTCAGGAGCATACTGTTGAATAACTTCAAACTTATTATCTTTCAGAGAGAGCTTAGAAGTAAATTTTGTGTGCAGTTTCACCTTTATAGTGGGCTCTGCAACTAGGATCTACTTTTTGATTAGATTCTCTTCCAAGCAAGACTTCAATTCTAATAATAATATATATGTATTTACACATACAAGTTTATATAATTTTATGTACATTTACTTATGAGCCTTCTCTTGTGTATACTTAAATATAAATACTATTGTAAATCTACTATTGCATAGTAAATATCTATATTGAAATAAATTTCTACTTATAAGAAATTATTTTACTAAGACTAGAGCAGAGTACTTGTATATATTCAAACTGACCCTAGACTTAATCCTTGGGATTTGGGAAGCAATACATGTCAGAGCTTCTCTACTGATCAAAATTGAGTTCCTGATATGGGCACTGTAAGACTTGATATCATCCTGTTGGAGTGTTGTTTGAAAATCTAAAGAGTTCAACAGAGGGTGTGAGTAGATTTGGCAGAAGACAATAAGTAATAGAGTTAGGAAATATGGCTCAATTTTCTTGTATTAAAATGAATAAGAGAATGAGTAAATACAGTGCCTCTACATCTCTATAAGTCAAAGACCTTGAAAATTATTTAATAAATGACCAAACCGTACTCTCTGTATGTGGCTGCCAATGGGGACTGACTGAGAAGCCAATGATATTGGCAAAGGGACCTATCTATCTCTTCTGCATGTATTGGCTTTTTGGGAACTTATTCTATATGGATGCACACCTTCTTAGAACAAGATGGAGGGGGGAGGGCCTTGGGCTTTCCACAGGGCATGGTATCCTGCCCCATCTTAAGGAAGCAGGGGGAGGGTGGTAGGGTAGTGGGGCAGTGGGAGGGCCTGGGACAAGGGGAGTAAATGTAAATTTTTCTTTTAACAATAAAAAAGATAAGCAAAAAAAAAGAAAAGGCAAGATTTCCTGAGTAAACTGAGAGCATGGAAACCATGGGAGAGGGTTAAAGGGGAGGGGAGAGGAAAAGAGGGGAGAATAGAAAAATGTATAGCACAATAAAATCAATAAAAAAGAAAATGTAATATCAAAAAAATATATTCTACTACTTTCACCTTTAATATTTTGGTATAGGAGGTGATTCTGTATTTTTGTTGCTTTCAACGGTTGAATAAAGAGACTGCCTTGGCCTTTTGAAAGGGCAGCCCTTATGTGGGTAGAGTAGACAGGATGGGAATGCTGAGAAGAAGGGAATTGTGGCAGATGCCATGCAGCTCTATCCAAGATGGACACTGGTTAGAATCATGCCAGTAAGCCACAGTCAAGTGGCAATATATATTATCAGAAATGGGTTAGATCAATATTTAAGAGTTAACCAATAAGAGGTTAGAACTAATGGGCCAGGCAGTAATTTAATTAATACAATTTCCATGTGGTTATTTCTGGTATAATTTAGCCATGCACCGGGAGCCAGGAAGGCGCCGGGAACAGAGCGGACTGCCCCAGGAACTGGGAGATGGGACACAGCCCACTCTCAAGTGTTATTTCGGGCATAAGCAAGCAACCAGCAGCTGAGCGGG
>JAQHUG010000187.1:3094040-3109184 GCA_028555095.1 Dicrostonyx torquatus
GCAGTCTCAAACTCGCATCAGCCTTTGGTCTTATTCTCCATCAGTCATATCCCTTTTTAAGTTTATGGGTAAGGGAATTTGAAAAAATATTTAAGATTATAAATCTCCATGTAAGATGTGACACTGTGACACTGTGTAATTACCATGGGGCTCCATTTCAGAAGTGGTATTTTATTAAAAGAAAAATGTAGCTATTTTACATTGAATACACAGAAATAGAAGAAAATCTTTGCACTTAATAGTGAAATTTATGATTTCTATTTTCACACTCATTGTGTGAAAGACCTTGTTATGTGTTCTACCAAAATCTTCTCCATTATGAAACACCCTGGGCAAGGGATGCTGGAAGAGAAGAAAGGGAACTGCAGGCTGCCTCTGGGAGTCATCTCTCACTTCAAATAGCAATGCAGAGCACCTCTGAACACCTGAATATGAGAGCCATGGTTCAGAATCCAAGCTGAACCTGACTATCAAAACTCTTACCATTTATCATTTACTTCGTGTTGCCTACCACAGGTCACCCAAATGTTCAATCACATTTCAAGTTCTGTAGGAGAAGCTTAAGCAAGTCTCACTTTAAGGCACACTAACACTTTGTCTTCTCTTGTCCCTTTTTATTTATCCATCCTGTTCTAAAGTCTCGTAAAGTATTTTGCAGCTCATCTTTGGTTTTTTTCTAAATCTTTCATGGAACTGTTTTATATAAATGCCAACATTTTGTTTATTTTGTCCAATTACAATGTGCTGGTTTAATTTTCTTATTATATTATATAATAGTCTCTTAGAAGCCTGTTTGTTTTTTAATGAGTGACAGAAAGAGAGTGGATCCAGACAGAAGGGGAAATAGGATGAACTGAGAGGAATAGAAGGAGGGGAAAATGTAATCAGGACATATGTGAGAAAAGAAAAGTCCATTTTCAATAAAAGAAAAAAATAATGAAAAAGAAATAAATAAATTGGAATCTGTTTAGTGGCCTAAGAAATAGTTCACATTTATTAAGTTTGGTACTTTAATCAGTATACCCAATTTGCAACTACAGAAGCTGAGCATCATTGCATCTAAGGCATTGTCAAGATGAAAGTTGGCAGCACCATTTCTATGCTGGCATCTGCCTAAACACAAGGATGTTTTCCTTTCTACAGCATGGTACAGCAAGTAAATGTATCAGTTGGGAAATAATACAGGCATGAAATATAAACATATGCCATTTTTTCAAACTTTAGTCATTTATATTCTAACTCCAAGACTTTTTCATATTCACATTTACACAGCATTTACTTGTGTAAAATATGTTCAATACATTTGAGGGAAATAGACTTTATTACTGTACAACTCTAA
This sequence comes from Dicrostonyx torquatus, assembly GCA_028555095.1. Taxonomy (NCBI): domain Eukaryota; kingdom Metazoa; phylum Chordata; class Mammalia; order Rodentia; family Cricetidae; genus Dicrostonyx; species Dicrostonyx torquatus. The sequence goes on from JAQHUG010000187.1 coordinate 3,095,380, forward strand.
AATTAGTAACTGCAATTAAGAATTAAGAGGTAGCTATAAAAACAAAACAAATATATAATAATTTTATCAAAGATAGCTTTAAACTATAAACAAATTGCATATAATATGGAACTTTTTTGTAATGTTGAACTGGATGTACCTGAACTGAACTTGGAGATAATAATAAACTAATTAATAAACTAATGTAAGAGAAGACATTAAAAATATGCGGTTTAGTTTATTACCACTCAGTTCATATGAAACAAAGCTTTTACATTAGAAGGATAATTTGATTTTGTGGCCTTTCACTTAATTGTCATTGAGAAATTCTTCTCATACACATGGGATCTAAAAGGAAGAAGGTATGTCAACGGACTTTTCTCTAAGAGGTGGACCCAGAGAAACCATCTCTAACTAACATGGTTGACTATTACCCAGCAAATAGAAAATCTCCAGAACCTGTTCTTAATGTGCCCAGTTGTGTCTATGAACAATAATCAAAGCAAAAACTGGTTTTTAGTCATCTGAGGACATTGTCTTGTTGGGGGAAATGATTTCTTAAAAAGTTGCTTTTCAAACATTTCTTAGGGCTTTATCATAGTGTTGAAAACATGCTTACTGTGCTATTGAGAAGATTTCATTGCCAGGATGTTTAGAAAGATCACAGGGCTATGACTGATCCTGTCATTGATGAGCAGACACTCATCAATTAAGTTTACAGCTATTCCAATCATGTCTCTCATGACCGACAGTGATAAAACTTTATAGTTTGAAATGATCCATGTCTCACTTTCACATAGGCAAATACATACCAACATATATAATTTGTATAGCAAGCCTTGTAATATCAGGTAACCTCATACAAATTGTTCCATAGGAAAACCTGCACTCCTTGACAACTGTGAAGAGGACTTTTGAACAAGTCAATAGGGTTTTATTGTTGTTTTATTTTGATTCTGTTACAATAGAAAGTGCTGGTCTTCTTTATGTCATTTTCATGTGTGTATGTCATTATGCTTTGTTCTTATTCTCCCTTCTCCCCTACCATCCTCTCCTACCACTTCTGTATTCTCCTTAGCTCTTTATCTTCCCCAAACAGCCTCACTTCTACTTTCAATGAGAGCAGGAGGTCACAACCTGGCAGAGCACTCAGAGCAGGAACCCAAAGCACAGTTCTAGAAATGTGCTTGGTCCTCTGGCCACAGCTGCCAGAGGGAGCTCTGGTCTCTTACGTCCTACTAAATGTGAGGGTGGAAGCTCAGACGTCAATAAGACATTAACAGTTCCTATACTGAACAGTGTTAGAACTGGATTTCTGTATTTTCATGGTGAAAAAGAGTTATATCTTTTCTCTGATTTCAGACTATCTCCTAAGTGATGTTAGAATTTTCTCTTCAGTCCTAGTAATGACACAGCTGTAGAAAGTCCTTTAAGGGAAGACTATTTCCTTTTAGTCAGAATAACAAAATCTCCAGCCTTGGCAAAGACCTAACATTCTAGGTGGGCAGATTAATGACCTGTCTGGGAAACCATCCTATAAGAAGGTGAGACTACCAGTCCTTGAAAAGATGGACTACTCCATTGGGTAAATGTACCACATTATTCTTATCCATTGTTCAGTCGAGGTTGTTTCCAGGTTCTGGCTAAGGCAAACAATGCTGCTATGAACATAGTTGATCACGTCCTTGTGGCACGATTGAGCATCCTTTGGATATATACCTAAAAGTGGTATTGCTGCAGGAATTTGCAGGCAAATGGATAGATCTAGAAAACATCACATTGAGTGCGGTAACCCAGACCAAGAAAGACAATTATTATATATACTCACTCAGAAGTGGTTTTTAAACATAAATCAAAGAAAAGCAGCCTACAAATCACAATTCCAGAGAACCTAGACGACAATGAAGACCCTAAAAGAGGCATACATGTATATAACCTACATGGGAAGTAGTAAAAAACAAGATCCCCTGAGTAAATTGGGAGCATGGAGACCATGGGAAAGGGTTGAAGAAGAGAGGAGAGGAAGGGAGGGAAGCAGAGAAAAATGTATAGCTCAATAAAATCAATAAAAAAGATGGACTACACTTTAAATCATGCTAAAGAGATAGGTAGACTAATTATCCCTTTAATGAGATACTATGTTTTTCATTTCCAGAATTTCTATCCCATAGTGACATTGTCATGCAACTTTTCTCTATCTTCTCTGTCATCTAAGCACACTTTTCTAATGGTTTCAGTGTCCCTACTTTTTCTCTGAAACTCCCTCCCAACCACAGTGGCACATAGATAACCTTCATTCTTAACTCAAAAAGTATGGCTACTTTCATCTTTGTTTGTTTGTTTCTTTCTTTCTTATTTTGTTTTTTTTTTTACTTTTTTTATTGTTAAAAGAGAAGTTTACATTTACTCCCCTTTGTCCCAGGCCCTCCCGCTTGCGACAGGGTTTCTCTGTGGCTTTGGAGCCTGCACTGGAACTAGCTCTTGTAGACCAGGCTGGTCTCGAACTCACAAAGATCCACCTGCCTCTGCCTCCCGAATGCTGGGATTAAAGGCGTGCACTACCACCGCCTGGTTACTTTCCCCTTTCTTGTCCATTCTCAGTTTTCCTGCCTTTAAGTTTTTCTTTTAAAGTATATTAAAATTATTGTTGAGCTTCTTGAATCTATTCTTATTTTTTTTATTAATGAGACTAAGAAGAAATGAGGGGCACTGTTTTCCCTGGTATCACATTCTTATTGTATTTGTTTCATTGCCATAGGTTCTCCCTTCCCCAAGATCTCCTCATCCTCTGTCATAGTACATTTGTCACCTTCATGCCCATACACACACACAATCCTAGAAGCTACCTATAAGACAAAGCATGCAGCATTTGCTTTTCTGTGTCTGACCTCCATTTTCATCTATTTTATTTTAAGTGCCATCGTTTCATTCTTCTTTGCAGCTGGAAAGTGTTGTGTATTCACATCGTATTTTCTTATTCATCTGCGGCTGAACATCTAGACTAGTTTTGTTTCCTGGCTTTTATGAACAGGGAAAAGATAAAACATAGAGGTAAAAGTATCTCCATGATATGTTGCTTTAAGAGACTTTGGCTACATATACCTAGAAGTGGCATGACTGGGAAATGTGGTAGCTCTGGGTCAAATCTTTTTCAGGAAACCTCACACTGATTTCTATAATGGATGTACCAGCCATACCAAGTTCATATCCATACCAAGAGTGAATAAGCATTTCTTTTCCTCTTGTCAGCAGCTTCTCTTTTTTCTTTTCCTGATGCTATCCATTCTGATTAGAATAAAACAGATTATAAAAGAAGTTTTAATTTTAGTCTCATTGAGGTTAAAAACATTGAACTTTTTCAAGTACTTACTGTTTGTGCTTCTTTTTTAAAAAGCTAATACTTGCCTACTTGCTGATTAGATGATTTGTCATTTGGGTTCTTAATTGTCACAGTTGTTATTTTATTCTATAATTTCAGATATGTAGTTGTCAGTTATTTTACCCCCATTCTGTATGCTGTCTATTCACTGTGGGAATTGCTTTGCTTGCTATGCTGAAGTTTTTAATTTTGTCTAATCCTATTTGTTAAGTCTGGGAAGTAAAAATTTTATCAGAAAACCCTTGTCTGTGCCTACATTTGCAGGGTTCTACAAACAGCAAAAGCCAGTGCTCAGAAAGCCAAGGACACACAGGGGTGCATTTAACATGACTAATGGGTTCTACAAAGTCACAAAGTGCTCCAGAGACACTTCCTGGGATTCCTAAGAAGAGAACATTCATCTAAACATGCAAAAGAAAATACACCTTGTTTCAGATGCATCTTCTTAAATCCAGAGAAGTACTCCACCATAAGATTTCATCACTTGAAGGGGAATGGCTATAACCTGATAGGCACTGGTCCACATTGTCTTTTAGTATAACCTTGTCTACGACTTTAAAAAAGTTTTGTTCAGGTGTGTGGATTTGAGCGTGTGGGAAAACAGCCCAATTTGATGGTAACCTTTATACTCAACTATTACTTGAGAAAAAAATGAGTTCACAATGTGAATGGGTCTATTAATTTACAGTAACTTTGTCAAGAGGTAAATAAACATCACTTAATCAGGGATGATAATTATAAGATTACTACAATCTGCATTTTCTTTTGACTCATTCTTCCCAATGTTTACTTTCTAAACACTTTGATAAGCATGCAATCAATAGGCTTTTAGTATAGACCATGCAGCAGTTTTAAACCATCTTAGATTATGCTAATTTAGTAGCCAAGAGATCAAAAGCAAATGCTATGACAGCGAAGAGAGTATCTATCTAGGTTGTATTTGATTTGTAGCCTGCTTGGAGTTAGTTGTCTTTGCTTTTTACTTTATGTGACACTACAAAGGAGGCATCTGTGAATTTTGCATTTTTCATCCTGGTCATATTGTGCATTATTGATCAGGAGATTTGACTATGAAGACTTCAATCGCTCTACATATGTGAATTTGTCATGTCTCTCAATGTCATATTCAAAATAGAATAAATTTATACTAGAATTTGAGAGTGGCTCAAAACAAGTCCTCACCTTGTTATCAGTAAATAAACACTCACATTTTAACTAACTGACATCATGGGCTAAAGTGTTCATCTTTCAGCAGATGTTATATATCAATAAATAAGATTAAGCCAATTGTTTCATTTTGTCATTGTGCCTTTCTAAAGTTATGCGACCAATTTTATCATGTTCATTATTTAAATTTAACAATCAGAAATTTTATCATCTCTAAGCTTCAGGACTTCCTTTTCAGTGCACAGTAAAAGCCTACCTCAGACCCTAATTTAGAATTATGTGTATTAAATATGTTTTTATTCTCACACCTAAAAGCTTTTAACAAACACAAATAACATTTGACTGAGCTTCAGAGATATGAAACTGTTTATAACTTGCTCTGGATACACAAAAGCATGGAAAGAAGTATGTACTGGTTAAAGGGGTTGAAGAGGAGCCCAGAATAACAGGGCCAATGCAAGCATGTGACCATGTCATGTGAGAAATCAAGAGTCACAGTTGGTAAATGCCTTAGATGCCAATGATTCCATGCTTTCAGTCCCTCTTGCATGAAACCCAATAGTATTTCTGGCACTTGGGAGAAAGGAAGAAAGGCAATATCCTATCACTGATACTCCATTATTGTTTCATATAGGTCAAAATGATTACTTGTAGTCAAAAGAACCACTTCTAAGAGATTTAGTCACTAATCTTTGCATTTGTGAATGCATCTAAGAGCCCAGTCCAAATTAAGTATATTCTGTACGGGCATGAAGGAATGGGATGGGATGGGTCATCACATAGCCATGGTCTATATAGCTCACCAGGGTTAGGAACTGTAAGATGAGGTCACCAAATTTTCAATGATGAAACATTTTGAGACAGACAACAAGACCTGCCCCATCATCCTCCTAAAAGGCAAAACTAATGGGAAGGTAAAATGTGTGTTTCACATTTTATTGAATTTCAGCACATCCTTCACTGGGGAAGCAGACACAGCAGCTCTGCCTTCAGGACAACTGAAGCCTCACCAAGGGTTCTCCAGTGACCTCTGATAACTTTGAAAGATTACTGCAGGCTGAATGTACAGAAGTCATAAAATCAAAAGAAAATTGAAAGCCAGAGGCATCCGTTTATACACTAAACACAATATTTCTCCACAAATTCCAGGAAGTTCTGCCAGACTATAGCTGCCTGTGGCATCGCTCTGACTGTCCAAGGGTATGTGATAGGATAGGTCATCACATAGCCATTATCTATAGCTCACCCAAGGAATGCATTGGGATGGGTCATCACATACCATTGTCTACAGCTCACCCAAGGAATGTAATGGGATGGGTCTATATCACACCCAGGCCTGGATGTCCTTTTTGGAAGCATATCACTAGCAGCTGGATATGTTTTTTTTTTAATCACAGAATATGCCCAAATACATGGAAAGAATTCTAAACTAATACAAGCATTAATTTAATTTCACCAAAGCCAAAGAAAACACAGCTAACATAAGGGCTGACCTTATTAACATGTATGTGCAGAAAAAAGTGTCCTCTTTCTTTCCCAGAACTAATAATGGGGTTACATAACACTATTGCACTAAATAAAATATTCTCAAGTTACCTGCTCATCTTACCATCAAACAAACATTACTATTTTTTTAACCTATATAATATAAGCTTTGGTGGAAAAATCAGTAAAATTATTCAGAAGGCAAAGATGAGAGATTATATTTTTCAATATGAAAAATATATTAAAATAGTGAAAGAACTGTCAAAATAAATAAATGAAAAGTCAAGCAGTATAACTTTGTAATTAAATCCCTCTTAAAATAATCAGATTACTTTAACCTTACGCTGTGATATTTAGTATTCATTATTTTCATCTTATGAAACCTGAACTGACTCTGAAATTCCCTGATATGACTGTACATCTTGGTAGTCATCTTTATTTGGATTAATCTCTCTAAAATGTATACCCTTAGGTATTACCGAAGAAAATTGCATTAACTCATATCTACATTTTTAATTTTTGAACCACAACAAAATGTCAAACATGAAATTATATTTTTCCAATAGTATGACTTTAGAGAAAGTTTGGACAGTGTATATTGCCACTTTAATACTGAAGCGGCAATCTCTGACATTACAATATGTGAAGATGTTGCACATTAGAACACAAAGAGTCCTTCTTGCCTGGTCTCCCAGAACAGAAGTGATTCGCATAAGGTTCACTTCAATCAGGAGTCTACTGCAGTGTGAAAGTAATTATAGATACAAAGTCCAGGCCCAGAGAAAGTGGAGATTATAATGAACCCATAAACACATTTAAAGTAATACCAAAAACTGGTTTTAAAAACATTTTATATTCTCTAGTAATATAAAAAGGATTGGGATTCTAGCTCAATAGTAGAGGAAACTGGGTCAATAAAATACATGTTTAAGATAAACAAAGCACCCAGGACAGTTCGCATCACCCAAACTAAAAACATTTGTAAAGCAATACTAAATTTAGAGAAACCCTTCTTTGTTTTGTTTGTTTGTTGTTGTTGTTTTTATTTTTCAGGACAGACTAACCTCAATATTCCACCACAGCAATGATGTTTGAGTCACTGGTGAGAGTGGATAGGCAAAGAATGTTCCGATTCCTGAGTTGCATGCAGCATTACCTTGCATGTGAACCATGTGTACAGGATAAGTTCAATATCATGAGTTTCAGGACACTGTCAATGCACAGTTCTAGTGCTGACAGCATTCCTGAGATGACTGTCTTCTTTCTGTTCTGGCCCTCATCCATGTGGCCTTGCTCTGGTTGGCACGCCAAAATACCCTAGAAGCATTGTGTAACAGAGCCACAAACTTCTTGAACCACTTAGTCTGTGTCTATATGTTATCTATGAGAAGATCCTTGGCTAGCCACAAGACCCTGAAAGAGTCCGTAAAGCTGAAACAACACCACAATACTACAGCAACCCATTTATTTCATATGAAGCAGTAATCATATGTGTTGTTAATTTTTACTGATGGGGTAACACAGAAACACAAGCTAAAAACCTTACTTGTCCTTGACATTTGAATTATACTAAGTAAAACACGTGCTTTGTCAGAAGAGTGATGCCCTCCCAAAAGACAGCTATCCTTTGATCTACTTCATATGGCATCATTACCAGTGTATAGTTGAAACCATATTCTACACAGGCTAACATATATCTCCATTAAGGGAAATTGATTTGAATGATGACCACTTTAATTCTATCATTGACCTAAATGAGAAACAGCAAGTCTTTGAAAGGCCTAGATAGTGTTTGCCTTTTAACAAGAATTGAGCAAATGAAGCCAGTTCCGTGTTGTATACCTTGATATGTGTTTATGTCACATTTGAAATATTAAGATTAACAAGTACTTAAACTATCAGTTTCATTATCAACTATTGTTTTTTTCCTTATGAAAATGAAAATATGATTTAGGCCCGACTCTGGTGTTTCTTCTAAGATCTAAGAGGTGAGAAGCAAAACTGTCTCATTAACTCAGGCAAGGTATATATTAGAGTCAGATAATTTTTGCTATATTTCTCTATTAAGCATTGCTGGTTGGAGAGAAGTCTATGGACTGAGTGATTTTTTACACCACCCCCTAAAGAATGTAAATTATCATCCTGTAGAAGGATAATAAGTATCTAACAAAGTAACTTTATTAAATTATAAATATCAGTTCTGTAATGTGTACTATAAAGTAGAATTTCTAGTTATTTGAAACTGATATTCTATATTGTTTAACAAGATATTGACCATGTCCTTGTTCAGTTCTTAGCATTCCTCACTCCAGATTTTTAACTGGATTTCTTGGAAATACAGATTTGTAGATAATCATACTGGTAAGACGACCTATGTTGGAATAGATCAGTGTTTCTCAAATTTGAGCATGTATAAGAAACACTTGACAGGATCATTCAAATTATTGAATCTGAGTTTTTCCAGTGGTTCTGGGGTAAAACCTGAAAATGTGTATTTGTAAGTTCCCAGGGGCCTTAGAGAATCATGAAGGCAGAGGACACAGCTGTCCTTAGCTTTTGAAAAGATGACCCAAGAGAGGAGCTGAGTTTAGATACCCAACCTGAAATTCAGGGTCACCAAATGAAAGTATGATTGTCACACATATTCATTTAATTACAGATGAGTTACAAATTGTATATGTATATTTCTTATACAGAGAAATAGTTACTCGTTATCCAATAGTTATAGTTACTTACTGAGTGCTTTGTCTGCTTGTCTGCTTGGTTGCTTGTTTGTTTTGCATAAGCAATTTGTTCTTGGTGAACACGGCATCAATACCATTAAGGAAGATTGTGTACTGATTTTCTCTGTTGTTCTCATAGTTTTATAAGAATTAACAGCAATGACTACAGCCTCACTGATGTATGAATCTTTACCTTCATTCCTCAAGAAATACCTGGGCAAAACATCTTAAACACTTTTGGATTGAGAAGCACTCATACGAAAGGGTTTGTAATGAGATGAATGCAGAAACAGCAGAAACCTATAGTCAATTTAAGAATTTTGATCACCACCAAAATTCTCTACATATCATATGCACCAGAAGAAAAAGATCCCAAATTTCCAAAGGCTTTAAGTGGCAGCTGTCTTAGAACTACATGGTTTCTTCAACTCTCCTTGAGTCCTTGGAACAGGTAAATACTGCACAGAGAGGTGTAAGGTGAAACAGGGCGGACATAATGACAGAAAGGTCATAAACGACAAGCAAGGACAGAAGATTTTCTTCATGGTTTCTGTGGTTATATATACAAGGGACCCGGAACAAGCCCTTGTGTGTCTTGTGCTTGCTGCTTCAGTCTCTGTGAATTCATATGGGTCCTGCTTATTTAGCTCAGAGGGCCTTGTTCTGCTGGTGCCCTCCATATACTCTGGTTCTTAAACTCATTTGGCCTTCTCCACTGAGGGGTTCCCTGAGCTCCAAGGGGATAGATTTGAAGGAGACATCCATTTAGATTCGCTCAACACATGTCTGGCTATGGGTCACTGCGTCTGTTCCCATCTATTTGCAGCCAACATCAGTTCTAGGTTTACTTAAGTGAGAGCTGAATGCACACGTGTGATGCCAGGTGGGTGGTGGCAATTATTAAAGATCTACATTATCTCATTCTACTCCATCTTGTATTTAAAATAGTACCTTTTCTAGACTACCAACAAAGACCCATTTAAAAATCCATTTGGTCAAGAGAATAAAATCTCTGATCTGAGTGGAGACTTCACCTTCGTGTTGGGCTATATCAATCATCTGGCCAAGAGACCAGTCCTAGGAAGTCAGCCTCACTTTAGTCAATGTTAAAAGTGATGGGGGAATAATTTATGAGATACTATACTATTTGTTCCCTGAATTCTTGACCCTAGTGCAGTCTCTGTACAGAGTGTAGCCATGTTGGCTATTAAGTCAGACAACTATCCAAAATTACTCAGAAAACTGTAAATTTTCTTTTCTTTTCTCTCCTCTAAGCATGTTTTATCCTAATATTCTTGACTTCTAGAACATTTTGAGCTTCCTCACATTGTCTATAATGTCCCCTTCCCACAATCTGGCTTGTTGTGCGCAATGTTTCTGACCTGCACAGTAGCTTAAATGGCATGGCTTTCTCTCTTCTCTCCCTGCATGCAGATGTTAAGATTTCCATTAAAGTCAGGAACAGGACAAGTATATTCATTTCTCCACCCCCTTGAAAACGTAATACTTCACATCTTAGCTTGAACAATAAGTGAAATAAATAAAATAATACAAATAGCTAAGAAAGAAGTGAGAGTACCATCATTTACAGCTAATATAATTCTATAAAAAAGAGACCTCCAAAACTCCACCAGAAAGCTCCAACATTTGAAAAAATCATTTAAAAAAAAGAAGTGGCATGTAAAATTAGCACTAAAATAGCAGCAGTCTTCATCTAAACAAAAGACAAGCTTACTGAAAAAGAAGTTAGGGAAATAATTCCATAAAAAACTGTGTAAAACTAGTCTCTTGGAGTATATCCAACTAAGGAAGTGAAAATCTTAAACAACGAAATCTTTAAAGCATCAGGGAAAGAGAGGTAAATTGAAGAAGAGACCAGAATATATAAAAACTTCCCATGGCTATAGATTTTTAGGACTAATATTGTTAAACAGACATCCTGCCAGAAGCAATCTGAAGAACTATGCAATACCTGCCAAAATTGCACAACAATTCTTTACAGAAATAAAAAAATAGAACCTTCAATTAATGTGGAAATGATGTGGGATTCCCTTTTATATGCTTTGAATACCATTGGTGAATAAAGAAACTGCTTTGGCCTGTTGATAGGGCAAAACTAAGGTAGGCAGGGAAAACTAAACTGAATGCTGGGAGAAGCCATGGAGCTGCTGCCATAGACAGATGTGCTGAAATTTTGCTGGTAGGCCACAACCTCGAGGTGATGCACATATTAATGGAGATGGATTAAATTAAGATGTAAGAGTTAGCCAATAAGAAACTAGAGCTAATGGGCCAAGCAGTGATTTAAATAATACAGTTTCTGTGTGATTATTTTGGTTCTGGGCAGCCGGGACAAACAAGCAGCTCCTTTCAACATGGAAAGACAAAAGGCCTTGGCTATCCAAAATATTGCTCAAAAAATCACCCCAGATTTTGGGTTACACTACAAAGATATAGTAATTAAAATGAAGTTTTGAAATTCAAAGGTAAATGACTTGAGCTGGGAACAAGCATTTTGAATAAGTAACATAGACCCAGAAAGACAAACATCATCCCATTTGTGTATCTTAGCTTAGAATCTTTACATATATGTATCTCATTTGAAACACCCACAGAGGTCAGAGAATTTAAAAGGAGCCATGGGGGGGGGGCTTTCAAAAGAGAGAAGATGTTATAGTGATATAAAGGCAAAAGGGGGTATAAAGGCATAGGAAGTGTTAAATGGGTTGGGGCTGCAGAGCTGGGTAAAAGAGAGGCTTCAGGGAGGGTTAAGTAACAAGACTTTCTGAAAAAGTCATATGAAGAACTGTTTGCTGCTGCAGCTTTCTGAAAGATAAGCATATCCATATATTTAAACCACTGAAACGCTACCATGGGCAACAAACAGTGCCCCTACCAGACACCAGAGGCTGATGAATAAAAAGCCCAATGCCCTGAATGGGTGACCTTTTTGGAATTGTTGGCGGGTAAGGTTCCGTAGACCTCCAAACTTTCCAGGTTATTTCCATTTCTCTTGATTTCCCTCCAGAACTTGATAATACAGTCCTGTTGCTGAAGACATCACATATTTTAGTGAGGGAGCATAGAAAAATCAAGCTGGTTCTGACCAGAAAACTTCATTCCTATATAATAGCTTTCACAGTGCTAGTACATATAAAACATTATTTATTTACTTGTAGAATAAACATTCTGTCCCAATTTGTATGAGATATATTGCAACATCCCCAAGGACATTTTAAACGATAGACAGTTATGAGCCTTGTAAATCTTGCATAATAAATAATAAAATAAGGCAATTATAATATTCTGCTTCAGTAAATGTTAATGTGAATGCATGTGTCACTCTTCCTGTGAGGATGTGGGATCAGACAAAACTCACTGAGGGGATTACTAAGTCCTGCCACATATTTAGGCCATAGCTTTGCAGCATGTGGCACAAAGGCAAAACCAGTCTTTCTTTTTCTTTCTGTACAACTTCAGAGATAAAAAATCTGTTATTGGCATCCACTCTAGCACTTTCAGAATAATTTTTGCTTTCTGTTTTTACCAAGAATTTCCACCCTTTCTTTTAATTACTTCAATACTTCATTCATATACTAAAATAACAATTCTTGGGTGTTGCTATACAACAGAAACTACCCTAAAAACCTTCTTTGTAACTTTTCTATGGAAGATGAGACAAACGGGTACCCCAGGTTTTCTAGATCATGTCATTAGGAAAAATAACAGAGTAAGTGATCCACCCATCATACATCTTCACACAGGTATGCACCACACTATTGCAAAACAACCAAGAGCAGTGTATGAATTCTTAGGTTCTTTTCGGTATCCTCTGAAGAAGACAAAACCGCAGTTTTGGGTACAATTCTCTTATAAGAAGACTCTTAAATGAGAATGTCTCACTGTAACAGGGGAAATTTTATACTTTATAAGAACATTTTGCTTAAAAATAAAATCAAAACCTACTCTGGTTCAAGAGTAGAGAATGTGCTGACTCACGTAATCAGAAGTGTAGAGAGAAGAAAGGTTTCAGAGTTGGTTTAGCTATATGACTTCTCAATTTCTTTGTGTTTTATCAACTGGACTTTCCTCTGTGTTGGTCAATTCCAGGAAAAAGAAAGGAGAAGAAGGCCCCCTTTCAGGCACCCCTCTCTCTTTTAGAACCATGTAAAGCTACTTCCAAGAAACACCTCAAATTTCCTCTTCCTTTCTAAGCTGAATCGCATGCTTGATTATATATCTCCCTTTGTTCATGTATTTATGTTTTGGTTCAGAAAAAAAGTATTTTCTGAATTTCCAAAGCTTCCCTTTCTGAATTACTAACTTGTGAAAAATACTAGTCTCTGAACAGTTTAGTCCACCCACGAAACCAAGAGAGGAACTGAATCTCCCCAAGCTCCTGCACTACACAGGCAAGGCTTAAATTTCTGGTTGAACAAATACTGCAAAAAATGGAGGTGAGGGAATGGATGGTCAACAAAACAAGAGTCTCCTACAGAAAACCTCACACCCATAGAGATGCCTCCAGTGGAAGATCAGTGTGAGAGCATCCTGGCAACATATATGCCCTCATAGATAGTCCCCATCCTTAGACTGTAAGTTTGCGTGTCACAGATGTAGGGTGACTATGCTTTACAATACAATCATATTCATGATGAGACTTAGTGGTCCCTTTGCTAGCTGCCCTTTCTGTTGGCAATTAGGGACAAGCGAGTTGCAGATGGCATTCCAATCTCTTCTGAGTAGGGCAACTTATTAATACATAAAAGTGTTTCTTTATGTATGAAAACACTCATGTGACCTGATAGGGGAAACCACACAAGAATTACATAGTATATTAAGGATGCAGAAAAAGTTTGAAAATTTTCTGAGGAATAAAAATATATCAGGAGGCTGTGGAGATGACTCAGAGGTTAAAAGCATTGCCTGCTCTTCCAAAGGTCCTGAGTTCAATCCCCAGCAACCACATAGTGGCTTACAACCATCTGTAATGAGGTCTGGTGCCCTCTTCTGGCCTGCAGGCATACACACAAACAGAATATTGTATACATAATAAATAAATAAATATTTTT
>JAQHUG010000187.1:3153544-3177156 GCA_028555095.1 Dicrostonyx torquatus
ATTATATTCTGTAGAAATAGATAATCTTCAACCTCTTCAAAGAGCTGTAGAAAATGGCATTTAGATTAGATAAAAGTAGTTACTTTTTTCTCATGAGTTGGCCAAGTTATTTATTATACAAGACTTAAGCTAGTTAGAATAGGACATTTGTTTTTATTGTATATAACTTTGTATTAGGTTTAGAACTCTCTTACTAGGTGCTGCGGGAGCTCCTTCCACTCCTTCAGCCAATAGCCTTTAAGACACCAGCCCACTTGGGCGTGGTCTCTTTGGTTTGAAAAAGCAGTGGTATCCCTGCACTCTCTCTCTCTTGCTTCAGACTCCACTTCCAGCTAGCAGACTCTTTTCCTGCTCGTGCAGAGGGCTGTTGTCTAGGACGGTGATCTGTAAGTTTTTCCTTTAAATAAATAACCCTTTTATTAATCATAATTCCAAACTGGTATGGGATTGTTTTGTGACTTACTCCATTAAACAGCAGCCTACAGAATGGGAAAATATCTTCACCATATCCACATCTGACAGAGGGATGATTTGCAAAATATATGAAGAACTCTGGAAACTAGAAATTTTTCAACAGAAAACATCCTCAGCGATCAGGGTAATGCAAAACAAAATGACTCTGAGATTCTGTCTTACACCTGTCATTATGGCTGAGATCAATAGCACAAATAAAAGCTTGTGCTAGAGAGGATGTAGAGCAAGGGGAACATTCCTCCATTACTGGTAGGTGTGCAAATTAGTACAGCGACTTTGAAATTCAAAGTGGCGGTTTCACAGTAAACTGGGAATCAATCTACCACAAGACCCAACTATAGCACTCCTAGTCATATACAAAAAGAATGTACAATCATGCCTGTAGTGCAGCACACCTTTAATTCCAGCACTTGGGAGGCAGAAGCAGGCAGATCTCTGTGAGTTCAAGGCCAGCCTGGACTACAAAAGCTAGTTCCAGAACAGGCTCCAAAAAGCTACAAAGAAACCCTGTCTCAAAAAACAAACAAACAAAAAAAAAAGAATGCACAATCATACCACAAGGACACTTGCTCAACTGTGCTCATAGCAGCTTTATTTCTAATAGCCAGAACCTGGAAATAACGTTGATGTCCCTCAACTGAGAAATGGATAATGAAAATGTGATGCATTTATACAATGGAGTGCTACTCAGCTGTTAAAAATAATGTCACCAGGAAATTTGAAGGCAAATGGATGGAACTAAAAAAAAATCTATTCCTGAGTGAGATAACCTATACTGAGAGAGAGATAAACATGGTATGTACTCACTCATAAGTGGATATTAGCTGTAAAATAAAGGAGAGAGACTAGAGAGAGGGTTCATGGAGGGACACCTGGATCTCCCTGGGAAGGAGAAATAGAAGAGATTTCATGAGTGGATTGAGGATGAGTGAAGATGGGAACATGAACAATAAGGTTTAAGGGATGCAGAGAGAGACAGTACTGAAAGAGAAAACTGAAAGGGGGGCATTTCAGGGTCAAGCAAAAACTGGGCACAAGAGAATCTCCCAGGAATCTACAAGGATGACCCCAGCTAAGACTTCTAGCAATGTTGGATGTGTATCCTGAGCTAGCCATCTCCTATGACTATATTTGTGCCTAGTACAATTGTCATCAGAAAGGCTTCATCCAGCAACTAATGGAAAATGATGCAGAACCACAGCCAGACATTAGGAAGAGTTTGGGAATCCTGCAGAAGAGGATGAGAAATGGTTGTAGAAGCCAGAGGTATCAAGGATACCACAAGAAAACTCCCAGACTCATAAAACCTGGGCTCATAGGGGCTCACAGAAACTGAACTGACAACCCAGGGAGCATGTATGAGACTGACCTAGGCACTCTGTATATATGTTACAATTGTGTAGCTTGGTCCTCTTGTGGGGCTCCTACCAGTGGGAACAGGAGCTGTCTCCAATTCCTTTACTGGCCATTAAGACTCTACTCCTCATACTGGGTTGCCTTGCCCAATCTTAGTACATGGGGATTGCTTAGTGTCACAGCAACTTGGTATGCCATGTTTTATTGCTATCCAGGGGAGACATGAAAGGGAGGAGGAGTGGATTGTGGGATGGGAACAGAAGAGGGTAGTGGGGTCGGGAGGAAAGGAGGGAGGGGAAACTGCAGCTAGGATATAAAATAAATAAATAAATTTATTTATTTAAAAACTTGTAAGGGCATTTGCATTATATTTGCATGCTGATATAGTTCTGCTTTACAGTTCTACACATGTCAATCACACACACATATAGCATGAGTTACATTCCTCGGTGTGGGGGATATGTATGAGTCAGAAGTACTAGGTGCTTGTTTGTTCAGTTTTTCTCTGAAATTTTCCACTGAAGGAGATGTGACTTGAGGACATGATGACTGCTTTGAAAGCTGAATATTGATGAGCAAAGTTCACTTGGATCAATAATGACAAATTTACACATGTGAACAGCAATAGAATATGTTTGTACAGATAAAACTCATTACAGCTACATATCAATCAATCAATACACATTTTTGCTCACAAAGACTACTGATAATGAGCACTGTATCTCCTGCTGTTGATACTGTACAGAAGGAAATAACAGTTTGTCAACATAATTGAAATCACTGAGTATATTTTTTAATACTTAGAGGAGATGTAGGTAGAGTGTAATTATAAAAAGAAACTGTTCTGAGAAGAGCTATATCTACTTTTCAAAGAAGAAATAAGATACGAAAAACTCTTAAAGACATTATTGCTTATTTCTATTACAAGTGATACCATCAATATTATATCTTGAATAACTTGCATTTATCACATAACCATAACGAGTCACATTTAGGGCCTAGAGAAATTTCTCAGAGTGTTGATTGCTTGCAATGAAAGCACAAGGTTCCATCCCATAACCCACATAATGCTACCTTTAAGCCCAGGATTCTTAGAGAGATGGGAAGGGAAGCTAGGAGAATCCCCAGAAGCCCTTGGACCAGCTCTGGTAAATGCAGTGGCCAATGAGAAACTATCTCAAACAAGGTGAGAGGTAAAGACCAATACCTGAATATCTGAGACTGTCCTCTGACCTTCACATATGCTTCATAAATGGAGAGAGAGACAGAGAGAGAGAGAGACAGAGACAGAGACAGAGACAGAGACAGAAACAGAGACAGAGAGACAGAGAGAGAGAGAGGAGGAGGAGGAGGGATGTAGGGAAGGAGAGAAGGATGGAGGGAAGGAGAGAGCATATTTTAATGATGGAAATAATTTGGGAAAAGATTGTGAGATATCTTATCTCAACTCTAGACTCAGCAAATGTTGCCTTGCCTTATTCCCTCCTTCATAGACCCTGGCAACCACCATTATACTTTCTGATGAGTGAAATATAGCATTCAGCTTTTACAAATACATTATTTTCCTTATTATAATGCACCAGAAGGATCACCTATGCTACAGCATGGAACAGGATTGCTTTTTAAGGCAGAATAATATTTCATTACACAGATATATCTCTTTCTTTATCCACTCAGGCATCAGCAGGCTATTTTTAACTATTGGCTAGCTTTACATTACAATGAATATAATTATACAAATCTCTCTGATATTTCTTCCAATTCGTTTGAGGACATGCCCAATAGTGAGATTGTTGGATTATATGATGATTCTATTTCTGTCTTTCAGAGCAAAAGCCCATCGTTCTCCATGTAGTCCTATGATTTATCTTCCCAGAAACAGTGTAAAATTCCAACTTCACCACATCATCATCAATATTTGGTATTTTCTGTTTGTTTTGTAACTTGCCTCTGGATCAGCATGCGTCAACAATGCAGCCTTGGTTTTCTTTCCTCCCATGTTCAGTGTCATTAGGAATATTCCAGATGTGTGATAGCAGCTTGGATCTTCCTTTTGTAAAATGTCTATTCAAACCACTTGTTCACTTTTTGCTTTGAATACTTTGGTTCTGTTCAGCTGTAGATGTTCTTTACGCGTGTCAGATATTAATCCGCTATACATGTATTTTGTAGATGTTTTCTGCCATTCCACAGGCTGCCCTTACTCTCTAGGGTGTTTCCTATAACAGGCAGGAGCTGTTAACTTGATACAATTTTGTCAGTCTAGTTTTTTTAATTACCTATAAATTTATGTCATAACCAAAAGATAATTTCCAAACATATCTAATGCCTTGAAGTTTTTTCCCTTTGTTGTTTCTATAAGTTTCAATTTTAAAGTGTCACACTACTAACACTGAGTTAATTTTGCCTGCAGTGTAATGTTAGGATATTACTCCATTCTTCTTACTGTGTATCATCTAGTTTTACCAGAACTTGTACTGAAGAGACTGTCCTTCCCCTGCTGTACTGACTTGATACCCATGTTGAAAATAACTTGAACACATACATCAGAATTATATTATTTTAGCTGTCCTTGCAACTTAAAGACATATGCAACCAATAATTAATGCTAAACCTATTTTCACTTATCTCTCAGCTTCTGTTTCAAATGGGAAGAAATTGTCAATAGCACTTCCAGCTGGTTTGAACAGGGATTCTGTGATGTTTTTCTGTCGTCTTAGCAGCTGCATATGAATCTACTGGTATTTTAATTATCATCCAGGTCCTATGCCCCACACCCAATGCCCCACCAGTCATTCAGGCTGTAGCCTGAGGCCCCATGGGTTTAAACAAAGTCTCTATTGTTCTATTTACCAACAAAGATGTGATGTCAGATGTGGGGTGAAAATCTGCTAGATCAGAGAAGCCGAGAAGCAACGAACTGACCTTGCATTTTGGCCAGAGACCCAGAAAGAGGCATATCTCTTCACTCATCCCCAAACCAAAAGAGAACACCAAACTCAAGTTCCCACCCTTTCTTTCCTGTATGGCTTCTCTATCCAGCAAATTGCTGGCTTTTCTATAGCAAATTCCAGTCAGTTAGTCATTAGCTCTGCCCTCCAATTCAAGATAAACTTTATTTAAATGTCTTGGAGTGTCAGGGTGCCATCAAAATTTCCACCACAATTCTCTTGCATACTAAAAGCACTGTATTCATTCCTAACCACATTCACTTTCCATTCCCTCAAGCCATGCTCTTGGTCCCCATGTTTTCATCCCCTTGGATGTTGGAAGAAGAAAAGCTCTCTACTTAAGGAAAGAGAGGTGATGAGCATGCGCAAGAGCGCTTACCTAGCCTCTTCAAGACAAACCCCTTCTACCTGAGCTCTTCATGCCATTCTTCATTGAAATTCCTCATTGGTTTTATGGAGAGAATATATGGCACTCAAGCTAAACAATGATAAAAATTTCAACTTTGCAATGAAACATATAAAAAGTTGATGGGGAATGGTTTTAGCCTATCAGGCTAATAGCCACACCCCACCATTAGCCATTAGCTAATTATTCGGGGTTGGACCATCAGGTCCCAATTAGCTATAAAAGGTTGGGTTCACGTGGGAAGCACTCTCTGTGGATCATGGTTGATACACACGAGGGATCCAGGGTCTGGTATTGTATTCTTTACCTTTATTAAAATAGATATATTAAAGATAGCTGGCTTGGGCAATAATTAATTGAAACCCACAAAAAGTTTTCACTTTTGCTAAGCTATGCAATTTTTAAGCAAACATTTTGTGTTTAGAAAATCAAAACTATATGAGTTGTGCTATATATGTCTTTCAGCTTTAGAGATTTAAACTCTGTAGCTTCGAGCACAATACAAACCAAGGTTTTAGCTGCTGCCTAGAAATAGAAGGAAGGAAAGTGAGTATACACAGAGCCAGGTGGCATCTGTTTCATTCTGGTTTTGCAAGCTCAGACACAAACCAGAACCTCTTTCAAATTCTCCTCTTCGAAGTAGAGTTAATAATAACTGCCTCAGAGGCATGCTTTGAAAATTTAAAGAGACAGCACCTGCACAGAGAATTCTTAGAGAACAGTGTCCATGCTGTTGTAAAGTGGTAGCTCCATTTCCATCAGTTGTTTCCATCATGGGCAGAGGCGTTTTGTTGTCTATGCCTGCTTGCAAGAATGTTCTTCCATGTTCCATTCCTGAAAGCCAGGTTTGCCAGGTTCTCTAGCAAGCTGCCTTTCTGGCATAATTGGTCAACCAGAGATACTAGCAGAAGTGGAAGGGTTGTGTGTGGGGGTAAATTGTTGTTTCAACCTTTTCCATCCCCTTGGACAGCATTTGTGTGATTGTTCCTCTGACAGATACCATTTATCTTCATGATGCCTAGTCATTGATCACTAGACAACCCTTAGTGTGAGGCTCTGTAAATGACTCCTCTCTGTGTCTCTCTGCTCCTAGGTGTAGTGGTTCTCTTTCTTCTCTTTATAATGTAGTGACTCCTATTTCAGATACCTCTGGAGAGAAGATGAAGATTACAGTCCAAACCAAAAGAATTAATTAGTAACTGTACTTGGTTTAAATGATCAAGTTCCTACACTTGGTTACATACAGTGTTCATTATGTTAAAGCCAATGGCATAAAAGCTTCAGTTTCTTGAAGGGTTGTTGAGTTTATAAAATAAGAAACTTGGAGAAAATAAAAGTTGGCAAGTCCAGTGCACCACAGCTGGTCTTAACAGCAACGCTAGGGGCTGGGAATCAAATGCCCTGAACTACACAGCACTAGAACAACTGCACTTTATGATCCCAGGCCCAATTTTCCCACAGCTAATGGCTTCAATTATTAAAATACCCCCCCATTCCTACAGGCACTGTTGTGTTGGAATGTCAAGGTCTCTGAAGCTAATCTTAACCACATTCTCCCCTCTGTGCCTTATTGTAACAGCTCAGAACACATGCACACATTAAAAATAACATTTTAAGAAATAAAATGCACACTTTTATGAGACTCTTTTACTGGATAGAAATTCATTTCTTCTGCATCATTTTATTTCTCAGAAAAGTTCTCTGTCTTGTGCTATTAGTGAATCATCTTACAGGAGTTAAGTCTCCTAAAAACACTTTGTTAGCAACTTCCCCAATCTCCTCCATTAACCCCTCTGCTTTCCTAAGGCCAGATAAAGCATCATTGCATCTATTTGCTTCTTCATGAACCAATAAATTAAATTATATACGTTGGTCGATATATGTGTTTACAACTAGAGAGAGTATAGCTAGAGAATCAATAGCATTGCAATGCACTCTAATATGAAACAATTGTCACTGTAAAACCGTAATGTTCATATTTCTAACAAACATTTAGGAAGTCTAGCATTTTTCTAAGCACTTAGTTTACCATTATTCACAATCATATTGAAAGGTGAGAAGCATTGCTTTCTCCACTTTACAGGAAAAACGGGAACACTTACAGAAATTCTTTTTAAAGTTATCCTATAGGGGATATGTAATGGAGTTGGAATTCAAACTAGAATTTTTGCTGACATAACCTGTATTCTCAACTATTACCCATTACGAGGTATAAATGAGTTCATTAGTAAGTATCTATAACTTTTTATCTTTAACTTTTAAATAATTTCAAGACCAAAGATCAAAATGTTTTTCTTAAATAGTACTAATAACTTCCCTGTTCCCTTCTTCCAAACTCCTCACAGAATTTTAAAAAAAAGTCAGAATCAAAAAATTAACACCAAGGCAATATTGGCATCAGATCTACAGCGTGTAGATTTTGTCAATTATCACATTAATGTCCTTTTCCTGATCTAGATTCTATCCTAGTTCAAACATTACACCTAGTTCCCATGTCTCCTCAATCCCCTAAATCCAGAACCATTTTTCAACTTTAAATTTCCGTGACCTTGACATTTTTTATTTATGTGGACCCAGAATACTCTTGAGGCTAGGGAAGCTGAGAATTAGGCAATGTAGAGCCATCCACACAGAGCAGAGATGGTTAACAAAGAGCCTGTGTCGGTTGGCACCCAGGACTTGCCTGCTCAGGAGAATCTCCAGGCAGCAGCAAGAGGGTTAAGGATTTGCCCTCCCCACACTGTGACTCCAAAGCACCATTGCTTCATAATGAGTTAAAGAAATACTTCATCCTGTTGTATAATTCGTGTGGATGCAACATGTCAAGCATTCTTCCCCAAAACAATTGAGAGGCATACAAATGAATTTGATTTATTTCCTTATGCAGATTTCATCAGCACATTCCCAGCTAATTGGCTACAGATGTATGTCCCGCATGGATAAAAACCATAAATGTCATGTTTCTATTGTGATATGCTGTGTCTCAGCCTTTTATATTCCAAGTTAAACACAGTTATTTTCCAACTCAGGTTATTACCTAATTTTGTTTGTTGGATGGTCAAGGCAAAATGTACAGCAGTTGAAGTCTTCTGTACTAAATTCTGAGTCAGATATAATTATCAAACCGGAATACTTTCCCAGGGATCATTTGGAAAGCCACACCAGGAAGGGCCTTTGTTAAATATCTGTAAGTTATGATTCTCAAAAAGGCATGTTTAAAATGGGTGGATGCTGGAGAGTAAGAGATTCCTCCGAGCAAACTAAACTGCCACAACATCAATAACAACAACATAATAACAATAACAACAATAAATTGGTTTGGCACTAGGATCACTCAATGACAGGCCACATTGTTCCTTCTTAGATCTCTTCACTAAGTCTTTGTCCAGCTTTAGCAAGTCCCACAGTCTTTCTCTACACTAATGAATAAGAATACACTCAGTCTGTAAACATCAGCAGTTCTCAAACTTCGTGGTTTTAAAGTCCTTTACAGTATTTTTTAAATCACTAAACACTCAAAAGAGATATAATTTCAGTGAGTCCTATCTATCACTACTTACCATCATAAACTGAAACTGAAAATATTTTAAGCATTTCCCTATTAATTTCCTTAAACATAGCATCAGTGATCCCAAGCAAATAATGTTCACTCTTATAAAAACTGAAATTCCACACCATTGAATTCCTGGATTCCTCTTACTTCTCCAGGATAAACAAACAAACAACGAATAGGGATTTGGTGTTTTTAAAATAAAATAAAACAATCAACTGTAGACAGTTTTTTTCTTATAATAAAATAGGGACTATTAAATTATCATCTGATAACTAAATAATAATATCATTTTTTCTTAAAATACTAATTTTCTTTCTTTTCTTACCATCTCAAGATGACTACCCTAGTACAGCCCCCTGACACTAGCTCTTGAGCAGTCTTGGAGACTGCATTTTCCTCAGCCAGTTTCCTAAAACACTGCTTTCACACGTGTCCTGTCTGATCAATGAGGGACCCACAATAAAAGCCTTACTTATTAAACTTCCCAATGGCCTAGGAAACCTTTCACTGGCCAACATTGTTTTCAACCTAAAGCACTTCCTGAAGTACTTCATATATCAAATTCCATTTCCATTTAATAGTTCCTAGGAGTTTATTCAGTTCTTCCTAACATAGATGATGGTGTACGACTACAATCTTGTTGCTGAACTCCTGTGTATTAGACTGGGTCCCTAAGATAGTATCCCATTGTTTATATATTTCCTTAACCCCAAGGTATCGTCATAGTCTGTTGCTCTTTGAACATTTGCTGTTTCTCAGTTTTTGCTCATTATTTTCTTGGGTTTTCTATATTCATTATCGATTTCATTCTCCCTGCTCTTATCTCCTCTTAGACTGATTCAGATGAAATATTTATTGGTCAGTGAGTGTATTTTTGGGTTGCATATGTCAGTGTGTTACCAAAATACATTCCCAAGGGGCCTGGAGAGATATATGTAATGTATGTAAGGCAGAGCCCCAAAGTTCATTCCCAGTACCAATATGGCGGCTCCCAACTGCTTGAAAGTCCATTTCGATGGAACTCAACACCCTCTTATGAATTTCCCAGACACCTTCTTGCATGTGATATATGTACAGATAGGAAAGCACACACACACACACACACACACACACACACAGAAAGTAAAATAAAAAAATCTTTAGAAATACATTGTATAGATTTCAACTCTATTCAATAAAAAACCTAATATACCTAATTAGCAAAGAAGAATAAAATGGAAATACATGATCATGGGAACTTACTGGATAGACCTTGTTTTCTTCAGCTCTATGAATATGACGGAAATTTAGATAACTTCCAAGTACAAACTATCGGCGTTGTGAAGTAAAGTAAGAACAAACATGAGGAAAAGAGAAGAGCTTTAAACAAATCCCTTATCCACCAGCATTTCTCCCCTAATCTCTGGGATATAGATGCCTTGTGATGTACAACCTATTAGCTTTCCTGCTCAGAATAGCCTTGCACCTCACCATCATTTGTGAAGGCTATATTTAAATACGAACAAATCACCAAAGCTACACTAGGTGGATTTGATTGTATGAGCTGTGAAAAGTACATTCTAGATGGTTGCTGCGGTTTGGGCATCACCCTACTGGTGACATACCTGGAAATTCCAGTGCAGGATCTCTTCTGAGACCATGATATGGATACCCACAATCTCACCTAGGATATGTATGAATATATTTTATATTGCATCTTCAGAATTATAATTCTCCCAACACTCAAGCTAGCCTACCAGATATTCTTTTTTTTCTCATCTTATCATCCTAACTTAATACCTTAATACATCCCAAAATGTATTCCATTTTCTATATTTATTCTTTTTTTTTTCAGAAAGTCTACAATCATTGTTAACTTGTAAAATTTTAATACATTATTTAAGCTGTTTGCCATTAGGATCACTTAAGCCTAGTACTTGTCCAGGATGCTATGAAAACAATGACATCTCTAGAGAGAATCCCTTCTGAAGAATATAAAAAATATATATTACATAGAATATTTTGAACAACTCTCACTTCTGTGAATACATTTGAAATAGAGCAAAGAATATATTTTCCTGAAAATATCTTAAAGAATGTTAGACTTTGCTTGTTTCTGATGAAATGGTCTTTAACGTGGGTAGAGACTGTGGAAAACCATCATTACAATGGAGGTGATCTAGAAAGCCCTATGGTGAAACTATGCTATGTATCTTTAAATGATTTAATGGATACTGTTCTCACTGCTACATTTAACTACTCTGCTTCCAATGGAAAGAAAAATAGAAAGAAAAAAATGCCTGAAACTGGTTGCTATGGTAGCAAGTGGAAAGAGTAAGTCAGAATCTTGTGTTAAGGTAATGAATTTAGCATCTACAGGAAAAGAAATGGATTTCCTGTTTCACCCCGTAAATCTGCCACAGAAAAGGAACACATGGTAGACATTTTAGGATGCTTCAAATCCATTTAAGATGAGCAAAAATGATAGAGGAAGTGCATCAGGTCACCTCAAAAAGCCCATCCCTTCTCTATCAGTATGTTTTCATCCATATCTGCTATAGGCTCCAGAAAAAGAATACTTAATATGAACCTAGCCATTTGTAGTTAGCAGGTCCCAAGGTGATAGTGACCACCATCATTCTTCCTCTTGGTCTCCAGGTTGCTCTGAGTATCGAAAGCCTTCTTGGGAAACATTTTGACAGGTCATGTCAATCCTTCCTACAGCCGTGGTAATTCTTTGATTCTTATCCATTTCCATTTCCATAGTCAACCTACAGTAAGGCTTCCAAGGCCTACTTCAAGCCTCCCTCTTCCCCCCCACCACAAAGATGGTGTTTGTTGTTATCATAAAACTCATCTGGTGAGTTGAGTTGAATAAGCCCTTCCTAGCACACAGCTTCAATACGCATATGTGTGTGTGTCTATAAATGTTTCACCTTACTGAACTTGAGATTAGACATAATATGTAGTTGAGAGAGTACAACAAATAATAATCCCTTCTAAAGTGTGCTTACTTTCATAGCCATAGGGGAACTCTGAGACTAGGAATATATGTATCTTGCATTAAACTGCTTAGTAGACACTGTTGGAATGATTTACTATGGCTGTCACAACATGTATACGCCTGAGAAATTTCACTCACATATAAAGAAGCACATACACACACACACACACACACACAGAGAGAGAGAGAGAGAGAGAGAGAGAGAGAGAGAGAGAGATCTTTCTTTCTTCCTGGGGGCTCTGTATATATGGTAAATCAGCCTTGCTATTTTATAGCTCTTCCATCTGGAGCATTTGAGCTGCAGGGCTGTCCTGGGTGAGAGAAAGAAGCTGCAGATAACAGCATTAGAAGTGGTAACCATCACTTGTCTCGTGCCTAACGCAAATCTCAGGACTGAAGGGAGCAAAGGAAACATGAACAAGTTCTGCAGCCAGCGTTTCTAATTGGGACCTACATTGGGTGATACTCTCTAAGCCACATGCAGAAAAGCAAATATTGCATTTTTCCAGTTTTCATTCATATGTAGCATTCAAAGTGTATTTTTCTGGGGTGAAAAGTAGGAAGGGACTAGAGTGAAAAGGAAGAAGTCTTTATAAAAGAAGTAAATGGTGAACAAGAGTAATTGAATGTAGAAGGTAGGAGAATTGAAGAGGAGGGGATCAATGAGAGAGGAAAACCACAAAGGAGAGATAGGTACAAAGTGGAATCATATATATGTATATGTATGGCAATGTCACAGCAAAACACATTTAATTGTATAGTAACAAAATTCATGAAAAAAACGAAAATAATTTTAGGTTGGAATGTCCAGCATTACTGGTTGAGAAACATAAAACAAACTCTAGTAACTGACAGTCTGTCTTCAAAGTCTGCAGGCACACGTGTGACCTCACTGCTTCTTACACTAACTTCTAGCAGCACTGTTCCAACCCTGTGGTTTCTTTATGCTTTATCTATTTTCTTTGAATCATAAAGCCTCAGAAAATGACCTCCAGACTTTACTAGAGACATATTGTAGCAAAAATAATACTGATAATGATATTTGGTTTGCTTTCAGACAAAATTAAAAGCTTCTTTTACTCCTAGATGCTTTGCCACCTCTCAAAAAACCTTATAGCTTAGTCTTCAAAGAAACCTACATTAAAGTGCTCTTATCCAAAAAAGAAATCTTTCCATTACTTAGGCAGTTGGTAAGAGCATCCTGATGCCAGCAGAATCGAAAAGAGGCAGTCTTTCCTATCAGCTCTCGTATCTCTGAGGAAAGTTAACGTATCAAAACAACAATAAAACAGTAAATCAAATGCTACTCTAATTATTTTCTCATTAAGCACTAAATAGAGAATAAAGCAAAGGGGCATAAGTGATCTAAAGCCACTCAGATGGAAGGCAAAGAAAGAGAATTCCCAAGCATAAACTTGGCTTAACCCTTTTGGAAGCCCAACTTGCCTATTGCTTTAGCAATTAATGGACTGCAGATGTTACTATATTTTAAGAGCATATTTTACCCAGATCAGAGACTATGTATGATCCCAGTAGGGCAGATGTTTTGTGTAGTCAGTGGAAAATTTGATCAAATAAGCTGTAATTGCAAAAGTAATTAAAGTTCATTACTTACAGTAAATAACACTCAGAAAACTTCAATAGCTAAGAAAAAACAACGTATTTTTTTCTACAACCATGACATCAGACCAAATTCTTTAAAAAGAAAGAATTTGATCACTGCAAAAGCCAAAGATTCTCTTTTGGTTCAGAGACAGATAAATATTTGCAAAGAAATAATACTGGTTAAAACACCAAGAGGTCCCCTGAAATTTCACCTCAGTTTTGAGCACAGAATATTGCCAAACACAACTGATGACCAACTTGAACATATAATAATCCCCAAAACAATTACAGTCTTTCAAAATCTTGTGTAATTGGAATATTACATAAGAGTGTGGGAATATGAGAGATGTTTCCAGCTTCCACCAAACTCCATAGCTAATCGTTTAGGATGGGTGTGAAACTCTTCAGGGGGTATTTTACCTCAAAGGTTTAGAGGGACATCACAAACTATGGATGCTACCCTCATAAAAGGAAGGCTAAAATTGTATTAACTTCCAATGCAGCTAGCGCTGTACTAGAAATATTCCAGCAATCCAGTATGATGCCATCTGTCATTTCTCCATTTTACAAATTTAGAGGCACCTGACATTTAAACAGCACACAGAAGTGAAGTCGCAGTCACAAGCCAGTCATTGAAACTCCAGTGGTCACTCCTTCAAGTCCATCCCTACACTGCCTTAAAAAAACAAGATTCTTATTGATTTTTAAATGAACCATGTCCCATAGCTTCACTATTGTTAAAAATTAGTTTACCCATGAATATCTTGAAAAGTATCTTGAACGACGTTGCATTTAGTAGTCCCTACTTCTTGTAACAACACAAAAGTTATTTGCCCACTTTGCCAAATTGTTACTTGCTTTGAATTATTCTGTTTTGTGGATAGTTCTCTTATTCCTTAAGACATGGCAAAGCAGAGCTACAAAAAGTCTTCAGCCTTGGAGAAAGCCAAGGTTTTCTTTTTTTTTCAACAATTTCCTTTAATCACAATGTCATACTTAAGTAGGGAGAAACTGTTACACGAAAACACTAATCTTTTATTATTGCTTGCATTTGGGGGCATCTCATTTAACAATATAAAGTTTAGATATTTTGAGTGCCATTATCCTGAATCTGTAAAACTGTGTTAGTGAATGACAACTCCTTAAGATGGACAGGCTTGCTTTTTCACATGACCGACTTCTCTAATTCATGTCTGCACATGATGGCTTACTGAACAGTCCACCAAAATGTCTGCTTTCAACAACATTTCGCAGGAAATAAGTTCATACACTGGAAGCAATGCACAAAAACAGGAAGAAAAATGCGAGCTAAGTCAACTGGAAAAATTAACTTCTAAAACCATTCATATTTCAAAGTCTGCTTAAACCACTGCTGGCTAGTTTATGGCTGAAGCTTAGTTCTGTAACAGTAACCCAAGCATGCCTCTTGTTTAGCAAAGCAATAATTAAACCAGCTTCTTTCCTCCAAGCCACAGTTGAAAAATTACTCAAAAGCATACAATAAATTGTCAAGGAAAAGCACTCTATGAGCTGTATCACACAGTGTTTGGGCCCTGGGACCTAGATGTTTATGGAAATGTTCTCAGTTGTAAT
Source organism: Dicrostonyx torquatus (assembly GCA_028555095.1). Classification (NCBI taxonomy): domain Eukaryota; kingdom Metazoa; phylum Chordata; class Mammalia; order Rodentia; family Cricetidae; genus Dicrostonyx; species Dicrostonyx torquatus. The sequence continues at coordinate 3,168,466 of JAQHUG010000187.1, forward strand.
GCCTTGTACTGGATGATAAGAGATGGAAAGGTAATCAGTAAGCTACACAAACTGGCATTACACATTAGAGTGAGTCCTACCTCTGAAATTCTACTAGTGCAGATGTGGAGTAACCATCATCTCAGGATGTATTTCAGTGGGAAATAATCAGTACAGAAAGAAATGTTGCTGAGAAGAGGAACAGTAAGGATGGCAGGTCATGACTTATCAATAGGCTCTCAACCCAACAGGGGCTTTCTTACTGCTCATTTGGTCTCATATTTCCATCCCATTAGAAACATTTAAAATCACCAGGCCCTGCCTTTCACTGAGACATCTTCTGTTATCTATCATATACATAAGTAGCACAAAGCCCATTTTCCTTTTTATTATATTTAAGTTGTTAAAGCACATTGTTTAATACAATTACTGACACAAAAGAAAAAAATCCATGGTTCTGTTTTTAATTAAAAATATGAATTATTGTTCAATTATTGGCCACAATATGAAGAAACTAAAAAAATATTAGAGTTTTTTTCAATACAAGTACCACTAGCAGCTTTTCCTTTATGAAAATATTCTAAGATCACAGGTCTTATGAGACAATATGTATTCTGTTGACGATGAAGTTTTAGCTTCATTAAATACCCTGAACCCTTTTGACAGATCAAACGTGTCATCTCTAAAAATAAGGGACTTATAGGGCACAAGGCACGCCTTTAATTTGTGTACTCCAGAGACACAGGCAGCGGCAGGAAGATCTCTATGAGTTCAAAGTCAGACTGGTCTACAGAGTGAGAACATGGATGAAAATGATAGATAGGTAGATAGATAGATAGATAGATAGATAGATAGATAGATAGATAGATAGATAGAAGATGATAGATGGATAGATAGATGTTGATAATAGAGATTTTATCTGCCTTCAGGAGAGTTTCTAATGGTTCCTAAGCAATGCCAATGAAACTAGATTTTGATTTTACTATTCTTTCACTCTTATAAATAGCAACATTTTTTTTCAAACATTGGAGACTATTGGTGCCCCCATGGCTTGAAGTATGTTCTACTATAAATTCAAATACACTGTGATAAAAAGAGACATCACATGATGAGAATCAGCTAAGAGTAAAATTCTGCCTAGAACAACAGAGCAGAGAAGAGAAAGAGGAATGACAGTAGGTGTGAAGGTTAATGCTATTACCTTGACAACCAGGTATCACCTAGGAAACAGGACTCCAGGCGTACCTGTGAGAGATTGCTTAGCTTCTGAGCCAATCTGGGAAGGGTTATGTTAATGAAGCTAATTAAAATGCAAAAACCCATGCTTAAGTAGGTATGATTTCCTGAGTTTGAGTCCTGAACTATATGGAAGGAAGAAAGCAAACTGAACACAGATGTTCATTGCTCTCTACTCCTTAACTTGCATGCAATGCTATAAGCTGTTGCCAATACCCACCACCACGCCTTCTCTTTCAGGATGGACTCTGTCCTTGAACTGGGAGTCAAAATTAAGCCGCCTCCTGTGTCACTTTTGTCAGGACAATTTTACCACAGTAACAGGAAAAGAAACCAAGAGAGGAGGGAAGTGGCAAGTATTAAGAACATCCTCACCTCCTTATAAGTTGCCCTTCCAGAAATCACAGAAGTTTTCCACCTACAGAATGATCAAAGATAATGAAGATTGTGAAACAACCCAAGAAAGTGGATAGGGAGAATCTAGGCACCATAGGGATTCAAGATGAGTGAGTTGAAAGAAAAAAAAATGGCGACTATGAAACTACGAAAAGGAAAAAAAATTAGTTAATTTCTGAAAAAAAAAGACTATAATTTTCCAAAAAAGGGAGACAGTTGTGGTTGACAGTTGCTGTAAAGAAACAAATCTCACGAGCCAGTAATGCAGCAAAGGCAGCGGCATAAACGACTTCTGAAGGGGCACATCTCTGTCATACCGCGTTCCCTGCTGTCTCTCTTCATCCCTTCACACTCAGGACCCGAGGCATTCACAGTTAACTTTGTTCACAGCCAACGAAGCATGTTTATCATAGAGCCTGGATGTTTCACGTGCACTGGTTGACAGTCGGCACTGATAAATCCCTTCATGAGGCCGAGCGAGATCTATAACTGAATTCTCTGCTTTAGACTTTGACCTACATGTACTGACAGTATCACCTAGCTTGGTCCTTAGATGTGAGAGCCATTCCTTTCCAAGGAATTTCAGAATATATTTCCATTCAACAATTTCAACTCAACACCGAAGAACAGTGAAATTTATCTCTCTTTAATGACTATTATTTAGAATGATTTTAGGTTCACAGCAAAACTGTAAAAGAAGAACAGAAATATCTCATTAGTGCCTTGTGTGTAAAACTACACATGAAGAAGGTCACAGAGGCATGAAATTTATCTTTTTACATGGAAATGAAGTGCAAAGGATAACTAATTTTACTGTGGTCTTATTCATCCAAATTATTTTACATAAATCAAATATTTTAGTCTGAGCTCCTTTTGTAGTTTGGTAACATGTTCTTAAATTTAAAAACTAAGGATAGCAAAAAAATTCCTTACATACAATCACATCCTATTTAAACTTTACTTACATAAAATGTTTTCATAAAAATGCTTCTTTCTTTGTCTGCACAGTTTAGTTTCTGTGTAAAAACACCAGAAGGAAAGCAAAATACTCAGACCAACAATTTCAGGTTGTCAATGTCAGACTTCCCAATCAGGGGTAGAGAATCCGGATGTCCAAATAGTATTGGGTTCATATTTTCACTCATTGTGTTTCTGAGTCTCATTAATTCACAGTTAAAGTTTGAGAACAGCTAACGCTTGATGGTTACTGTTGTCTCACCGTTGATTCTCCACAAATCCTCACTAACTTGAAGTTCTACAAGCTGGGAGTTGTGTGTTCTCTTTTTACAATGAGCCTAGGCACCTACATGGAAGATTGGCATATGACAGAGCACACCAGCTCCTGTGCAACATCCCAGACAAACCTCCCGACTGGCCTCCCTCTGTCTGCCGCTGCCCATGCTCTTGTCCCCCACCAAAGAATATTCTGAAAGCAGCAAAGGAATAATCCAACTGAGAAGTGAGCTGAATTGCTGCTACTTGCTCAAAAACCTTCCAGTGGGTCAATGTCACAAAAAGAGTAACTCCAAGGCCCACCATGTCCTACAATGCCCAGGAGCTTTCCCCATGCAGAGGTATTAGATAACTGTTCAAAAAAAAAGATACAAGGTCACGTTTGGGTAAAGAAATGGAGAAGGCTGAGCTAAACAATGGATACCTAACTCCCACTTAACTACAAAGTCCACTTATCATCCTTAAGATCGTCACCAAGTGAAAAAGCATGTACACACTATTCAGAGAGATATTCACAACTATTATGAACCAAACCATGAAATAGAATCTCCCCTACACTCCCAATTTTATTTCTCAAACTGTTCAGGCAGGCCACATAACAGAGCCTTATCTTAGAACCTTGATATCAAGCTCAAGATACATAACAATGTTAATCATTAATTTCTATCTCTCCAATCCAAAGATTGCCTCAATGTTAAGGCTTCTGATGGATGGGTTAAGAATAGGTGTGGGGGTAGGGACAGAAAACTTAAAGTGATTATATAATCCACAAAGAAAGCTACTGTGCTTTCTTTGTGTTCAAATGCCTTCAGTTTTAGAAACTGCCAGATAAGGAATATAGAAGAGAAAAAGCAAAAAGTTTTAAAGACTTTATTCCCTTTTGAAGTTCCCCGTTTTCCTGCTTAGTATTTGCTTACCATATTTAATTATTGTAAGCTTTTTATAATCAAACCTCTTTAAACCTTAACTTATTAATATTTCACATAAACCTTTAATTGTGAGACATTTGTAATCACTTTATTATTAATAATAAAGCCTGAAGTTTTTTTTAAGTGTTTCTTTTTTATAAAGTGGAAAGCTGTATGCAATTCTGCTCTGTGTATTCTAATGCAGCTTCTCGAACATGGAAGGAAAGAGGGATCGTGAATGTGCCTTCAGTAAAGAGTCACATGAGAAGCACCCACTGTTTGTGGTGTTGACTGAGAGCTGACACTGCACTGATCAGCACTTTAATACAGGGATGTACCAGGCTTTTTCTTTTGGGCCACCACCAACTCTCAAATCATGATACAGAGACTTATTACTAGTTCTGAATGCTTGGCCTAGCTTAGGCATGGTTCTGGCTACCTCTTTTAACTCAAATTAACCTGTTTCTCCTTATCTACCTTTTGTTTGGGGGATTATTACCTATCTTTATTCTATATATCTTTCTTTCCTTCTTACTTCATGCCTGGCTGGTGACTGGGTGGCTGGCTCCTGGTATCTCCCTTGTTCTCTCCTCCTCCCTCTCTCATTCTTTCTTTCTTCTCCTTTTATTCTCTCTCCTGCCAGCCCTGCCTTTTTCTTCTCTGCCTAACTATTGACCATTCAGCTTTTTATTAGACCAATCAGGTGCCTTAAGTAGGCAAGGTGAAACAAATCCAATGCATTTGTACATAATTAAACAAATGCAGCATAAGCAAAAGGAACACACCTTTATACAGTTGAAATAATATTCTGCAACATAAACAAATGTAACTCATTTTTGCCTAGTTAAAAATAATATTCCACAACACAGGGACATGGGGATTGTCCATCACTGTTTAAAGTATATCAATCACAAAAGGATTAATTAGGAGGATCTTTACGGCAACAAAGGTTCAAAGTCATTTAGAGCATTCATGTGAGGACTCACACAATTGGTCATTATATTATAAACCATCTGATTAGAAGCTAGTAGTCTGGAGGGAAACTGTGGACATGGCAAGAAAATAAAGAAACTTTACCATGAACTGAGGTTGGAATCTTAGAGATCCTTGACCTCTTACTCAGGAATTGAAACAAAAGCTCACCCAGGTTGCAGAGTAGCAAAGAAATTTTAATCAGAAGTGAAGAGCTAACACAGGTCAGAAAGAAGCCACTACTGAGAGTGACAGCAGGAGCTGGGAGACGCCTCAGTGGAAAAAGTGTCTGCCACAGAAGCCTGAGGACCCACAGCCTACACAAAATAGCTCCCGATACTCCAAAGGCATAATGTAGAGAAAGGCGACTATCCAGGTGAGGCAGGATAGGTGAGTTCCAATTGAAGAGAGATGGAAGAAGACACAAATGTCAACTTCAGGCCTATACATACACTCATACACACACACACACACACACACACACACACACACACACACACATGCATTCATGCATGTGTGCTCACATATATGCACACATGCACACATGCACGGAAACACAAATACATAAACATGTATACACACACCAAACACATACAAAGTGACTGTGGGTCACATAAAAGATGGCACTCTGACACTCTGATGTGGGATGTTCTTCTGTATATGTGTTGCTTTTATTGGTTGATGAATAAAGCTGTTTTGGTCAATGGTTTAGCAGTAAAGCCAGGCAGGAAATCCTAACAGAGATACATAGAGAGAGTAGACAGGGTCAAGGAGACGCCAAGTGGCTGCTGAAAAAGAAAGATGCCAGAACATTACCAGTAAACCACAGCCTTGTGGCAATACATAGATTAGTAGAAACGTGTTATTTTAAAAACTAACTAGGAATATATCTGAGCCACTGGCCTAACAGTGTTGTTATTAATATAGTTTTGTGTGATTATTCGGATCTGTGAGGCCAGCCTGGAAATGAAAGCACAGTCTCTGTTTATATAATAGTGCCCAAACATTTAGCAAGAATTTCCACATAAAGTCTGAGAAAACTTTTTTTAAAAGGGGGGGTGGCTTCGACAAGAACAGAATCAAGTGCAGATTTTGGGTAACTGTCTTTTCTCCAGTAGGCTGTTTGCTGGTGGCGAGCAGAGACATAGCTCCTTTAAGAGAGGCTTCCTGACTCAGCATTAGCAGCAAAAACTTAGCAACTCTTTTAAGAGGTTCCTCCACCAAACATTCAGATTAGGTTTATGAGCAATCAGCATCAGGCTTCTTGGTGGTGGCATGGACCTAGAAACTCCACAGAGTTGTGACAATAAATATGATCCCTACCAGTACCACAACCATGAAGCTAGACTCTCAAAAATCTAAGAGGTGGGGTAGAGCAAGATACCAAAGCCACAGCTTTAATTCTAGCCATATCACTTAGCAGACTAAAGACTCATGTAATCAGAAAAAGATAGAGATATACAGTAAAGACAGATACAGATTTAAAAAAAAAACTCTGAACAGTTTACAGTATGTTTAAAAATACACATAGGCGTGGAAGAGAAAAGAAGAAGGATAGAGAAAGTCCTTTTAAAAAAATAATAAATAAGCGAAGTCAGGTGCAGTAGCATGTGCCTTTAATCCTTGTACTTTGAAGGCAGAGGTATACAGATCTCTGTGAGGTCAAGGTCAACCTATAGAGTGAGTTCCAGGACAGCCAAAGATACACAGAAAAACCTTCTCTCAAAAAAATAAAAATTAAAATAAAAGAAATAGAGTAAAAAAGCCATTTAAAGATGGAAAATACATAAAGTCTGGATTATGTATACTAATGTGTTTCTTTGAATGTTTTGACTGTGAATGAGCTAATTACAGGGAGACCTTTTATTGTACATCTGCTAATCTAAATAAACATATATTTTAAAGCTATCTTGATTTCAAAATTTAAGTATAAGGACATATTATTTTGGAAAGGGGTTCTGCTTTTGTTTCCACAGAGGATAAAAAGCTGTGGATTCCTTACTGGCTAATATGGTTTGATCAAACAAAACCCCCTGAAGTGATGGCCCAGATGGTCCAACATCCATGACAGCTTCAGGACTGCTGGCTGAGATGGACCAACCACACAGGATACTCAATAAAAGACCTAATTAATTAACTACTTCCTCCAATTGGCAGGAAGTAGTCTAAAATCTTATGCCCAAATTATCAAATATTTGTAAATCTTTGTTTTCATTTAAAGGAGGTTGAGTATAAATGGTTAATTTTCATAGTCAAAAAGAGGATATGATATAGAAACGAATACATTGGTATGGATTTTGGTTTACTTATATATCTTTAAGGTCAATTTTGCTGTATGTATAATTTTACTCTTGTTTAAGGTATTATGCTTATACCTTAAACAAGACTAGGCCAATCAGTTTATAATTAATGTAGACTTCTGTGTGATTTCTTTGGGATATAACGACTGCAGAAACCAGGCAGGATAGAAAACCTCAGTCAACAGAATGGTGCCCAAGTGGACTACTGCATTCACATGAAGCCTGAAAGAGCTTGGGAAATAATTCTAGACAGAATAGAATAGAGTTAAGCATGGCTTATTGATAGCAGCAATTTCCTGGGTTGACTGCTTGCTAGAGGCAAGCTCTCTCATTTAAGAGAGGCTTCCTGATTCAGCTTTAGCTGCAAAACTTCGTAGCTCTTTTAAGAGGTCCTATCATGAAACACTTAAATGGTGTTGATGAAAAGCTGACCACATGCTTTTTGGTGGACGTTGAAATGCTATAGAGTTGTGGCAATAAACATGGCTTTGGTCAATACCTCTGCCATGAGGCTAGACTCTCAGAAAAAAAGCTAAGAAATCGGCTGTATCCAGCTGTCAAAGTCTCGGCTTTAATCCTAGCCATATCACTTAGCAAATTAAAGACTCATGTGGTCAGAAAAAGAGAGATATACAGTAAAGATAGATTCAGATGAAGAAACTCCCTAAATTGTTCACAGTGTATTTAAAAATATACGCAGGCTTGGGAGAGAAAAGACACAGGTTAAAGTCCTTCAAAGAAAAAAGAAAAAAAGAGTAGTTGAGTGTGGTGGTACACACTTTTAATCCCAACACCTGGGAGGCCCATGGATCTGTGATTTCAAGGTGTGGTAGCACACACCTTTAATCTCAACACTTGGGAGGTAGAGGCAGGCAGATCACTGTGAGTTCAAGGACAGCCTTGCTTGCAGAGTGAGTTCCAAGACAGCCAAAGATATATAGAGAAATCCTGCCTCAAATAGTCAAAAAATTAAAAATGAAAAATAAAAGAAATAGAGTTTAAAATAAAGTCACATAAAGATGGAAAACACACAGAGAATATGGATACTGTATGTTATTATGTTCTCTTTAAATTGTTTGAATTTTTAGAAAGGAGCAACAGCTGCTAAAAGATATTTGTTTATAAATGCTGCTGAATTAATCCAAGATAGGTATTTTGAAAATAGCTTGACTTCAAAATTGAAGTCAAAAGGTATGTTACTTTGGAGAAGAGGTTTTTCTTTTGTTTCCACAGAAAATGAGAGGCTGTGGATTCATTCTGAGTTAAGAAAAATCAGGTTTGATCAAGGAAGGCCACCTGAGAAATCTACGGCAGGAACAGATAGCCCAGATGTCTCAGTTCTACATCCAGAACAGATTCAAGACTGCTGCCTGAGATGACCAAGCCTCAGGATACTCCAGACAGGACTTGATCATAATTCTAAATTTTCTTTAGGTCCCCATAAGATTATCAGCATCCCCAATCAGCAGAAAATAGCCTGGGAAACTACACCCACATTCTCCAATAATGAACTATGAATATTTACCTTTGTTTAGAATGTTGGTTATAAGTTGTTATGGATAATGGTCAGGAAGAAAGCTAAACAAGGGAGATTCAATGCAGAGTTTTTGTTTTGGAAAAAAAGAAGGGAAGTACTGTGGAACAATGGAGTAGGAGGGTTCATCTGT
>JAQHUG010000187.1:3186280-3211118 GCA_028555095.1 Dicrostonyx torquatus
CTGGTGCTGGTGCTGCTGGTGCTGCTTCTGCTGAAGTTTGCCTGCCCTTAGTTGGTGTAGGAGGACCCTTCTGTATTTCTGTTGTTTTCATTGGTTAAATAAAGAGACAGCCTTGGCCTGTAGGATAGGGCAGCCCTTAGGTGGGCAGAGTAGACAGAACAGAAGGCTGGGGAGAATGAAAGTGTGCCAGACGCCATGTTTCTCCAACCAAAGATGGACTTTGGTTAGAATCTTCCTGGTAAGCCATGACCACATGGTGATACACAGATTTCTAGATATGGATTAAAACTAATGGGCCAGGCAGTAATTTAATTAATACAATTTTCATGTGGTTATTTCAAATGTAAGTTAGTCCGGTGGCTGGGAGCCAGGCGGGACGGAACAAAAGGGCCCACACTCCTCTCAGGTGCTGGGAACACAGCCCGCACCTCTTACTACACTTAGTTCCTGTTTTGTTCATGTCAGGATTAGTTTTATCTTTTATACACTCATTCTCTCACACACACAATATGTATTTACAAAGAAAATAAGCCAGAATATTTGTAACTATATTTTATTACTAAGATTGCATTTGCCCCATATGTTGTGACAAATCTGTTAGTCCTTCCTCATTTATGCTTCCAACTAAATGTCAATCAATTCAGAATGATTAAGTGCATTGAAATAAATGAAGTTCACGTGAATTTTCTTCTACTCCTTTCAAAAATGTAGCAATTTGTTTTCCAATTACCAACAGAGCGATGATTACATTTGTGTGACTCTGTGTGTAACATGGATTTATGTCGCATTTATATCAGCAGATCTGAGTTGTGTACACCCTTCAGGAAAGCAAAAGCACCCCAAAGTGATTGTTGCTCTCAGAGAGTTGACATCGTAGGAAGCAAAATGACACAAGCAGGAATACAAATAGCATCGACTGGGAAACAGGGACATGAATGATGAGGAAGGGGAACTGTGGCCCCGGAGGAGGAATAGGCAGCTGAGAGCTAAAATGGAGTTCCTCAACTGTAACTTACAAGGGAGGAGGCACGAAACAGAATGGGTGAGGGCGCTCAGAATTTAATAGCCCAGCCTGTTTTGCTGAATAGTGTCATGCCTGTCACATTCTAGTGGTTATAAAATGTTCTGGTTCACTATACAGCCTTGTGAATATTAAAACTTCTCATTCTTTGCTTCTTCTCTCAAAAAAGGTACTAAATATTTCACAGAATTCTTGAAAAAAAAAGATAAAAAAAGCATGTGAAGATACTTATAGTAAGCACAAAGGTACCCAAAACTGCTAATGCTTTTATCCATAGAGATAACATACATAGCACACATCACGACAATTTAAAGTTAGTGTGTTATAATAGGAAGGTAACTATTCCCCAGTGGGAGGGAAAGCCAGCTCATGTTTAGCAATGAGAAGGGAGGATATGGCTTACTCTCACCTCCTTCTTTTGTCATCCACTGTCCCCCCATCTCACAACTCTCCCACCCTCATTGTGCAGAAACCAGCTCACCTTAAAAACCGTCTTCCCTCTTGGCACATGGGATTTTTCCTAGGACAATGGATCAGAGCTACTCCATGCTCAAACTCAGCCCCTGGAAGGTAATCAGCGTTTTCTCAAGGAAAACACAGAACATAGCTTCCTGGAGGAACACTTAGAAACCAAGTTTGTGAAACTGTGAGATTTCCTATTATTTCATATCTGCCAGCTATATTTGATCCTTTTCTGTGTGTAGCAGGAGAGCTAGGTATAAATTATATGCAATTTCCAAGTTCCCTGAGAACTTAAGGAAAGATACCCAGATAGAGAGATAATAAAATACAGCCAGTGATGGCAATGATGGAGAAAATTTGAGGTACCTGCCTTTCATTTAGATCTTGGCACTACCATTAGAATCCAAGAACAGAAACATTCTGAGCACGTGACAATGATCAGACCTTCTACGGAAGTAGAAGACGTGTGTCAGAGTAGACGTGTGTCAATATATCAGTGTGACATATTTCATGTGCTAGTTTTTCTATAAGCTTCAGTCTACATTAGCTCCTTGTTGCGTACAGAGTTTCAAAATGTGGCAAAGTCAGGCACGGTGGTGCAGGCAAAGCCCATACGATATGATAATGGATTTGAAGTTTATAGCTTACGGATAAGGAAGTGTATCTTCTTCAGAACCTCACTTTCAATATAGCAAAAAAAAGGCAGGGGTAAAGGGAAAGAGAAGGAGATGGAGGAAGAGGAGGTGGGAAGGAGGAGGACCAATGAAGGCCATGGTCATATGCAGCATGACAGCTGCTCCCAGTGGATCCCCCAGGACAAGGCCATTAAGAAGTTCACTGTGTGAACAGTGAAAGCCATGGCCGTCGGGAGCATGTCTAAAGTAAGTGACTTTGACACCTGTGCACTCAGCCATACTTGAAGCTGAACTGCCATGTGAGCTGTACGGTTCACAGCAAGGTGATCAGGAATTCTGTGAAGCCCAGAGAACAAAAGCCATTGAGATTTGGTCTAACTTGCACATCAGCTAGAGATGTTGACAAACCCACAGAAATTCATGCAGGGACCTGAGTGCTTAAGCATCAGTAAAATGCTCTGTGTGTGTGTATGTGTGTGTGTGTGTGTGTGTGTGTGTGTGTACACACGCGCGTGTGTGCACAAAAGTCAGAAATAACTTGCAGGCTGTGTCTTTCTCCTTCCAACAAGTGGGTCTTAGAATTGAACCCAGGTCTATAGGTTTAGCAACAAGCACCTTTATTCACTGAGCCAACTCTTTGGCCAGTCAAGGATTATTTAATTGTTTCATGTATGCCATGAGGCTTTCCTTGGCCTGTTTACAAAAACTAATGAGGAGTTCATACTATAGTTACTGGCATAGAATGGAAGAATTGTGGTGTTAGCTTGGAAGTATGGGCAATGTGTTATATGATCAAAGTGTGTACATAGCCTTTGAGAGAATATATGAAACTGTTGAAAATGTTTTCCTGGAGAAGACAGCAGTAGAACATCTACCAGTCTTGAGCAAATATCGGGACCAACCTACTAGGCAGTCCATGTGGGTAGAGATAAGAATGTACAAGCCCATTGGCACACATTCCACTTTACTGTTTTGGAATGGAAATGCCTATCCTGGGCCCTTGTATCTTAATGGTGTGTGACTTCACAAGAGAGTCAGGGGCTTTTCTGTGAGACTGTATATCCGAGGAATGTCAGAATCTACACTCATCCAAGTCTCACCAACATGACTGCCTAAACATGGGCAGCATAAGGACAAAAGCAATCCATGTGCCAAAGTGGATGGAGGGGAAACCACAAGGCTTCACCCCTACACAGAGAATCACAGGGAACTAAGGAATGCTGAGAATGGGAGATATAGCCTTCCCTAGGGAAGAGGACTCCAATTTGTTATCTAGTACCAAATAGTCAGACCTGAAAACATGCATACAATTAACATGATACAAACCAAGCAGGTTATAACAAGAATTAATGAAAGAAGAGGTTATAAATTTATATATGAGATGGTTTGGAGAAAGGAAAGGTAAGGAATAAATGATGTAGCTATATTTTAATCTCAAAAGTATAAGAAATAAATTTAAAACACTCACTAGGAGAGTTTGTGCTGTCTCAGATGAGACCTGGAAGTTAAGCGTGCTGGAGATGTGCAGACTTTGAGGACCCTCGCACATGGGATGCATATATTTTGTATTCTGAAGAGGATATGAGTCTTTGGGGATCAGAAGAAAATGGAATATTTGAGGTCTGAAATGTCTGTCAATGATTTATACAGCAAAAGATTAGACTAGTTAGATGAAGTAAGGTAGTGAAGATGGGCCCTTGAAGGATTCAATGATCTCTCTCCTCCCTCTCCCCTCTCTCCTCCCACCCCCTCTATATGTGTGTATTGTGTGAGCTGCGATAAGTAGCCTTGCTTCACTACACATTGTGATGTACCCCCTCACCATGGCCCAGAAATGATAGAGAAATCTCTGACATTGTTCATCACAATAAGAAGACCATCACTCAAGTTGATTTCCTTACCTGTTTAATCACAGTAGTGAAAAGTAGTTTAACCTAACTCTCTCCTTCCAGACCTTTAACAAAGCAATGCATCATGGTAGTAATGAATACAGAGCAGAGGAAATGCATTCACCTCATGGCATCCAGAAAGCAAAGGCAGAAGCAAAGACACACAGAAAGACTAGCTAGGGTCTCAATATGTCCTTCAAATACATGCTCCCAGTTCTCTGTCTTCCTCGCACAAGCCTCCCAAACCCAAATCTTCCACCACTAACCAATAGGGCCACAAGTACAGACCTTGAAATGACATTACAGTCACAAACTCTAGCCATAGGTAAGAATGACTGTTTGCCCAAGCACTGTTCTGAGGCTGGAGTTTCATGAATCATTACTTTGTTGGAAATGAGACAGAATAAGCTAAGGGCTTTCAATCTAAGTCATGTAGCAGTCTATAAAGCTTCTGTGTTGTGTCTTGGATTATATATGAGGATAGATGTATAAATTAAAAGCAATTAACTAAAAATCAAAAAGACGTAAGTTCTTACAAATTTTCAAAGCCTGAAAGTCACTCTTTGTTACATGATTTTTCTTGAAGAGAAGTAAATAATTGTTTAATTTTCTTAGATAGGGACCCAATGACAGGGCAAAGAAATGAGTCCAGATCTGTCTAGCTTGGTAAACCAATGAATTTAATTCCATTTAATTTTACAGAAGCATGGACAACTTACAGAGAGCAATACTACTGACAGTCTCCAACCTCCAGCATTTGACAGCTGCGGAAACATCTCTATGCTCTGTTACCTTGTGAGCTCTCCCCCATTTACGTGAGAGAATATTTATTAACCTAATATTATGAGAAGGCTTCCTGTCAGTGATCACAGATGGTCTGTTTTCATGATGGCAGAGACTATGTCAAACCTGGAAGAACAGTGTTCCACAACACTCCCTTGCCCCTTCCAGCTTGCTACGTTCTCTCCACCTCCCCCTTCCCAACGTTCCCTGAGTCCTGGAGGCTGATGCAGATGTGTATAAGGCTAAACATATGGATCACAATGACATAGTAAGAGTCACTTATTTTCAACACTTTGACCAGTAGAGTCTCTGAAGCAACTGCTGAGAAAGGCCAAAAGAACTTTTACCAATGAGACTGACAAGCAGTTTTATAGACAAATGTTTAGAACATATCAGACACATCACATTCATTTAACAGAATGAACACAGTAGCCTCCTCATGCCCTTCCCAGCCACTTGTTTTTCTATTGTCTTATTATACCATATATGGGTGCTTTCCTATGGAACCAGCCCCATAACAATTATCACATGATCACCCGAGTATCCTCATCCTGGCTTACCTGTTTGCAGTGTAACTCAAAGTCCATCATTGCATAGGATGGTTGGTTGTGATTTTCCTCCAACAACTCCATCAAACTGACCCCTGGCACTAGGAAAGCTAACCAACAAGAAATAAACCTCCAGATCAGCCCTACTTTTATGTTTTCTGGTCCTACACTGTTGTAAATGGGTAAGAGGTGTGGGTTGTGTTCTTGGCACCCAGCTCCCAACCCCCAGCCGCCAGCCCGCTCAGCCACTGGTTGCTTGCTTATGCCCGGAATAACCACATGACAATTATATTCATTTAAGCTCTGCCTGGCTCATCATCACCAGCCTCTTGTTGGCTAGCCCTCACATCATAAACTAACCCATTATAAAAGTCTGTATGTCACCGTGAGGTGGTGACTTACCGGAAAAGGCTAACCTGCATCCATCTGCGGCAGGAGCCTCCAAGATATTTAGTGTCTTCAGCAATAGGGTCTTGTTTAATTCTGGATTGCAACCAACAGCACTGGCAACAGCCTACATTGTTTTGAGGGTCTCAGAGATCTTCCTGGCCAACAAAATGTAGGGAGCTAGTAGTCTCATGTACCTTGTGATTTTCCTCCAACAACCCCAGCAAACTGACCCACTTAACAACCTTGTAGATTCTAAGAAAGTTTTTCATGATTGAACAGTACCTTCATTACCATTCTTTAAAGGCTGTTTTAAAGATCTGTTCTTTCTATTAACTTAGCCCTTCTAAGATTGTAAAGTAAATACCATTGAAGTTTGTTGTCCTCAGCCCAATTCTTCAGTTCTTGGGAAGTGAGTATTCCTGTTGCTGTTAGCTCTACATGAACACCTACACCACATATTACTAAGCTGAATGAGGTCCTTGGTGATAGATTTACCTGTGCTGACTGCTTAGAAGAAACCCATCCAGTACCCACACTGGAGGATAATATTTGAACACCTCCCTGACAATAAAAATGCCTGTGTAGTGTACCTGACAGTACAGTGAAGGACAGGTACACTTCTTTACTTGTTCCATGATAACATCCATCTTCATTAACTGTAATTGAGACCAGGTCTCATGTTTGAACACTCATGTAAAATATCAGACTACTTCATGGCACTGTCCTTAGCTGTTTTCCACTCTACATATATCTCCTGTGCTATACTTTATGTGAACTGAATGAGAAGCCACCAGGGACACCTAAGAATAAATGCCTTATACTTTAGTAAGGTCATGTGCTTCTTTGTTTCTAGGAGTAATAAATGGGATATAGGCTGACACGTAGAAAACTACCAGTGACACCACATGTTTTCTGTACAGAAATAAATGAAGAAATAAAACTAACACTAATTTAGAAGCTTATTTTTCACCAACTGGCTTTCATAGTGCCAGAAGACACTATGCTGGGGCTGCTGGGAAGGAATTCTCCCCACAGCCCTGCTGTTTCCTGGAGAACTCTATCTTATAATTCCTTCTGTATTTGTTGTCAACACAGTGGCTGATCTATTGCTTGTGATATCTCCCTTTACTATGGATCCCTTCCTAAGTCATCCCTCTGAATACAACCTAACTGTCAGTGTATCATCAGAAGCTTAGTCCCCACTATTATTATCCTTACAGCTCTTAAGTGAATCCACTGGCAATTCTTTCATTCTTTCTCCAGAAGCATTAAGTCTTTGTTTATTTCTATGGCTGTAGATACTCATTCCTGCAGGTGCCCTGGCTTAGGCCATTGGCGGACCATGTATCCACAGGGATAAGAAGCATCTATTTCAGTATCTCGCCTGGTTTGACTGCTGGTTCAATTGCTGGTGGAGACATAATAACTTGAAAGGTTACCAGTCTGAGAACTGGCTGAATGATGTGGGTGGTAGAGGTTATGAACAACATACTTCACAGCTATAAATATACATGCCAATTTTTTAGTTTTATTATTTGCCTTCCCTGAAAGCAACTTGCCCAGAAGACATTTAACCTAACACTTAGTTGGATAAGCTGCTTTTATGATACTAATTTGAAGCCTGTGACGGACATTTTAGATACTACTAGCAATTGGCATTCTCGCGCTGTATACCAAACTGTGACTTTTGCTGTGAATGGGACTCAAACCCTACTGGTATTGTTTGCTCAGGCTGCTTCAACCACGGCCACAGTTGTAGCAGTCTAAGATTCAAGTGACTTTTAACAACAATGGCACTGAGGTGTTGGAGAATGTGCTGCATAGTTTTATGTCAACTTGACACAATCTGGGGTCGTCTGAAATAAGGAAACCTCAATCAGGAAAATGCCTTCATCAGATCGAGTTGTAGGCAGGCTAGTAAGCATTTTCTAAATTTGCAATTGATGGTGGAGGGTCCATTCCACTGTGGGTGATGCTTTCCCTGGCCAGTGGTCCTGGGTTCTATAAGAAGATAAGCTGAGCAAGAAATAAGAAGCAAGTCAGTAAGCAGCACCCCTCCATGGCCTCTGCATCAGCTCCTGCTTTCAGGATCCTGCTCTTTTTGAGTTCTTGTACTGACTTCCTGCAAAAATGAACAGTAATATGGAAGCACAAGCCAAATAAACTCTTTTCTCCCCAACTTCCTGGTCACGGCATTTCGTCGCAGCAACAGAAACTATCGGACAGACAATGGAGCTGTTTAGCCCATCATACAAGAATCTCAGTTTACTAAAAGCACCTCTTGAGCTTTTCCATTCCAGCCCTATGTTTACCACTTTTGTATCAAGCTCTGCAAAGGATGAACAACTTGAAAAAAATGGGATGTGAAAATGTTCCAGTACTGTAGGAGTGCCTTGAATGCCTACAATTGTTGGGTTCATAGGCAAAGACTGTTGTCAAATATTTTCACCAACTTTGCCAGACATATCATACATGTCACAGCTACCCATAATGCTCCCAAGGGTTTTACAACTTTAATGGGTTGTTTTCTCAGCTTTCATGGGTTGTTTCATTCCCCTATAGGTAAACTTAAGTATCTTCCTATTGTTTTCTAAATCCATAAGATACTCAGAAATTCACATTATTTCAGCTTCATAATGCAGCCTTTCACAGAGGCAGGGAAACAATTCAAGGTACCAGACTACAATCCCATGAAAAGTAGCGGGGTTGTAAAGACAACTTTGGGGAACTGATCTGGAAGTGAAGCATTGTCTTTACAAGGGAATCGGTCTTGTGATTCTGGAACCAAAAGATTACTTTAAAAGATATTAACAAGGTCAAACATGGCATGAAAAGATCCAGTTCAATGTATTAATTGTTCTGTGACAAAAGCAATATTGAGTACAGCAGTATTGAGACTGCACCTGACCTTAGGAAATAGCCATTGACTTAATAGAAGGACATGGTATCTCCCACTTGCCTTCAGTTGCCTTATTTAAAATGCACAAAAAATTAAATACAAGAGAAGGGTGAAAGGAGTTTAAACAATTCTTACTCATTTTATAATTTAAAATTCCCAAACATCAATTTGCTAAGGACAATGGAATTTCCTTAGTCTCAAATTCTTATAGCTATGACCAGCATAGTGCGAGCTCATAGCAGATTGAGACAGGCTATTTCCCACAAGTCTGAAGATAAAGGGCTTTCCTTGCATTTTGTTTGAATGTTAAGAATTATTTATACATTTAGAAATATGTAAGATCAACATGAAGGAGAACTGAAGAGATGAATCAGCAGGTTAAGAGTAATTGCTGCTTTTGCAAAGATCCGAGTTCCACCCACAGTGTCTAACAGCCCTCTCTACTTTCCAGGCATCTGAAACCTTCTGACCTCCTCAGGTCCCAGCATACACATGGAGCACATACATTCATGCAGCAAAACACATACAATAAAAGGAAATATTTCATCTACATAAAGGAATGATAAAAATTAGGATGAGTAATATGATGAATTATGCTCTCGTGGCATTTGGTATACCATAGCAGTAATTTGTGATGGACAATTCTGAAGATGGGTGTTTACTATATACCTTTTTGCATAGAATACTATTTAGCCTACAAACATGTATTTAGTCATCAGAAAATACAATCAATACATAAAAATCTTTACTTGCCTATGAAGAGATTGCCTCTTTATGAGGAAGAGTAAAGGAAATCAATTTCCTTGCTGTGCTGCTCAATATCTGATGAGAGATTTCAATTTATTCCAGCTAACATTACAATTTGACATCCCATCCAAGGCATGCCACAATAGCCTGCACATATTACACACTGGTTCTAAAGGGAAAATGGATGAATAGAATCATTGTATTTTCGAACTTTAAATAGCTTTGACACTAGGAAAGTCATGTCATTTTTTGCCCATTAATAATACCATTATTCTCTTGAATTTAAAAATATGAAAACATAAATCAGTCTTCTAAGTATATGTACTTTACCTTGGAAAATTTTAAGAGAGTAAGGCTAGACTGCCATCCAAATACAACTGTGAGCTCAGCATAAAACGCCTAACAAGTGAGTCTAAGACCACAGAACACTCTTTCCAGAATGTCTCAAGGGTCCATACTGAATGTCTCCTTCAAATCATTTTAGAAAATAAACTGTCACTTTCCATACATATCTGTAAACGAAAGATTTCTCGTTCATTTCCTGACTGCTCACACATGAACAATCATACAGAAACTATATTAATTACAACACTGTTTGGTCAACAGCTCAAGCATATTCCTGGATAACTCATATCTTAAATTAATCCACTTCTATTAATCTGTGTATTACCATGAGGTTGTATCCTATCGGTAAGATTCCAGCAGTGGTCTTTCTCCTTCAGCAGCTATATGGCGTCTCCTTGACTCCACCTACTCTCTCTATATATATATATATCTTCTAGCCTGGCTATATTCTGCCCGGCCATAGGCCAAATCAACTTCTTTATTAACCAATGCTAATAAAATATATTCACAGCATACATAGGGGAATCCCATATCACATACCCTTACACAAAGAGCTACTACTTCCTAATGTCCTAATGTTATTAACAATTTTTGCTCCTTTCATGGTTCCATTTCATTTTTCCTAGCTATGGGATAACTAGTTAATAATAAAGACTACATGTGGGGACAGAGGAAACCTCACATATTCATTCACCCCCACATACACATGCATATGAACGCATGCACAGTACATATACCTATACATACATAAACACAGAGAGAGAGATGAGCGATCAAGAGATTGTGGTGCTTAGGAGATTGCTCAGTAAAGAGCAACATGAGGACATTAATTCAGATCACCAGGATCTATTTAAAACCTGGGCACAGCAGGTTATCCCAGCGCTATGGACACAGATACAGGAGGGCTGCAGGAGTGTGTTACCTAGCTAGTCTCCCTGAATAGATGAGATCCAGGATCACTGGAAAACCATCCTACAAAATAAGTTAGAGAGCAACTGAAGGAGATGTTTGATGTCATTCTTCAGTCTCCACATGCACATATGTCAAAAGACCTGCATGCATCCCTTTGTACCTATGCACACACAACATTTACACCTCATTAGAAAAGACTGGATGGTTATATAATCAATTTAGTGTCTGTAGAAGGGACACTTGTGTGTCTTTCTCCATTTTGAGGATAGCCACAAGAGAGTTGAACCAAATGAACAACAATATGATCCTGTTTTCATTAAGGCAATCCTGACTAGCAAGACCTTCCATCAAGACATCTCTGACCCTGCTGGCAGGAACTCTGGGTGACTGTACTTGTGGGATACACTCAAAAGGACCATCTTTGTTTGTTCTGCAGAAACAACTGTAACTTCCTTGGGGTGTGACTTTGGTAGCTCTAATAATTATTGACAATTCCTATTTCAGAATCTCCTCTTTTCTTCAATATTCCCTGAGCCGTAGATGCAGGAGTTGTAATCTTGAGGTATCCTCTGGGCCTATGATACCTACAATCAGGATCTGTGGGTCTCTGAATCTCCAGTTCTGGTTTTCTGTCATGGCCTTTATTTTGCATTAAAGAGGAGGCTTCTTTGATGAGGGATGGTAGCTCTACCAGTCTCCCCAGATAAAGTTAAGATTAACACCTGGAGCAGGTGGGAGAGCTGGTCCTATGATCATAAAAGAGGAAGAGCTGTCCCTGATCCCCACCAGGTGGAAAACACTTGAGAGCAGGCCCTGATCCTAACCAGGGCGGCACAATAGAATCAACCATGGTAGCACAGACGTGGATGAGCCAGCCCCAAAACTGTGTCCATGGGAGAGCTGTCCACATTTCCCTTCTGGTGAACCAATCTTACAGCTACCCAGGACCACAGCCAGACTTAGGACTCTTGACCTGCTCCAAAATCCACGTCATCTATGATCTGCTGGAGCATTAGAAGAAACCTGGCCCACAGATCGAAAGTTGCATGATCTCCAAGACACAGGGTGGCAGCGAGATATATAGGAAGTCCTAGTGGGAGCCCTCCACTGAACGTATAGTGGAGACCAGGGACCTCAAACCAGACCAATGATTCTCTGTAGTAAACACTTGAGAGTAGAGATATATGTAGAATTGAGGTGCATGGTGTGAAATTTCCAAAGAATCAATAAAGAAATTACGTTAAATTTTTTTTTCTGGTCCACAAGCCATAAAGTTCATGGCGAGCACTTTATTTATTATTTTTGCTTTAAATTTTTTTTAAAAAATGCATTTACTACTATTACCCTGATATCCAAACCACAAAAAGACATTACTAAGAAATACTGGCATATCAAATTCAAGAACACATCAGAACCATCATTCACCATGATCAAGTCGGCTTCATCCCAGAGATGCAGGGATGATGATTTAACACATGAAAATCTGTCAATGTAATCAATCATATAAACAAATGGAAAAATAAAAACCACATTACCATCTCTTTAGATGTTGAAAAAGCCTTTGACAAAATACAACATCCCTTCATGATGAAGGTCTTGGAGAGAGCAGAGATACAAGGAACCTAAACATAATAAAGGCAATATACAGCAAACCAACAGCCAACATCAAACTAAATGAAGAGAAACTCACAGAGATCCCACTGCAATCAGGAACAAGACAAAGTTTTCCCCTCTCTCCATATCTATTCAATATAGTTCTTGAGGTCCAAGCTAGAGCAATAAGACAACAAAAGGAGATCAAGGGGATACAAAAAGGAAAAGAAGTGAAACTCTCACTATGCAATGACATGATAGTTTATATCAACAACCCCAAAGATTCTACCAAGGAACTTCTATAACTCATAAACTATTAAACTTTCAGTAATATAGCAGAATACAAGATTAACTAAAAAAATCAGTAACCCTCCTTTACACAGATGATAAATGGGCTGAGAAATCAGAGAAATATCACCCTTCACAATAGCCACAAATAGCATAAAATACGTCAAAGTAACTCTAACCACCAAGTGGAAGACCTGTATGACAAGAACTTTAAATCTTGAAGAAAGAAATTGAAGAAGATACCACAAAATGGAAAAATCTCCCATGCTCTTGGATAGGTAGAATTAACATAGTAAAAATGGCAATCTTACCAAAAGCAATCTACAGATTCACTGCAATGCCCATCAAAATCCCAGAAAAATTCTTCACAGACCTTGAAAGAATGGTGTTCAACTTCATACAGAAAATAAAAAAAAAAACCCGGGAGAGCCAAAACAATCTTGTACAATAAAGAAACTTCTGGAAGCATCACAATCTCTGACTTCAAACCCTACTATAGAGCTATAGTACTGAGAACAGCCTGGTATTTGCATAAAAACAGACAGGAGGACCAATGGAATTGAATTGAAGACCCAGATATCAATCCACACACCTACAAATACCTGATTTTTGACAAAGAAGCAAAAAATATCAAATGGAAAAAAGAAAGCATATTTAACAAATGGTGCTGGCATAACTGGATATCAACATGTAGAAGAATGAAACTAGATCCATATTTATCACCATGCACAAAACTCAAGTCCAAATGGATCAAAGACCTCAGCATAAAACCAACCACACTGAACCTCATAGAAGAGAAAGTGGGAAGTACACTTGGATGCTTTGGCACAGGAGACCTAATATAACCCCAGTAGCACAGACACTGAAAGAAACACTTAATAAATGAGATCTCCTAAAACTGAAAAGCTTCTATAAAGCAAAGGACATTGTCAACAAGCCAAAACAGCAACCTACAGAATGGGGAAAGATCTTCACCAACCCCACATCAGACAGAGGACTGATTTCCAAAATATACAAAGAACTCAAGAAATTGATCATCAAAAGAACAGATAATTCAATTTAAAGAAAATGGGGTACAGACCTAAACAGAGAACTCTCAACAAAGAAATCTACAATGGCTGAAAGACACTTAAGGAAATGCTCAACAATCTTAGCCATCATAAAAATGCAAATCAAAACAATTCTGAGATTCCACCTTACACCTGTAAGAATGGCCAAGAACAAAAACACTGATGACAACTTATGCTGGAGAGGTTGTGGGGTAAAGGGAACATTCCTGCATTGCTGGTGGGAGTGCAAACTGGTACAGCCCTTTTGGATATCAGTAGGGCTATTTCTCAGAAAATTAGGAAGCAACCTTCCTCAAGACCCAGCAATACCACTTTTAGGTATATACCCAAAGGATGCTCATAGCAGCATTGTTTGTCATATCCGGAATCTGGAAACAACCTAAATACCCCTCAACCAAAGAATGCATTAGGAAAATGTGGTACATTTATACAATGGAGTAATACACAGCAGAAAAAAAAATAATGCCATCTTGAAATTTGCAGGGAAATAGATGGATCTAGAAAACACCATACTGAGTGAGGTAACCCAGACCCAGACAAATATCATATGTACTCACTCATAAGTGGTTTTTAGACATGGCTTCTCTTCTCTCTGCCTTCCTTCTCCCAGCATTCAGTTTAGTTTTCCCCACCTATCTAAGTTTTGCCGTATCAACAGGCCAAGGCAGTTTCTTTATTCACCAGTAATATTTACAGCATACAGAAGGGAATCCCACATCAATTTTCAAGCTTAAAGGTGAGTATGGTGTAAAGGGGCAACAGAGAGGTTGACTTCCATTAAAACATAATTTATCTATCAACAGATCAATGTTTGTGTTTCCTCTGAGTTTGTATCAGGCTTCAGCCCTTTAAAATGTCTTTGTCAGGGAGATTGGAGGAGACCTAGGTGAAAGTGCCAAGCAAGAGCCATGAATATTCATGATAGAATGAATAAAACATGCCCGTGAGCAGTCTACCACAGTCATAGAGAAATAATGAAGATGATGGAACACACCACAGAAAGAGTCCATTGCAAAATGTGAGCTGTGCTGCGAAGTGTCATGTCAGTTCCCAGTTAGAAGAGTAATCTATGAATGTCTTTGTCCCTTGTCTTTCTTTTATTCCTCATTCTGTCTAGATTAAGGGAGCAATGTCAGCCCACTCTGATTTTCAGGCCTCTCAGGGGAAGAAGGATAGAAACAAACATTAGCAAAATCAATCAATCATGTGTGTGTGTTTGTACGTGAAACTGACTACATATCCTATATTTGTCAGCCATACACTGTGAAAACACATATTTATTAGTGACAGCACCCACCACTCCTACCTTAATATTTCCTTTTATATTTTTTTCAGTTGTGAAAGGCATGTGTTTCCTATCCCCTTTCAGTTTAGTGGGGCATGTGGCCACTTATGGCCAGTGAAATATACCACATCCGGGCTGTCACCATGAGATATCTACAGACAGCCCTTCATTCTTCCCTGCTACAAAGTAAGGTTTGTGTCAAAAAGGCAAAGACTCAGGGGCAGAGTGGCTTTGATTGCTCAGTTACAGCTGGGAGGAGCTACTGCCTTAGAGAATACAAGGAGTCGAGGTCAACTAGAAAAACAAAGAAAAAGTCAAGAGGTGGTCTGTTTGTGTCTTGCCACAGCATAACCTGCTTTTTGCATTACCATTTTGTCACTTTGAATTCCTGAGCGAAATAACTTGAGAAAGGTTTTGTTCAGACCCATAGTTTGAGGTTTCTACCAACCATGTCAGAAAGGGCATGAGAAGCAGAGATTTTAACTCACAACTGCCTGTAGTTCCAGCTATAGGACATCCAACACCTTCTTCACACCTACACACATAAACACATCCTCACAAAGACACACACACACACACACACACACACAAACAAACACACATAACTTTTAAAATGAAATAAATTCTGTTTTTAAACTCTAAAGGTTGGTATGGTGGAAAGTGCATCAGAGAATATAGCTTTAGTTTGGGAATGTAATTTATTGTATCAACAAAGTCAAATGTGCATGTTCCTTGTAAAATTGGGTGGGAATGAGTTCTTATTAGGCTTTCATACAAAAACATAGTAGAAAAGAAGAGACAGACAAAAGTATAGCCACTGAGGACCTGTCCCCAATAACACACTTCCTACAGCCAAGCCCCATTTCTCCCTATTCCACCACCTCCCAGCAATACAGGCAAACTGTGAATCCATCTGCAGACTAGTGTGTTCTTCAGGTCAGAGCTATGATGATCTACTCATGTCTAAGAAAACACTCTCTCAGACAAGCCAGAGTGAGTGTTACCAATATCTTAGATATTCCTCAATCCAATCAGTATTCACCATCACACTACCCAGTTTAATACACGAAAAGAACAATTTGCCAGATAACATTTGAAACTTTGATTAGTACTGAGGAGTGAACATATTAATTATTGGACTGAAAATTATCTGAGGATTTAGAGCCTAGAAGACCTCTATTACCTACAGAGTTAATTTAAAATTTTAATAAAGGGAAGGATTAACTTAGCCACTTGAAAATAATTTCGGTAGCAATCAGGCAAAAATTTTTGCTGCTTTATCAGCTCAACCACAGAACCTGTTCCTTTTACGATGCTCATGGGAAGCTTCTGAAAATGCTCACTAGCCTAGGCAACCTACTTGAGAAAAGATTGCTCACAAAGAAAGGGTTTGCATTGCCTTCCCTCCCCCGGAAGACGCCCATTGCCTCTCCTTGCAGATGGAGAAAGTAAACACAGGAAATAAAAGAGCAACCATCTTCCAGTAGTTAAAAGTCTGCGTCTCTGGAAGACTTTTATAACATGAATTATCTGTAATACTATTAATTCATTAAGGAAATATATTTTTTTGCCTTGCATTGCCATGGCGCTCAGGTCAGAGCACTACTGTGACCCCACAAATACAAATTTACTATGTGAGTGGCTTGGGGAACTGCCTCATATCAATACAAATAATCACATTATCCCCTTTCTTCTGTAAAAAGCAAAATGCTCCTCTGCCCTTTCAATCTTGTCTAGTTTCTTCACTTCTTTGATCAAAAATAAATAAATATATAAATAAATAAACCAAAGAATAGAGTGCAGCTTCTGAGATGGGGCCTGGTTGGACTTCTTGAATACTATACTTATTCCATAAATAGGTCCTGGATAACAAATTAGAGAGAATAGAAGCTCAATCCCCTTGGTTTGATGCATCAATTGATGACCAAACACCATCCAAAGACTAAGCTCCCAAGCAGACTTTCAACTGATCAACAACCTTAAAGAGAGACTAGATAAGACCAGATTCCACAGCCCAGATCAACATGCTGACCCATGGAATTATGAGCCACATAAATAGATATTGTCTAATTAACTTTGATGGCAGTTAGTTAAATTGAAAACACTAATTAATAAGATAATGATGAAATAAACATGAAATATTGTTTCTAAATATAATATGTTAATGATATTTCTGATGAGATAGTAAAGGCCATTACAGAGGAGCAGATGCCAGTGTGACAATCTGTGTTTGACTGGCAATGCTTAAATTTCCTAGCTATATATTTTTGACAATTTAAACAGCCATCATACACATGCAAATATGCACACATGCACACATATATATACATACATGAGCACGTTCACCCATGCACACACACAAGCACACAAACATGCACATACACAAATGCACCAACACACATACATGGAGAGAAACTACTTAGCTGATGGAAATAATAGGAATGTGCTTTCTGACCATTCTGGAAGCCAGAAGGAAGAATAAGATCAAGAGACTGACCAATTCAGCTCCAGATAAGGGATCTCTTTCTAGCATGCACACAGCTGTCTTCTCACTTTTTGTTACAAAAGAGAGAGACAGAGACAGAAAGATACAGAGAGGTGGAGAGAGAAAAACAAAAACAGACAGATATGCAGAGAGACAGACAGACACAGAGAGACAGAGAAAAAGAAAGAACCCAGCAGATGGTGCTTCTTTTAATAAAACCTGAGCTCCTTAGGAATCGGGCCTCATCCTCACTCTTCACAGACCCAGTTACACAACAGTCATCTGGACGCTTGGGGCTCAACAAATGAACTTGAGGGAGACATAGATGCTGCCATAATGATACTAAACAACACCATTGCTGTTGAATAAACATAGTAAATTTCACTTTGTTATCACAAGATCGAGATGGACACTCATCCTCTCTGTTGTCCTTTTCTGGTTGCTTTTGATGAATCAGCAGATTATGAATTAAAAAACACAACACTTGAAAAATTAATTTGAACTTTTGTAGTGATTTTTAGAAATGAATGAAATGTTTAAACAAAAAGAATATTTGATGTTTTACTCCTTAGAAAAGTAATTCTGGAAGCTACACAAACACGTCTTATTTGCCAGCTGTATATACTATATCCTGTTTTCTCCAAGTATTTTAGTAATAAAATGTCAATATGTGGCATTTTGAACAATAAAATAAAAAGCATTGTGTGAAATAGAACAAAGATTTCTCAAAGTCTATGAGATATTTGTATGCAATAACAACTACAATCACATAAAAATTTTACATGTCTCACCAGGCAATGCTAAGAAAATGTTGATGCTATTTTATTTTACATTTGAAGAGCATTAAATTATCTCAAGGAATGCTGAATTGTATAGTATAGTGACTGTACCCCAATCCATTAAAGAATGACATATTTAATTTATTAACTGTCACTAGGCAGACAGCTAGTGCATATCTTTTCATTTCTTGCAGGAAATAAATACATATTATTCTCTAGCCTGACATCTGAAAGCTATTTTCTTATTCTTACGTCTTACATATTTGATGATTTTGCCTTTACATGTAGGCCTTTATGTATGTGTAAAATAAGGTAAGTCTTTGGTTTGCTTTCCATGCAAACTCATATGGGAACAGTATTCAGAAATGGAACTGTGATCCTCCCCTAATATTCCATGCCACCTTTTCATGTACACTCATATTTTAACAACAGGGATCTAGTCTGAAAATTTTTCATCCAGTGATTCCATGATTCTGTGGCCATCATAAAGCATAACTATAAAAATGAATGTGCTGTAAGTTAAACCCTCAATAAAACTTCTTGGTGAAATTACAAGATGTAGTAAACGTAAGAGGCACAAGGTTGCTGCCAGCATGACCTAGCAGCATGTTGCTGTACAGCAAACATTTGTAGTAACTAGCAAAGGATTATAGTCTAAGATAGTGAAGACTATAATACAGTAAATAAATTAGTCACCATTACTATAATTATCAAGATTCCTACACTGTACATAATTATATATTCTATAGTCTCATACAACTGGCAATGCTGACTTGTTTACATCGTTGTTGCAATTTGAATTTGAAATGTCTCCCTTAGGCTCATGCGTTTGAACACTTGGTCTCCAGATGGTGGTGCTGTATGGTTATGTAGCTTTTAGGAGGTGGAGTCTTACAGGAGGAAGTGTATCACTAAGAGTTACTTTGGGGTTTTAATTTTGGCAGGCTCCACTTACTGTTTGCTCTCTGCTTCCTCACTGGCTGCCTAGCCTCATGTTCCTGCTCCTATGAGCTCCCTGCAATGAAGGATTATAATCTGAAACTTTAAACCAAAATTAACTCTTCTTTGTTTAAGTTGCTTTGTTGGGGTGTTTTATCACAGCAATAGAAAGAAAACTAACAAAATAATCATCTCCACAAAACAACCACATATTATGCTTTGACATATGATGGCTCTGGTGTTGTCAGGTGTTATAGCAAGAATCCTAAGTCTCTTCCAATGGCCCATATGTTATAAGCCTTAGTACTCAGTCTGAGGCATTGTTGGAGATAATGGAGCCTCCACAATGTGGGGCCTAGGAGGAAGTTAAGTCATTGGGGGCACACTCTTGAATGGGATCTGGGGTTCTAGCTCTTTCCATTCTCATACATTGCTTTCCGGTCTGGATAACATACTTGTATATTCTCTATCAGGCAAACTTACAATGACTCACAGTACTAACACAGGCCCAGAGCAAGTAGGATGAGTCAACATGAATTGAAACCATGACCCCAAATAGAGTTTTCTTCTTCTAAATTAATTGTCTCATATAGTTTGTCATGGTGATAGGAAGCTAGCAAACATGCTAGATAGGATTTTTTCAACTCTATATGGAATCAAATACAGTTTATTTGTGGCCCATTATCACCTGAAATGTTATACAATTACAATTATACATTACTACACATGTAGACATGAACCCCTGGCCTCTCACCTTATTGTTTATTATTGTTTTAATCTATTAGTGAAGATCTTCTCCCATTCAGTAGGATGCCTTTTTGTCTTACTGACTGTGTCCTTTGCTCTACAGAAGCCACAAACCTATGAACACCTAATATTTGACAAAGAAGCTAAAAGTATACAATGGAAGAATGAAAGCATCTTTAACAAATGGTGCTGGCATAATTGGATGTCAACCTGTAGGAGAATGAAAATTGATCCTTATCTGTCACCATGCACAAAACTTAAGTCTAAATGGATTAAAGACCTCAATATAAATCCGACCACACTGAACCTGTTAGAAGAGAAAGTGGGAAGTAGCCTGCAATACATGGGCACAGGAGACCACTTCCTATGTAAAACCCCAGTGGCACAGACAATAAGAGCAACAATGAATAAATGAATTCTTTTTTAAAGACCACCTATCTTATTCAGTGTTCTATTGATGTGAAGAGGCACCATGACCAAATCAAACCTTATAAGAAAGCATTTAATTGGGGCTGGTTTACACTTTCAGGGGTTTAGTCCATTATTATTGTGGTGAAAAGCAAGGCAGCATGAAGGCAATCATGATGACAGAAAAATAGCTTAGAGTTATACGTCCAGATCCACAGGCAGAAGGAAGAGAGAGACACTGGGCTTGGAAACCTCAAAGTCCACCTCCAGTGACACAGTTCCACCAAAAAGCCCACACCTACTCCAACCAGGCCATACCTCCTAAGTCTTCTCAAGCAGTGGCATTTCCTGATGATTAAGCGTTCAAAGATATGAGCCTATGAGGGCTATTCTTGTTCAAAACATTTCAGTACCCTATTGAGTTTATATACAAAATTTGCAAAGTTATTATCAAGTTCTATAAAAAGATCTTGCTGTGATTTTAACTATGATCTCAATAAATATGTAGATAATTTTGAAGTAAAATGATTGGTAGAATTTGTCTTATATTTCCTTATGTATTATTTGATGGTTTTCAATACTTTTTAATTGCTATGTTTCTGGTTTAATTGCAGAACCAAAATCCTTGACCTTCTCTGTTGGTCCTATTACTGGGTAATGTGCATATTTTGTGCTATTATAAAGGAAATCTTGAATTTTTATTTATATTCTACCTGTTATTATTGCATAAAGATACATTTTGCTATGTATTTATTATAAAGCAAATTTATTTTATTCCTTTCTTCATTCAAACAAATTATTTTTAAGAATTCTATTTCTCTCACATGAAAGTAATATAATTTTCGAATAATGCATTTTACTTCTTTGTTCTTCCCATGCTTGATATCCATTCATTTTTTTGTCATACTGTACTGGCTAAAATCTCTAAATAAATTCTGAATAAATGATGTGACATTTTTGGTCTGATCAAGTCTTAAGTGTATTTTTACTATGTGTCATCTGTTCTGCCTCTAATTTGCTAAGAACATCAACAGTTGGAGAAACACATACTCACTGATACTTACAGAGAAGACAAAAAAGGCCATTATTAAGACTGTCTTCTAGGTAAGAGGTTACTGCAAAGGAGTCTTGAAATAGGGCAGAATTGGAGATGGAGTTCAAATGCCATATTGGCAAGTAGGTAATTACAGTGAGCTATGTAGAGAATTGAAGACAGAAATTTTACCAGGATTCTGAATAAACATGCCTAAAATAATTATTGTTGAAGACAAGACCCAGTGATTGAGCATCACTTGAAGAGCAGAGAAGAATAAGGATTCTGACCAGGTATCAAGTGGAAGGTTCTGGCTGCACTGACATCAGAGTTCTCTCATTAAAACTGTACCTTATAGGAAGTACATAGATGGGCATAGGAGAAGGGTCAGACCATTTACTAAAGCTTGGTCAAGTAAAGAACTTTTGTTGAAATGTACATTGTATTTTAATCAAGTGTTTTTTTATGTAACTGAAGTAATTTTAATATGTTTCACTGTATCTCATAATGTAGCAAATCACATTAATACACCTTTTAATATTAATATAAACTAATCTTCTTAGGTTAAACCCTACTTTGTCATAGAAGATCAAACTGTTACCACTTACATGTTCTAGATTTGTCTTGCAGTCATAACATGTACAACTTCTGCCTCTACGTTTCACTAACAAGACTGTTCAAGATTTGGAAAACTTGGAGCTTTCCAAAAAAAAATACATTTAAGGTCACAGCAAAGGAGATATAGTTGCTATTAAGAAACCATGTCTTTGCACCAGAACAATACAGAAGATGCTTTTTAGCATCTCAGAAACTGATCATATTTCCTTGCATTATGGAATTAAAGACTTGCGTGAAAGGACAGTCCTTGAGTTCCCTACTCTCACATTGGAACCCCCAGAGTTAATCTCCTGAATCTTCCATGAGTTCAGTCAGTATAGCACTCAGAGCTTGCAATAGCTAAGAGAAACTTAGCAGATGATCCTTGCATTATATCTGTGTGAGTCTAGGTTTGAGGAATTCTGAATGCAAGAGCTCTGTAATCATAGAGGCTTTCACCTATGCTTCAGAGCGAAGTCTCAGAGGCCACCATATGCCAATGTCAGAGTCCCTATAAGTAACTACTGAGAATGTGATGTAGAGATCTGTGAGACTAAAGTTCAATTGAGACACCTGGAAGTAGGAAGCCAAGAGCATGAAACAACTCCCGATAACACCACACCAAAAGTTGTGGTGGTCTGAAAGAAAAGGGTCCTCAAAAGGAGGTGTGGCACTATTGGAGTAGGTGTGGCCTTGTTAGAGGAAGTGTGTCACTGTGGAGGTGGGCTTTGAGGTCTCATAAGTGCTCAAGCCACACCCAGTGTCATAAACCACTTTCTTTGCCTATAAGTCAAGATGTAGGACTCTCAGCTCCTATTCTCACACCATGTCTGCCGGCATACTGTCATGCTTCCTGCCATGCTGATAATGGACTAAACCTCTGAGGCTGTAAACCAGCCCCAATTAAATGTTTTCCTTTATANTAACTGAAGTAATTTTAATATGTTTCACTGTATCTCATAATGTAGCAAATCACATTAATACACCTTTTAATATTAATATAAACTAATCTTCTTAGGTTAAACCCTACTTTGTCATAGAAGATCAAACTGTTACCACTTACATGTTCTAGATTTGTCTTGCAGTCATAACATGTACTTCTGCCTCTACGTTTCACTAACAAGACTGTTCAAGATTTGGAAAACTTGGAGCTTTCCAAAAAAAAATACATTTAAGGTCACAGCAAAGGAGATATAGTTGCTATTAAGAAACCATGTCTTTGCACCAGAACAATACAGAAGATGCTTTTTAGCATCTCAGAAACTGATCATATTTCCTTGCATTATGGAATTAAAGACTTGCGTGAAAGGACAGTCCTTGAGTTCCCTACTCTCACATTGGAACCCCCAGAGTTAATCTCCTGAATCTTCCATGAGTTCAGTCAGTATAGCACTCAGAGCTTGCAATAGCTGAGAGAAACTTAGCAGATGATCCTTGCATTATATCTGTGTGAGTCTAGGTTTGGAGAAATTCTGAATGAAAGAGCTCTGTAGTCATAGAGGCTTTCACCAATGCTTCAGAGCGAAGTCTCAGAGGCCACCATATGCCAATGTCAGAGTCCCTATAAGTAACTACTGAGAATGTGATGTAGAGATCTGTGAGACTAAAGTTCAATTGAGACACCTGGAAGTAGGAAGCCAAGAGCATGAAACAACTCCCGATAACACCACACCAAAAGTTGTGGTGGTCTGAAAGAAAAGGGTCCTCAAAAGGAGGTGTGGCACTATTGGAGTAGGTGTGGCCTTGTTAGAGGAAGTGTGTCACTGTGGAGGTGGGCTTTGAGGTCTCATAAGTGCTCAAGCCACACCCAGTGTCATAAACCACTTTCTTTGCCTACAAGTCAAGATGTAGGACTCTCAGCTCCTTCTCTCACACCATGTCTGCCGGCATACTGTCATGCTTCCTGCCATGCTGATAATGGACTAAACCTCTGAGGCTGTAAACCAGCCCCAATTAAATGTTTTCCTTTATAAGAATTTCTGTGGTGATGGTGTCTCTTTACAGCAATAGAAACCCTAAGACAGAAGTCATAAAGCCAGGTTGAAACCAAGAGAATAGCCATGTGGGCTAAAGTCACTGTAAACAAAGTGGGGCTGTACAAATCCTTAAGGGCTATACCTTACCACTGAGTACACCAGGTATCAGACATGGCACTAAATG
The DNA here is from genome assembly GCA_028555095.1 of Dicrostonyx torquatus. Classification (NCBI taxonomy): domain Eukaryota; kingdom Metazoa; phylum Chordata; class Mammalia; order Rodentia; family Cricetidae; genus Dicrostonyx; species Dicrostonyx torquatus. Next base: position 3,210,296 of record JAQHUG010000187.1, read on the forward strand.
ATTCAATATTTGCCCTGTTAGCTTTAGGTCTTGCTTTGATCCAATTTCTCTTTGCTATTTTCCTCTTCCTCCCTTTTGATGTGCCCTATTGTTTCTTGGATATATGTAATGTTTTAATGGAGATTTGTGGTTAAGAGTTGTCTTGAGTCTCAAACTTTGAACTTGAACTTCTCATAAGTATTTCAACAGTTAAACATTTAGGGGCTCCTGGAGAGGAGCTGAATTCATAAGCCTTTATAGGCAGATGTAGAATGCTGTTGTTTGGATACATGTCCACTCTAGGCCAAAGGTTAAAGGGTCATTCGTCAGACTATGGAACTTTTGGAAGGTGGTAAAAATTATGAAATGAACCCCAGTGGAAGATATATCACTTCAGGTGTGTTCTTGGAGGGTATATCTAGGATACTAGTCCCTTCCTCTCTTTTTGCTTCAGTTCTTATAAGAACTAAATTCTACCTAGTATTTCCGTTATGGTACACTGTCTCAATATACACCTGAAACAAACAGGACTATGCAATCATTGACCAAAACTGTGAAGCTAAATTTTCTCCTTTTAACTTGATTTTCTCAGCTATTTTGTCACAGTGAGAGAAAGATGACTAACACAAGTAGATATCATTCCTTTCATTTTCCAGGAAAACAACAACAGCCACAACATAGATTTGAAGTTTCAGTAATAGCCTTCAGGTGCAGTGACAGAAAATAAAGTTTTCATCCAAGCCCAGAGTGGAGTATGAGAATGGTCAAATGGCCCCATGGGCTCTGATGTTTGAATGCTGAGTCACCAGGAAGCTGAACTATCTGAAAGGACTACAAGGATTAG
>JAQHUG010000187.1:3221572-3237443 GCA_028555095.1 Dicrostonyx torquatus
TGTCCATGAATGCTGATAAGAGCTATTCCTTCATCAGAATGGCTGTGGAATCCAATACACACTGAAACTATGCATGTGTCAAGCAGCTTTTCTGAATACTAAACATATATGAATTTACACAGAAAGCTACTGCTATTTCCAGACTTTCATAATAAGGAAAAAGACCACACAAATATCAATGTGCTAAAACTGTTCAGCAAATGGTTATAACTTTAGACTGTTGCAGGAACGATAGATTTCATAAGGACAAATGAAGAGGTCAGAGTTACTTCCAATGACATGTAGAAATTCAATTAACACAGAGCAAAAGTGTGTAATGAAAGAAATTATTAAATTATTTGGTAGTTAATAAAATGCATTATAACCAAATGATAAACCATTCAGAAAAAAAGCAATACATATTCAGTTCACAAAATAAAATCCTAATAAGGAAACAAAGGCAGCAATACTATGAGTACTGAAATAAAGTTTATGGGTTTATAATGCAAATCTTAGAGTGACCAAGCGCATGTAGCATGTTCAAAAGAGAGAGTATGAAAACCAGGTATTTTGGATTAAGATAATTTGTTGCAACCATAATAGCTAAGATTCATTAAGAATTATTTAATATTATTCTAAATAGCTTACATATAATGTTTAACAAGCAGTTCCCAGGAGGTTTGGTACTATTGGACTAAAAGTTTACATCTGGGAAAACTGAGATATTATCTGTAGTCACACAACTTAGGAGTCACCAATCAAGATTGGAATGTCAGAATTATGGCTCCATATGCTATGATCCAAGATGAAATAAGAAGAAGGAAGAGAAAGAGGAGGAGGGGGGAAGGAGGAGGAAGGGGTGAGGAAAGGGAGAGAAGAGAAGGAGAAGGAAGAAAATAGGACAAGCAAGGTGGTTCATAAGCTTTAAAATGTTTTCTGCTTCAATCTGAAGAATTGAGTTCAGTCCCCAAAACTCAGAGTAGAAAGGGAGATCTGACTCCCTAAAGCTGTCCTAAGACATCCATGCATGAGTTGGAAAACCCATTTGCCCCCTTTTAAAACACACATCATATACTCAAAGTCACATATACTATAATAAGTAAAATAGAGACTTTAAAAGACAAATAAAAGAAAAATATTGCGAAACAATAATGGGAAATGTGTGTATAGAATAAAGCAAAAAAAATATTAATATGACAAATGGCAAAGGATTCTTACAAATAAAAAATCAGTATAAAAACATGGACAAAGAATAGAAATGGGAAATTTACCAAAAAAAAATTGATAAACAACAAAATGCTACTAAATAACACTAGTAATCAAATGAATAGAAGCACAAAAAATAAAAATAAGCATTAGTTATTTGAAAACCATGATAATAATAGTTTATCCCCCAAGGTGTGAGAAAATAGGGACCAAATTTACTGCAGGAGAATTTTAAACTAGAGAAAAATTAAGCAAATTATTCCAAAAGTCAATGTGCTGATACTTGGAAGACTGTAACAGATTCTGTAGAAATTTTCCAAAGGGATACTTAGACTTATACATGCTGTACTGTGTTCAAAGCTTTGCTTATAAACCAAAAGAAACACACTAAAGCTATCTTAAAACTCCTGGATAAGGGTTGTGGAATGAATTTTTGAAGAACCATATCATACAAAGGCATCCTCTGTTCTCATCGAAATGGATGGCAGAAATCTGTTCAGACTGACTTTGAACATTTTAGTCACTATAATGTTGAACAGAAATGGCAGGCAATAAAACACTCTGCTGTGTGTAATCCCTTAATATAAAATTATATGGTCACACATTGAGAAAACTTGAAAGAATTGTCACATGTGCTCTAGTGGTTATAACTGGTGCTAAGGGAGCATGGAGCCAATATTCACTCTATTTTTCTCTGTGTCCCTAAATTATTTTATGAGGACTCTAAAACAGAGAGCTCGGATTTTTTGATGTGGGAGCCTGAAGACTTTGGAGAATCTTCTCTCAACCCAAAGAACAAGTACATAGCAGGACAAAATTTTAAACAACAAACATTTCAAGGTTATGAAAAGTTGACCAGTTGAAAAAAATTAGGAGCATTTATTTGTGGACAGAAAATCATGCTTTCTGTAAAAACAGTGATGTATCTGTAACCTTCTGTAACACACACACACACACACAGAGAGAGAGAGAGAGAGAGAGAGAGAGAGAGAGAGAGAGAGAGAGAGAGAGAGAGAGAGAGAGAGAGAGAGAGAGAGAGAGAACTGGTGAATCCATTGACCAGCAAGTTTACAATGGACAGGCCAGGGCCAACAGCAGCTTTGCTCAGAGAGAATGAGCTCAATCATCACAATGCCTTACGGATGGTAGTGTTGTAAGGAAAAATATCCACAATACATGAAAACAATTTGAGTTGGGGTGAGACTCCAGTTCTAGCTGAGGGAAACCAACCTTAGAATAAAAGGATAGTAAGACAATGTGTGGCATAGAATGTAACCTTGTATCATATATTTGTGACATTTTAGAAGGGATATGTATTATGATCATAACATTAAGTAGTAGAGAGTGGAGTTGTTAGATCTGACTGGACTTTTGTGAATTTTTAACCTCACCGAGATGTAGCAGCCAAAGTGTATGAAAACTCGAGTTCCACTCAGTTGTCAATGAGTTCTTAGATCCATCCAGGCAGGGACCTGAAGCCAATACTAAGAACAGCCTTCACCCACAGACAACACATAATCCATCCTTGAAGTAACTGCTAAAGAAAACAAATGTATGAAGTCTTCAAATGAAAGAGGAGAGAAGCTACTAGTAATCTCATAAAATGAAAAGGACCATAAGGGAGCACCATGAACTCCATGCCAGCAAATTGCATAAATTAGACCAACTTCAAAGAAGACACAAAAGAAACAGAAGACTTGAGCAATCAGGAAATCAGGAGAGAAGCTGCATACATAATGAGCACTCACAAGGAAAAGCCCAGGCTCAGATGACTGCTTGGACGCATTCTATCATCCCCCCCACCCCGCACAAAAAGCCTGCTAATTCTTCACAAACATTCCCAAAAAATGGAAAAATATTTATGTTCTAGTTCATTCTACAAAACTAGTCTCATGTCTGTGTTTGAAATAGCAACAGATATCAGAAAGAATAAAAAATAGACCAATAAATATCTCTTGTGGCTAGAGAAGCAAACATCCTCCAGAAAGTATTACCAAGTTGAATTTAGACTAATAATAGTAATAACAACAATGATGAGCAAATAATATAAAATAGATAAAAATAATAAATAATAATAACAACAAAACTATTATGTACCATTCCCAAATGGGACTTATTTTCAAGAATGCAATCACTAGCATCCCAAAATCAATTAGTGTATTGCATCAGAGCAATAAACTGAAAAGAAAAAAAAGGACATGAACAACAGATTCATGAGAGACTGTAGATAAAACCCTTCATGGTTTAAGAAAAGAAATTCAGCAATTTCAGAATAGATGGGAATCTCCTCAACCTGAATCAAGGTGTCTTTGCAAAAACCACAGCCAGCATCATACTTAACAGTGACAGATTAAATTCATAACTCTTTCCTCCTAAGATCAGAGATCAGACAAGGTGTCTGTTGTCATAAAAATGGTGTCATATGTGCATCAGAAAGTGAATGAACCATTTTCCAAATCTGAGACAAAGGAGCCCAGTAAGAGATGGGGTGAATCTGATGATGAATTCGGTCCTTTGCCCAACTCTGTGAATACACTAAAGCTACCAAATGTCACATCTTCAATGAGTCAATTGTACTGTGGATGACTTAGTTTTAGTAACATCGTTACTTTTGAAAAAGAGAGAGGATAAAAAGAGCTTCCTGAATTTCATAAAGGACCCTAAGGAAAGCATGACACAGCAGACTTAAGAATGCAAAGCTGGGCAGTTCCGACTAAGACCCAAACCCAAACTAGGGTAAGCTTGTCCCCTCCTCTACTCAGTTCTGTGCTGAGGCTAAAACAGCACATTCAAGCAGCGTATACACACAGGAATGGCACAGATATTGGAAAAGAGAGAAAGAAAACGTGCTATTTGTAGCAGAATGATTCTGAGTACAGAAAGTTAATTTCAATAAGCAGCATGCTGAGTGTGGCAGCATGGGTGGGTCTCTGAAACCAAATTTAGGAAGTTGAGTCAGGAGGGTCACACAGTGAACATACCAAAATAGAAGAGACAGACAATCAGATAGACAGATGGGGAGGGGAGAAGTGGGAGGGGAAAGGGGAGAGAAGGAGGGAGGGAGGGAGGGAGGGAGGGAGGGGGGGAGGGAGGGAGGGAGGGAGGGAGGGAGGGAAAGAGAAAAGACTGACACACCTGGAATTAATTTAACAATTACATTTGAAACTTTGTATTGTAGAATATCAAGCAAAAAAGCAATTTAAAAGTTTCTTTTTATTTTTTCTTAGTACTAGCAACAAGCATTCAAAATAGAATTATATATATATATATTGTTATATAGTTATATATATATGCTATGTGTGTATGTGTATAAAGGAAGTTTATTAAAATGGCTTACAGGCTACAGTCCAGCTAGTCCAATAATGGCCGTCTCCAGACAGAAAGCTCAATAATGAAGTAATTGTTCAGAATCCCGAAGAAGTAGACTCTAAAGCCAGAGAAGGGATGGACCTGCCAGTAAGAGTAAGAGCAGGAAGGCAAGGGACAAAAGTGTCTTTCTTCCTTTCCATTATATCAACTGCAAGGGGACGATGTGGCTGAGATTCAGGGTGGGTCTTCCAAATGCAAATAATCTGAGATTAAAATGGATCTTCCTGCAGCAACTGAGAAATTAACTGAAAATCCCTCACAGGTGTGCCAGGGCCTTGCACTTTTAGATGTAGTCAGGGTGACAACCAATAGCCTCATGGTGGTTAAGTTCTTAATCTTTGGTGCTGACATGTTGATAGTGTATGTCCTTGGTGTGAGCCGCTTACATTGTCTCCCCGCAAAAAGCATGGCCATAGTGTAACCATGACAACAAGAAAATCAGGAAAAGCTAATGTGAGGGACATTCTAAAACGGCATAACCTATAGTCATCAAAGAAGGGAGGCGTTCATAGAAAGCAAGGAAAGATAGACAAACTTACTGAGTCCAGCCAGAAGAGTCAGAGGAAACGTGATGCCTGAACGAAATGTGGTGTGCTGGGTGAGTTAATGGTGCAAGATGCACACGAAGCATCTACTAAAGCAACACAAATGAACTGTGGAATTCGCTAGTAACAGTGTGTTGACATTGGCTCATTATTTCCGACAGCAGCACCATAGGCATGTAGAATGCTATAATAGAAGCAAGACGAACTGTTTGTACATATAAAATTATTGCAAAATCAAATGCTTATCTCTTAAAAGCCTTTTATGGAATAAGGCCAAGGACACGGGCATTTACCTAAATCTCTATGACTCAAAGCAAAACCACTGGCAATATATATAACTACTACTAAAAGGAATTTTGAATTTGGGTAGAATCTCTCCCAACTTTGTTATTTTCAAATTTCAGTTTTTGTTATTACTTTTGAAACAAGTTTGGTTTTTTGTTTGTTTGTTTGTTTCTTCCCCTAGCTGTCCTGGAACTAGCTTTGTATTCCAGGCTGGCCTCAAACTCACAGAGATTTACCTGCCTTTGCCTCCTCCTGAGTGCTGGGATTGAAGGAGTTTGTCTTCATTGCCCAGCCAAATTTCAGTGTTTTTATTTTTTAATTTTTTTTAATTTGCTATTTATTTTTTTAACCAAACCAACCAAATCCTGTAAATGCTATAAAGTTCATGATAGACTTTAGATTCAACCAACCAACCTGCCAACCAATCAACCATTTTGGGAAGATTGACATCTTAAAAATAAAGGGTTTGAATGTCTCCCAGTTATCCATAACAACTCTGCACCATTCCTTGTGACTGGGGTGAACAGTACCCAACCTGCGCCACCTGTGACCCAACCAAGAGTCCTGGTGCTGGGTGGTCAGACACCACTGTAATAAAATAGTACAGGGGGGTGGGGAGGTGGGAGAGAGGAAGAGGCAGAATGGTTTGTGGGCTGGGGAAAGAAGCAGATCTGGAAAGGTGAAGGTAGTGAGGAGCAAACAGGCTGATGTGAATGGCCAGCTGGCCTCCAGAGTCCAGGGAGATGTCTGGGCCTGGGCTACAACCAAGAGCCAGGTCTTGGTCCAGGGCCTTGGAACAGTCGAGGGGGCCTATGTTGGTGTCTGTGACTCCTGATGCCATTGGAGGCTATCCAGGGGCCTGTGGCTTAGGCTAGACCCTGGGACCACATTGTTGTCTAAGGGCCACACTACTATAGGGGCCATGCCAGTCAGGGTGGCCTGTTGCTGACACCTGGGACCTTTGTGTCATCTGTCCTGAGCTGCTGCCTAGGATCATGTCTGGGTCCGTGGGTCCACCACAGCCAGGGTCTGTATTGATGTCCATGGTTCATGTTGCCACCAAAGGCCACATACATACTCAGGATCTGAGTGCAACCTGTGGCCATGAGGGTATCTGAGGGCCATGCTGCCACTGCCAAGGGCATTCTGATCTGAGTGACCCGCACTGTAACCCATGGTGTCATCTGGGCCAGGGCTGGCTGTTGCTGAGGGTCTTGTCTGGGTCCATGGCTCTATAGCAGCCAGGGTCTGAGTTGATGCCTGGAGCTTCTGTTGCCACTGAGGGCCATGCAGATGACCAGGGTCTAGTCAGCCACCTCAGACCATGTTGGTGTCTGAGGATTATGCCATGCCCAAAGCCATGATGATCTGGGTGGTGGGTGCTGCTACCTAGAACCATGGAGACAACTGGGCACTGGCCGCTGCCTAAGGCCATGTCTGGTTCCATGGCCTTGTAAGAGTTTGGGTTTGGGGTGATGTCCATTGCTACTGCTGCCACTGAGGGCTCTACGGGTCTTCAGGGTCTGGTCAGCCAACTGGAACCATGTTAGTGCCTGGGAGCCATGCTATTGCCAGGGTTGTGCTGATCTGGGTGGCCTGTGTTGAAACCAGAGCCCTGGTGGTGTTGGGACCAGAGCTGCTTGCTGAGGGCCATGTCTGGGTCTGTGGTCCTGCAGTTGGGGTCTGTAATGATGCCCATGGCTTCTGTTAGCACAAAAGTCATCAGCTGGTCCTGTCCCATGCTGGATACTGCAACAGGAAAGCTGGCCCAACCCCTCAGGGAAGAACTAGACAATACATGGGAAAGATGGCCCCACCCCTCACCACAGGTGTGCCCTTCACCTGGGCAGTACACTAGAGTTGACCCTGTAGTTGGGGGTGCAGGTGAGCAGACTCTGAGGGTCTGGGAGCAGGAGAGCTAGCCTACTGCTTGCTGGAGGGTGCATTGGGTGAGCTATTTGAGGCAGTGCTGGAGAACTTGTCCAGGAAGTGACAATGAGGGAAAGCTGGTGGGCTGACCAACTCAGCCACCACCCAGATCCAAAAACAGGGCTGTGAATTGGCCCACCCCAACATCCACCGAATCTATAAACCCTTGGAGCAGGTGAAGAGAACAAACCTACAGATCCAAAACAGCAGGATCTCCATAACACAGAGCAACAACATCCAAGAGGAGCTCCAGTGAAAGACATTAGCCGGTAGAATAGCAAAAACCAGAGGCCTTGAGCCAGACCAATGACTCCTGGCTATGAACACTTGCAAGCAAGTAAAGATACATGGACTAAAGGATCAGCGATGTGGCTCAATGGGCCACACTACAGCTTCTTTTTTGTTTTTTGATTTTTTTTTAATTTGGTTTTGATTTGGAGGGCATCAAAAGGCAGAGAGGGCAGACGTGAGGAGACAGGAGAGAAGAAGAATTGGAATGCATAATGTGAAATCTATGAAAAATCAATAAAAGTTAATTAAAAAACAAAAAAACCATGGCTGAAGGTTAGTGTTTTAAATCTTATCTGTGGTCGTGTGAGTAGTCTTTGTGCTATTGTCTATTTCCTTTCATGTTTTAATATTTCATTATAAAAGGCATAAAAGCAAGGTTTTCTTCCAAATTCTATATAAACTGCAGATTTTTGGAAATTTTCCATAAAGGAAAAAGGAAGATCTAAGAGAATATCAAAGCTTTTCCAAATTGCCTGACACATCTTAACAGACTAGACATCTTTCAAAAGCCATTTGCTGCATCAACCTCTGGAAACTGTGTGAGCCTGGGAGTGTGGAGAGCTGTTTATTGAAGATACAGAAAGTCTCTTTCTCAGGAACCTGAGACTAAACCAAGAGCCTATTAGGCCAGATGTCTCGATTCATAACCGAAGCACAACCTAAACTCAGTATCTGAGACAGACTGCATTTTCCCCATAAAGAGACAAGGTTTCCATTCTCCATACTTCATCCCCACATTATCATCATCTGCACCTTAACCCAGCCTTGGCTGTTCAAAGCAGTGCTTCGAGAAGCAGGCAGTCTGAGGCTCATGAGGGAGAGAAAGTTCCTTACCACAGAGGCTGAGCAGATGGTCCCCATCCTCTTTCATTATTCCTTTACTTTTTTTTTTAAACTCAGAGTCTCTTAAGCATGGTCTTCATGCTATTGATTCACTCTGCAGGCCAGGAGCATCTGAAACCATCAGCCTGGAGGTCTCAATCACTCAGGAGTGCTGGGCTGCCATGCTACCCGGAGCAGAGAATGACTGCAAAAACAGTGCCTTCCTTCCTGTTTCATTACTCTGAGTGTGCATTCAAAGGGACTTCGTCATCTTTGAGAGGATGTTTTCTTTCACTTAGAAGTTTGCTGTATAAATGCAGTCATGGGAGAGATATATACGCCGACCACCTTGGAGATCATTTAGCAGTTATTTCATAGAAAAGAGGCAAGAATTTCAGAGAAAGCTTTTCTATGCTGATTACATGATACCAAAACGTAAAGATGCTTCTCTGGGGTGGCACAGAACAAGGAGTACATCAGAATCACAATAAAGTTGCCTAAGTATGACTCTAGACCTCGTGACTGTGGTTGCTTCAAATATTCTTCAGTGGGAGCTTGAGTGATTAAGATGTCCCATTCCCAGGGAGAGAACTTTGTGTTAGCTAGTAATGGTTGAGCACGAAATCTCCGAAGACTGCCTTAAGATAGCAAGTTCTACAGAAGGGCCCAGGATTGCTCTGGTCTCAACACACAGCCTGAACTAAAATGGACTTCTACACATGCAGGGTGCACCCCTCGTCACTGCCACTCAAAGGGGCTGAGGTTCCAAACAACTGGCTAACGACACTAAGGAGTGGCCCCAGTGAGGAGATCAGGACTGGTTTTGTTGAGCCAGAGAGATGACTCATGAGTATGAGCACCTGCTGCACAAGCCCGACAGCCTGAGTCTGGTTCCTGGAGCCCACTGGGAAAGGAGAGATGGACCTCCTGCGGCTGTGCTCTGACCTCCACATACGCGCCAGGCGTTTATGTACCTGAACTGACACACTTCTCACTCTGACGCACACAAAAAGTATGAAATGCTTAACGTGGGTTGGTTCTCTCCGTCTCTCTATTTCTTCCTTCCCTCCTTTTTGTGTTCACTTGCTTGTTTGTTTCTTGTTTGTTAGTTTTGTGAGACAGGGTCTCTCTATGTAGTCCTGACTGTATTGAAACTCACTTTGTCCATCAGGCTGGCCTCGAACTCACAGAGATCCACCTGCCTTTTTTCTCCCAACAAAGATCCATCTACCTCTACCTCCTAGGTGCTGGTAGGAAAGGCATACACCACCACGCACTGCATAAAAAAGCAAAAGGTTTAAATTTTTATTTATCTTCAGAGCAATCCAACTTTTTTTCAAATATACTCTTCAATATGTTTAAATTAGAAACTCTTGAGAAAGAAGTAAGAAAGAATAATGGAGAAAGAAGTGTTTCTAATAAACCTAAATGATGCTGGTAATTTGATGGTTTTAGAGTTAGTTGCTAGTTGGCCAGTCAGGTCTAGGAAGTTTCCAGAAAATAACAGAATGTAGCTCTATTTTGTGTCATACATGTTATGTACTATATTATGCATATATTATATCTAAAGGCTCTGAATATTTTTGATGAGCTTATGAATCTACATTGCCAGCTCTCCATTGCTGAAAATAACCCAGAATTTTCAAGTTTCTTATAGGCAAATTAATAACCCTCATTTAAAATGCTCATCTAAGTTTACTTATTTAGCCTGAGATGAGTGTGGTTAAATCCTTCACAATTTCCCTTCAATAATTTTTTTTCATTTTAGCCTGTCTGGTTCCAGGAAAAGAAGTGCAAAGAGTTCACCTGGCGGGATCCTCTGCTTCTGACTCCCTACAGTTGGGCCAGTTGTCAGGTAGAAGGTGCTTAGGAAACAGTTTGCGGGAAGTGGAATATATCTCTAATTAGGGATAGACTCCAGGTTAGTGGGAATACATAAATGTTTTATATCTCTATACCAATTATTTCTATAACCTTCCCACTAAACTTTGGCATCAAAGTGCTATGAAACCATGCCTGTTCCTATATGGCTCTTGAATTTTTTTCTGTCCCATTTCTCACATTACCTCTGAGCCTTAGCTACAGGAGTTTGTGTATAAATCTACCAATAATTCATGTAGGTCTGTGGTAGACATTGTAAGCATTGGACTGGCCTCTACAACATGAATTTTGATTAGTTGTGGTTTTGTTTAATATTCTCTATCTGTTGCAAAGAGAAGTTTCCATGATGAGGGCTGTGGGTATAAGGACAAATATTTAGAATGTAGTTAGGGATTGTGCCGGTTCAATAAATTGGTAGCTGCAGGTTCTTCTCCAAGATCCATGACTTCACTATCACTGAATTGTTGACTAAGTTTTCAGTACCAAGCGTGAGTTCCGTCTTGTTGAACAGGTCCTAAGTACAAATAGAGAGCTGTGATTTCCTGCCTAGGTATGCATGCCACTTTGGCACCCTTAGGGTTATTGTGCCATGCTGGCTATTGTGGTTCACAGGTGACATAGCTGGGTAGAGTAGTTGATTGCTTCCTTCCTCTGGAAGCTTGCATGGCACCTTCTGGCCTTCAGGTGATGGATAGATAATGGAAATTGGGTGCATATACACGAAGGAATAGTAGTCAGTTGTCAAGAAAAATGAAATCATGAAAATTTCAGGTAAATGTATAGAGCTAGAAAAGATTATATTGAGTGAGGTAACCCAAACCCAGGAAGACAAATATCATGTGTTCTCTCTCATTGGAGGCTCCTAGCTTCAAATCTTCAGAGTTGAGTACATAACCTGGAGTAATTGAAGAAAACAGGAAAGGAAAAAGGGAACATCGCTGAGGAAAAGGAGTGGGGAAAGAATAGAGAGTGGAATAACAGGGCACAAGTGATCTGAAGGATGAAATGTGGGGATTAAGTATCTTAGGGAGGGGGAAGAGATCAATAGGGAAGGAGAGAGGAGAGCAAAATAAAAGTATTCTGATAAAAGTTGTCAGCAATAATAGTATTAATCATCTGCTTATAATACATGTAAGTCTGTGTATAAATATCCATACATAGTTTAAATGAACATTTCCCATCTGGGCTGACAGTGTTCTTCCAAGAGCCAAAGACCATCTAAAAGAAAAATTTTTTTTTAAAAAAAAACCTCAATACCAGGCATGAGGCCAGCTTTTTTGAGTTGTTGTCCAGGATTGCCCAAGAGAATCCCAAAATATTATAGACTATTGTTATTGCCTCTGGTGTCCCCACCTCATCCTTCACCCCATGAAATATAAGTCCCTGTTGCCGAAGATACCATGCAATTCAGACATAGCACCCATAGGCCCCTGAGTTGGAACTGACTCCCTAAGGACTAGCTTCCATGGTACCAGAAGTAAACAGGTTTGTAATTAGAACCAAATCATGACATAAAGGAGGTGGCTCTTCCATGGACTTTTCCAGGTCAATAATCAGGTTAAGGAAGGGGCCAAAGCAAGTCTGAACCCACAGACGCAGCAGCTTAAAGGGCTTCCTCTGAAGGATCTTCCTTGAAAGCTCCCCAGAGTCTGAGAACCTCCACAGGAAATGACCAACTGACATCGCCAGGGTTGGAAGACCACCATTGGATTAACCCTTGAGGGTGGGAGAGCAAAGGGTCATCTCTACCTAGTGGTAGATTCTATTCTTTGCATTATGAGTTCCTTCCCATCTGTGGTCCATAACAGCCTTATTAAAATAGAATTCAGATCTTGCTGTCGGCCTGCTTCAAAAGCGTCAGTCCTGGCTCAGAGCATGGTTCAGTGAGGGAAAGGAGGGGAGAGGGCAGATCAAGAGAAGGAATACATTCTCTTAATTAAAGAAAAAAAAAGCTATCACTTTTCAAAGTTGCCCAGAACCAATGACCTTTTGTATTGCCACATACTTAGTATTCTTTTTAATACAGTGTATCAAGGTTCTTTCCTCTCAGCAAAATTCAAGGGAAAATTGTATTTAATTAACCAGCCCAATGAATGAAAATTTCATTTGAAGTAAAATATTTTTGAAATATTTGGCTTAGGGCCCCCTAATGCAAAGCCCAAAGTATCTTCCAATTTTTATTCCTAAGTGGGTTTTCATATTCAATTAAATTCCCTGGCTTCAAAGTTAATTTAAGGACTGTTCTGAGCCAAAGATATTTCAGCTACCTTTGAGCCCTCTAGGGAATGCCTCTCCAAAAATCTCTGGTCATTTATTCTAGGAACTCATAAATGCTGATGCAAACATACCCAGAAGGTTCATTTATCACATATAGGCTGAGGAGGCCCATGATTGAGAGCAGAGTGAATAGTAATAAATTCTGAATAGGTTCCACATTTTTGCACACTTTGGAGTCTCCAGTATCAGTTTTCCTTTGCAGCTCCAGAGCTGGAGTTTATTAAAGTATATTAAGGAGACGACTGGGCTTAGTATTTCAAATATTTCAGCCAGCCTCCCATGCAAAAGCAAAAAGTGAGTGTTCTCTGATACTGATAATTCCCACCACTGCTGACAAGTATCGCTTCCCCCACCCCTTCTTTCCCCAGCTGAGAAAATATTCGCTGTTGAACATCTGGCTAAGGAATGTTAAAATCCAGAGCAGTCTAGGACATCATCTGAAGTCAACTTTGGAAGAAAAGTCAAACAGAAAGACAGTTTCCCAGAAAATCATTTTGTGAAAGTCAGAGCATCCTAAATAGAAGATTGAAGATAAACACTTGGGTGGGTAGCACAAGTGGATTGTCATGTGGACTCTGAAATACAGCACCATAGCAACACTGAGTTGAAAAACCAGAACTCCCTTACTGCCGTGCACACAGCTCTAGAAAGGGATGCACTAGGTAATACTCTGGATGATAATGCCATTCCCTACCTGCCCCTGTGTTCCCTCTGAAGAACAAGAGAAGAGTACATCAATATCAAATTTTTCTTACTGAACTGTCCAGTCAAGAACTGAAACATTCATTAAATTCAATGGAATTTTGTCCTGTATTAGGTATGGGGTTAGAAAAAGTTTCTACAAATGAGCATTGAGAAATTCAATGCCAAACTAAGGAGTGAGTTTTGGTCAAACATATACAAATGAGCCTCCACAAATGAGTGTCTTAACCATGGAGCTACAGCTCTTTTCCAGCTGAAGAGGGAAAGGTGGAGCCTTTGAATAACTTTATGCATCCTGTGCAATCCTGAGATGTCTAAACTTCTGAAGAAAAGAAAAGGTACCGAAAAAGCCAAGCAGTGATGGCACAGGCCTTTAATCTCAGCAGTTAGGAGGCAGAGGTAAGCGAATCTCTTTGAGTTTGAGGGCAGCATTAGGCAGACTGAGAACCACTGATGGAGAGGAAGCTGTCCTATCAGTTCACTACAACCATTCTCCAAGACTTTCCATCTTACTTCCTGGAGAACCAGATCTGCTTAAAGTATGTACAGCCTACCAGAAACATCTCATTTTAAGGAACTGAAATGAAAATTCTAAATGTGAACACACCATTCCATGAGAGGATCACTTGATGGGTACATGAACCAGCCCATTAACAACCTTCCTAGCATCAAAAAAAATTTTCCAAGTTTCAGAATGCTTTTTAAAACAAATATAACCACATCCCATGTCCACAGGTTCTACGTCTATGAATTCAGTGACCCACAAGACAAAATTTAAAAAAAAATTGTGTCTATACTGTACAAGTAATCGATTTTCTTTCTTGTCATTGTTCTCTAAACAATACAAAGGTTCAGGTATCATTTACATTCTGTTGATGGTAAAGTTGCCTAGAGAAGCAACAAGATGACCCAGCAGGGAAAGATGCTGAGCAGCTAAATTCTACCACGTGGCAGAGGAGAGCATTGTCTCCCATGAGCTGTCCTCTGACTCCCACTCAGACACTATGGCACATGTACACATGAATACACAAAATAAATGAGTAAAAATGTAATTTTAAAATGTTAAAGGAACCTAGAGATGATTTTAAACATTTGGTAAGAATATTCCTGGGGTATATGTAAGTATTTTGCCATTTTACCTAATGGACTTGAGCATCTATGCATTCGGTATCCAAGAGCCTCATGGAACCAGCCAGTCTTCCCAGGGATACTGAGGTATTAAGTGTATCAAAGAGAAAAAGTTTAAATTATTGATATATTTAATGAAATATCATACATTAGACAAACAAGGAATTGTTGCAAAGGAATAATTTTTTGTTTCAAATCATCAAAGTATAGACTTTCAAATGTACTGCTCTCTTTGCATCTACTTTTAGATTGTGTTAGTTTGGATAGACTAAACATTGATTTAACACTTTAGTGTCTCATATCAGGTGAATATATCACTCTTAACAGGTACCTTATGGTGTTACAAAATTTAAAAAAAAAAATCTGGCTGGCTGGCAATGTCTCTCTCTAGGCTACTTGAATAATGTATCCAGAGCACTAAGCTCAATCCCCAGGACCAGAAGGGGAAAATAATCATTTATAAAAATAAAATAATAATAAAAATAAACCACTTTATATGATGCAGAGTTTACAACAAAATGTGTTCATGATTTTAAAAAGTACACTGGAATGTTTTTATTTTCTTCTATATGTACATATATGGTATATAGGGCCTAAATGTATGATGTGTGTGCTTTCTGAAACCACCAGAGTCCAGGACAGGAAGTCAAATCCCCTAGACCTGGAGCTATAGGCAGTTGTGAGCCACAGATCCAAACCTAGGTTCTCTGCCCTTGGAGATTAATTTTTCATGTGTTTGTATCCATATCTGTGTTTGTATACATGTCTGTGTTTGTATACATGTTTGTGTTTGTATACATGTCTGTGTTTGTATACATGTCTGTGTTTGTATACTTATCTGTGTTTGTATACCAGCAGCAAGAATAAGATACCCTAGGGCTGAACATCACATCTCTGAAACTGGAGTTATAGGCAGTTGGGAGCCTCCTTACATGGGTACATAGGACCAAACTCAGCTCTTCTGGAAGAACAGCACTTTTAACTAGGAAATAGTCTCAATTTTTTTTTCTATTTTATTACGTTGTTTTAATTAAAATATAATTTTATCGCCTCCCCCTTCACTTCATTTCCTTCCATGTACCCTCCCTCCAACTTCTTCCATAATCCCACTGCCTTTCAAATATATGGCCTCTTTTTCTTTCGTTATTATTGTTACATATATCAGTGCATGAATGCAACCTGATTATCCATTTAGTGTTGTTTGTATGTACATAATTTCAGAGCTGACCACATTGCCTCGGATAACCAATTAGGAGCTCATCCCTGTCATTTGTAGCCAATAGTTCTTTGTCTAAGGTTCGAGCCCAGTGAGATATTCTCCCTCCGTGTTGGTGTCCCAATTGGTATTGTACTTGTTCAGATCTTATTTAGCCAAAAATATTGTTGAGGTACTATATATGTAGCTTCCCTGTCATTTCTAGGAGATACACTTTCACAACAGACTTCCTGGTCCTCTG
>JAQHUG010000187.1:3238041-3266078 GCA_028555095.1 Dicrostonyx torquatus
AAACTTTGCTTTTAACAAAAATAAATGAATAAATTAAAAAAAAAAAAAAAAGTGAAATGTCAGTTTTAATATGTAATTTTATAATTACAGATTGCATTTTTATGCATCTGTTAACTGTCTTAATTGTTTGCTCATTTGAAGTCAGGGATATTTTTCTTCTTATTGCTTAAATATTTTGGACATTAATGTTTTATTCCATTCCTGAATTGCAAATACTCTCTCACAGTTTGGGTGGCCTCCTCACTTGATTGATTCCTTTGCTGTATAGACTTTGCTATTCAACAAACCTCTCTTCCTTATTTTCGCTTTCATTGCTTGTGTTTGGGGATCAGATCAGAGACATCTCTGCTCAGACCAGCATTATGAAATTTTCTACCTGTGTTCTCTTCTAACAAATTAGTAGTTTGCAGTCTTTTGTTTAAGTTGTCAACCCATTTTGACTTGGTTTGGGTTTGGTTGGTTGGTTGGTTGGTGGGTTGGTTGTGTTTTGTTTAACAGGTGGCCACACAGGTCAGAGACATCTGATGTCCCTGGGACTGGAGTTACAGGCATTGTGAGCTGCCCTCTGTGGGTACTGGGAATCAAACTCAGACTTCCTTCAGGAGCAGCAAGTTCTCTTAACTATTAACCCCATCTTTTAAGCATTTTTCATTGTATTTTTTACCCTGATAGTTAGAGACCAATTTTTAATTTAGCTATTCTATTAATTTCTTAAATTTAGTTTTTATGCTGCCTGTTTCAGCTCAGAAATGTTGACATGGAGATTAAGGATGTATGCCAGAAAAGTGAGGCCAAAAAGAGAGCCAGAACTGGTGTGACAAAGTGTGGTCATGCCTGGACAAGAAAACACAGCCCAAAAGATCAAGCTCCTAAGTTACACTCTCTTTCTTCCCATTTCATTTTCTTTCCTTATAATTATTATTATGATGATGGGGAAAAAATTTCCCTGGAAGCATACCGCCTGAAAACCATCACATTAGAAACAGCTTTTTAGCTCTTTCTCCTGCAAGCTACCCGTGCCCAAATCATTGGGAAAGACAACAGTTACCATTCAGAGTAATGACATTCTTCCCTTTTGGGTACTGGTGCATTGGGTTTCTTCCTTTGTAGACAAAGTGACATTTTTTTGTTATTGTTTTTAAAAAGAGAAAGCAAAAATTCTGTCCTGCTTACTGGTCTAGGCTAAGGGTTGGATTTGGGTTTGTACTGTATGTTCTTCAGAAGTATTGCCCAGGCAGAAAGTACTGATTGAGAAGCCTGATTTTGATGGCCCTTCTCTGAGGATATTGGACTTTCACACCCATACAGAGGACTCTAAATGCTATGATCATTTCTTGTTTTGCTGGTAACTTGGACTCTAGATTCAATTTTCCCTAGTTCATCAACCCTGAAGCCTTGAATTTCTACACATTGCTCATATTCATCATTTTCTAAATGGACAAGGAATGAACTATTATTAATGGAACCAAAAGACTTAGAATAAAAATAGGCTCTGTTGCATAACAAGACAAAAATTAAGCAAACAGAAGCCCTGGTCCCTAAAGAAAGGGGTTTTAAGTATACCACTAGCTGACAGTTTCCCACTCTTCAGTGTTTTCTTTTTTTTTTAGGGAGCCTTAGACTACCCTAAATTAGTTTGCAAACTATTCCTGTCACCAAACTTATTCATTCTCAACCTTCCTGAAAGGTTTTTAGTGACTAAGATTGTCTGCCAGTAACGAAGGCATCTAATAGATTTATTTCTCTCAATATCTAAAGTTGCTTTTGTCCGAGTAGAGTGTGAGGCATGCTGGACTCTTGCAGAGTTCACAGCCCATTTGTCACTGTTAATCTCCCTGTGCTATGTACGACCTGTCCTTCCCCTGCCCTCTGACGTTCCCCATCTCTACTCTCAGAGATGTCTCAGCCATGTCCTACCTGTTTGGCAGAACGCATATCTGCCTTTCGAATACAGTGTGATATGATTTAGAGAAATCTATTCTTCAAACGCCATAAAATCAATCTATTGCCATGTGCTTACCTTCCCCTCAACACAGTCATCGAGATTTATTTCCCATCCTACAATCACATGAGCATCGGGTCCATCATTTAGGGAACTTATCAAGAAAGTATTGCCACAGACACTGAGAAAATAAACTGCCCTGCCTGTTTCCAGCCTTATTGTTTCCAGCCCTTTATTCACCCTGCACAGTCGGTTCCAAGGGAAGGCGTTAGGTCACAGACCCTTGCTCCGATCTCAGACTAAATCAAATCACCACTTCTCCAATCTACCACCTCAGCCTTTTTTTTTTTTTTTTTTTTTTTTTTGAGAGAGGGTTTCTCTGTGTATCTTTGGAACTCACTCTGTAGACCAGGCTGGCCTCAAACTCACAATGATCCATCTGCCTCTGCCTCCCGAGTGCTGGGACTAAAGGTGTGCACTTCCACACCTGGCTCTACCTCAGTTCTTTTACATGATGTTCAACCCCCTCCGTGGCTTTTTCCTCCTTCGACACTAACGTCATCTTTCAGTGCATCGTCTGCCTCTCTGGCAGCCTGTACTCAAACCACCCAAGCGACTGTAGTTTATCTAAGTGGGAGCCTTGTACAAAAATGTACCCCTTACCTCTAAGGCTTTACAGTGAAGACAATTCTACTCCCAAAATTGGTCCCCTTGCTTCTCCTTTAAGTGACTCTGACTTTTTATGGCTCCTGTCTTTTGCCAGTGCCTTTGAGGGATCCCTTGATTGTCAAGGCTAGACTAATTTCCCCATAGTCCTGATACTTCCTGTCATGGAATCAATGAGTTCAAATGTTATGGCCTGGGTTCATTTTCACCTTTTTTCTCAGCTGTGAGTAAATATCTTCAAAGTGGGCATTGAATCTAACAAATCCCTCTAGTTTAAGTACCTAGGGCAAAATCTGCAAAATACCTGATTTGTTCAACTTGAGTGTAGCACTGTGAATAAGAACTTTTCTAGTGGTGATTATAAACCCTATTTTAAGGGATCTTGCAATTTTGATGAATTGACAACTCTTTTTTAAAATCTATAAATAAAAAGTAAAATTAATCAGAATTGGATACAATGCTATATTATCATACAAATAATTACCATGGTGATGAGACAGAAAAGGGCACCACGGACTGCATTTTCAGTGAGAAGAGATATCAATGGGGTGTAATTGGGTCTAGAGTCTAGATTCATGGCTTCAATCTTCCTAATGCTGTGACCCTTTAATACAGCTTCTCTTGTGTGGTGACCCCCAGCCACAATATTATTTACATGACTATTGTATAACTGTAATTTTGATGCTGTTATGAATCATAATGTAAATATCTATGTTTTCTAATGGTCTTAGGTGACCCCTGTGAAAGGATCGTTTGACCCTTAAAGGGGTTGCAACCCATAGGTTGAGAACCACTGGTGTAGACTATGAAAGAACTGAGTAATGAAAATGAAATTAGAAATAGGACAGAATTTAACAATCAATGGAAGGCAAAGTCCAGATGGAAACATTTGCATGTAAGAGATAATAACCAGTTCATTAAGTGTGCATGGGAGAGAAGGAAGACTTATGTGACAAATTTATCCAATCTAGTAACCATAGAGCTTCCATCATGGCCAGGCACTGACTGACTTCAACATTTGAAAAATGCCAAACTAAGTAGCCTGAATTCTGCCCTCAGGAAGTCTATCCTCCATTGAGGCAATTAATATGACATATAACTAAATAGCGATTCATGCAGAAATATGTTTGAATATAAGACTTGCTGAGATATAATGTATTTTAAAAGTATTGCATTCTCTACTAAAATCTAGAAATCCTAGATTCAGAAATATACATGATCTCAAGGGTTTTAAGGAATGTGTAGCCTAACATATAAGTAATAACCTGTGGGGGAATGAAATAAAATCAGAAATATGAGAGGAACCAGTGTCATGTCAGGTAGGGTAGTCAGGCGGTCCCCACTGGAGAGATGGGATGTAAGCATCTCCATCCACAAATGAGTAGTCAAGCAAATAAGCAAGGAAAGGGAGTTTCAATCAGCAGCAAAGGAAGGTGGGAAAATCTGGAAACAGACATAACCAAGGCAAGCAACAACAGCCAGAGCAGCCCAATCCTACCGATCTCTATGCCACTTCAAAAGGAGAGGTCACACGTGATCTAACTTGCATTCTAGAAGCATCATCCCAATTGCTGGGCTGAGAAGAAACTAAAGAAGAATAAGACTTCTGTCATGATGTAGAAACAAAACTGTCCCCAAAGCTCATGTGTTGTGTCCTCAACTGCTGCTGCTATTGAGAGCTGATTGTTTCTTGAGGACACTAACTTTGACAGTGGAATAATGTGCCAAAGAGGAAGGGCAGAAGGAACTTTTAGGAGATGGTGCCCAGTTGGAGAAATTGGGCCACAGGGGCATGCTTTTGAAGGCACATCTTGTGCCCAAACACTTTCTCTCCTCTTTTCTTCTTTTCTTCTTTCTTTTCCTCCTCCTCTTCAACCTCCTATTCCTCCTTCTTCTCCTTCTTCCTCCTTCCTGGCCACAATGAGGCGAGCAGCTTTGCCCTACCATACACACTGTCATGATGTTTGACATCGCCACGGCTTAAGAACAATGAAACTAGCTCACCCTGGGCAGAAAACAAAAATTTAAACTTCTTCCCTTAAGTTGCTCTTCTCAGGTATTTATCAGAGACAGAAAAATTGACTAACGCAAGGGGAGTCACAGAGATCTCTTAAGACTTCATAATAATCGCATGGAAGGATGGTGACTCAGGCAAGGGTAGTGGGAGACGGTGAAAGAAACTCAGATTCTGGATAACTTTTGAAGATAGTGACCATGAAATTTTTTAACAAGATGGGCATAGGTGTAAGAAGAGAGTCTCAGATGACTGCAGAATTTGGGACCTGGCCATTGGGAGGATGCAGATGCTACTGTTTGAAATAGGGAAGAGTAGAGATGAAGCTTATTTGAGGCGAAGGGAGTGGTAGGAAGTGGGTTTTCTTATGTTGATTTGAAAAATTCATCAAAACTTCTAAGTGATAAAATAGCATCAGGAGGGCTGGAGAGATGACTCAGTGCTTATAAGCACTGCCACCCCCCACCCCCACCCCCAGAGGACCTGAGTTCAATTCCAAGCACACACATGGCTCACAGTTTTCTGTAATTCCAGGCTCAGGGGATCTGACTTCATCTTCTAGCCTCTGAGGGCACCAGGCATGCAAGTAAAGACAAAATGCCCATACATATAAAATTAAAATGCTATTTTTTAAAAAAAAATTAAAAGTGGTAAGATGGATGGAGTTAGTCTAGAGTTCATAAACTAAGTCAAGCCTGAGGATAAATCTGAAGATTATTAACAAATCACTACCAAATTTAAATCCATGTGACCTGACTATAACTAAAGATGCAAAGTTGAATCCAGAAAAGAAGACAACCGAAGACTGCATATTTCATCAGAAGGTATATTGAGGTGGGAAGGGAATGTTCGGGAAGATAGGTATATGTCTAAGCAGCACCCCTACAACAAGCCACCTCAAGCTGTCTGAAACTCGGCAGAGCAGAAATGCCTCCAG
This sequence comes from Dicrostonyx torquatus, assembly GCA_028555095.1. NCBI lineage: Eukaryota > Metazoa > Chordata > Mammalia > Rodentia > Cricetidae > Dicrostonyx > Dicrostonyx torquatus. The sequence goes on from JAQHUG010000187.1 coordinate 3,243,601, forward strand.
TGAGTCCTGTGCATGCGTGGGTGGAGAAGTGGAAATAAAGTACCTTCAAAAGTAAATGCCCTCTTCCTGGTCTGTAAGACATTAGCAAGGAATGGAAACAAGAATTTATCAGAGTGCCCCAGATCTCCAGTGCCTAATGTATTCCTGGCAGGATTCAAATCAATAGTAAAAGCATGACATTCAGACCTAATTCTTGTTCCCACAGAGCAGGAATAAATGTAATAAATACTTTCCATTTCTATTATAATAAGCATCAATTATGTTAACAATGGTATTTGATGCTGTGGATAGGCAGCCTTTAAAAGCTGCCAGGCCCTGATCCAAGTGTTTTATGCTTATTAACTCATTAGTCCCCACAGACCCATGAAGTAAGTAACAACGAGTTAAGGATTTTGCCTATCTCATATGTTGGAACTACAGCCTGGATTTAAACTACAGCATTTTGATGCCAGACTCTACTAATTTAGTCATTCTGATTCCTTCTGAGAATACAGATCATTATTTGCTATGAATTGGCTGTGGTAAATTCTAAATATGAATCTAAACTTTTTTAAGGCAATAAAATGACTAACTGAAAACTGATAGAAAAACTAGGTTTAGTCAGAGGACACAGACTCAAGTTCATGTCCTTAACCAAGTGTCGGTGTCCAATTTAAGGACTTTTAACCTGATGTTTCCTGTGCCCACTTGAACCTAGCATTGAAGGATTATGCCAAACATAAGGAGGAAGACTCTTAAAAGAAAGCATCTTTGTTACAATGACACTGACCCCACTCTACAGAGTGACAGTGTGGTGGTTTGAATAAGAATGGCCCCCATAGACTCAAATTTGAATGCTTGGTCATCAAGGAGTAGCATTATTAGGAGGTGTGGCCTTGCTGGAAGAAGTGTGTCACTGCAGGGTGGGCTTTGAGGTTTCTAATACTCAAGCCAAGCCCAGTGTCTCTCTCTCTCTCCTCCTGCTACCTGCCTATCCAGATGTAGAACTCTTGGCTCCTTTTCCACACAAAATAAAAGGACTGTCACCTTTGCTGTGAGCTCCTGTCTTAATTGGTGTTCTATTGCTGTAAGTAGATGCCACGACCATGGCAACTATTACAAAGGAAAACATGTAACTGGGGCTTGCTTACAGTTTCGAGGTTTAGTCCATTGTCACCACGGCAGGAAACATGGCAGCATGCAGGCAGACAAGTTGCTGGAGATGAAGCTGTGCTTTCTACATTCAGATCTGCAGGCAGCAAGAAGAGAGAGAGCCGGAGGGCTTGGCTTGGGCTTTTGAAACCACAAAGCCCACTTCCTTCAACAAGGTCACACCTCCTAATCCTTCCAAGTAGTGCCACTCCCCAATGACTAAGCATTCAAATGTGGGAGTCTATGGGGAGCATTTTAATTTGTACCATGGAACCACCTTTCATATTTCAGTGGCAAGGCACTTTCATTTCACAGAAATGTTACCTAGAAATGGGAGAGATGACACAGGAAAGAAACAGATCTTCTTTACCTCCAAAATATGCTGAGAAATAGCTCTCAATAAAAGAATTCCAGTTTTTACTGATGGTGATTTAAACAGGCTAATATGTTGAGGGGCTCTTATCTCAACAAAGACCCCAGATAATATGTTTTAGAGAAGCAAATGAGCCAATTATCCCAATCAAAGCTTTGTCAGCCATCTGGCTCAGCTGGAGGTATGACATTAAAGAACCTTACATAAACAGAAAGAAAGAAAGAAAGAAAGAAAGAAAGAAAGAAAGAAAGAAAGAAAGAAAGAAAGAAAGAAAGAAAGAAAGAAAGGTGTGTGATACAATGCAATCTAATCCGATGAGGAAAAAAGTTGGCTGCTAGAAGCTCACAAGTTCCTTTTCCTGTTTGTGAAAATTAAGAGACTTGAACCATAAATAATCTTCAAGATATCCCTTAGAGAGCCAACAGTCAACTCTAGTAGCAGCTACCAAACACACCATTCTCCCTTATAAACTCAGACTGTATCTTTAAATTTTTTATTAATATGCAGGCATTTATCTAAAGATATATCAATAAGAACAGGAGTTTGATCAAATTAATTGGGGCTTTTAATATCCACCTAGTCATTCCTTTGTTTCTCTGGCTTGCAGAGACTTAGATCTTAGACTTAGATGGAAAATAGTCTGTCATTTCCCTTGTTACCTTTCATTTATAAAAAGTAATTTGCAGAGAAATGTGTAGTTGTCCACTTATCAACAGAAAGAAAATCAAGATTCCTCTTAAATTCTGCTTTCTTTTTATTTTATATGTTTTTATAGATAAGACTGGCATATAATGAACTGGATATAAAACATACAATTTGATGTTTCCAAAATACACTAACAAAAAGACACCATGTCACGGTGTTGAAATTTTTTATTACTACTCCAAACTCTCTTGTACTTCTTTTCAGTTTCTCAGTTTCTCTTTTCTTACCCTTCTCCATCCTAAAGAACTGTATTAACCTGCAGTTTTTAGAGTCTTATACAGATGGAATGATAGTGTTTGTAATATATTTTTGTCTGGCTTCTTCCATGCAGCATAATAATTTTGGGAATGCATCCCCATAGCATATATAGTTCATTTCTTTTTTATAGCCAGTAAAATCACACTGCAGTTCATTGATGTATTCACCTTTTTCTGGGTAGTTTTGACTATTTGCAGTTTTGACTATTTGAAATAAAATTGGCATGTGTATGACATAGATTTATATGCACACATATGACTGAGCTAGATTTTTTTTTATATAGGTATTTGGGGATAACTACCTAGGAGTAAAACTGTGTGTCACAGGTATATGCAAGAATTTTTGACAGGTTGCTAAGGCCATTACTAGGGTGATTATGCTATTGTATACTCCCAACAAGAATGTACTAGAGTTCCAGTTTCTCTGCAGTCTTGTCAACACTTAATATTCTCCATAGTTTTAATTGAAGCCATATAATAAGTGTGGCCCCAATTTCATGATCATTGAGTTGGGAAATGCCTAGGCAAGGACTTGGAGCATCAAGAATTCTGTGGTTCATGGTTCCCTAGTATACTGAAGAGAATTTGGTCCCTCTGTTACACATCCCTCTTCAGGTTTATCAATGCTCACACACTAGACCTGCCTCTCAGCTGCCGCTCCCTTTACTCCATCATTTTTCCAAGACCCCAAAAGGGAGATACACTAATCGCTGTCCCTGACTTTCAGCACAGAGACAGTCACCCAACCATGATTAGTTGACTATCACGAGACACATAGGAGGTCCCTGGTCAGTTGGTTAACAGGAAAAAATGTTTACATCTGCATCTTCTAGCAGTGAGTCTGGTGGAAGAGGCACTCAGGAAAAAGTTTATTTACTGGGATGAGCTGGTGACTTAATCCTGGAAGGACAGAGATACATCTTGTTTCACTTTACTGACAACTTTGACTGTATCTAAACCATCTGCGTGATGAGCATTCCAGCTCTTTCCATAGTTTTGCTGTTATGCAAATCTTGCTCATGCCTTTTGATACAAATATGAATTCTCATTAGTAAAATTTTACACATTTGTTTTCAGCACATTCCCAGTCTCTCATTGCAGGCATTCTCTCTACTTAAAGTGCCTCAGACACCATGGCTAATTATGCAGTTTAGGAAAATGAGCAGCCAGTCACTAGACCCTGTATTCCTTCTGTTTCCCGCTGCTTCCTGAAGCAACACCACCCTAACCCTAACCCTAACCCAACCCTAACCCTAACCCTAACCAGCACTGTGTCTCAATGGGAAAAGAGCAAAGTCACATCTGAATTTGAAATCCAGCTCAGTTTCTTCTTACCTTTGCTCCTACCAATGAGTCACTGAGATGCATTAGACTCTGTTTTCCAAGTGAAATGATTGCAAGAGCATTTAACTAAAGCACATCCATGGCAATCGAGGTACAGAACAAATTCACAGCATGTTACCTTTATTTCCAGACAAGTACCAGAAGCACTCAAAAAACCAGGTGCTTGCCTTTCAGTTACCAGACTTAGGAAAGTTGAGGAGATACACTGTAAAGTTCTTTGAACACTAGATGGAAATACATACCCAGGGACCCAGGGTGACAGCCCCTGCTGGAGCAGCCCCATCCACCCATAGAAAAGCACCAGTGTGAAGAACCACATACAACTTCATAAGCGTTCTTAAAATTTTGATGTAGCTCCTAATATATTATACACTTATTTTTTTATGCCTCATGTACTCATTATTCTGTATCCTAGACACAAAATTTTGGTTTGTCATAGGTATAACATAGAATTCATGGTAACAATTTTATTATTGCCCTAATGGAAATGTCATTGCCAGTTGTCAAGTTTTATTGACACCAATTTGCTGCCTATACTAAAGGAAAGTGGTTGGAGTCATTATTTTCTGTTCCTGCTTCAGTACCACTGACTGACAAGTACACTCAAAGCCCAGGGAGCGAAGAAAGGAGCATTGTGAATGCTTTGGGCCTTCAGTTGAGAAAGAAGGCCCTGAGCGTGGAGGAGGAGCAGATCAGGTTAAGAGAAGCGCTTGTTTACATCTGCATCACTCAGCACTGGATCTGGTGGAAGGGACACTGAAGAAAGAGCTTGTTGAATTTAGATGAACCTGTTACTTAATCTTGGCATAATGAAGATGAGATTGGAATCTCATCTTGTGGGCCTGCTAGTTCTCTGTTATGTGAAAGCTCAAGAAAATTTGGAAGAGAGACAGAGAGAGGAGAGCAGCAATGAGGAACACAGAGGTAAAATGACAAGCCATATCACCTTGAGACTCTCTGGTCCCAAGTTGCATTGCTGTTGTTTTCTTTGTTTATTTGTTTTTTATTTGTTTTGTTTCACCCTTTTGGCTCTTTACTCTTTTGAAGGGTCCAAAATAAATACACATGGAGGTTTATTCTTACTTATGAATGCCTGGCCTTAGTTTGGCTTGTTTCTACCCAGATTTTCTTAACTTAAATTTTCCCATACACCTTTTGCCTCTGAACTTTTATCTTTCTCTATCCTATATTCCATCCCTTTTTGCTCTGTGGCTGGTTGTGTGGCTGAGTGACTGGCCCCTGGTGCTCTCCTCCTTTTCCTGCTCCTTGATCTCTTTCCCCAGATTTCTCTTCGTATTTATTCTGTTTGCCAGCCCCGCCTATCCTTTATCCTGCCTTTCTATTGGCTTTGAACAGCTCTTTATTTGACTAATTGGGTGTTTTAGACAGGCAAAGTCACACAGCTTCACAGAATTAAACAAATGCAACATATAAGAGTACAACACATCTTTGCATCATTAAACCAATGTTACACAGCATAAACAAATGTAACACATCTTAAAACCATATTCTACAAGAGCTCTCTGGGTCACAAAAAAAAAAAAGTCAAAGCATATAAGCGAATTGAGGATAGGGGGACTAGAGCAATGGCCCCACAGATAAGCGAATTGGGGATAGGGGGCCTAGAGCAATGGCCCCATAGATAAGAGCACATCCTCCTCTTACAGAGGACCTGGGACCCACATAGTAGCACACAACCATCCAAACTCTAGGCAGGCATATGGTGCACAGGCATACAGACAGGCAACATACTCATAAAATAAAAATAAATAACTCTTTAAAAAATGCTGGGGGCTGTTCTTCATCTAAGCATTGGTTTGGCTATAGTCACTTTATCCTTAAGACATGTCTTGCTCTCTCATTCCTCGTAACTTGCAGACTGTTTCTAATGGCACTTGTTTATTTAATTAAGCATGTTTTCGCTTCAGGGCTAATACTGGCTTCCCATTGTCTCAGTTAATAGGTTTTTTAATATTTTAAATTCTCGGTTAGGCTTGTTTCCCTTGGCCTTGTTCCACTAAAATTAATCTTTCCTAGTGTTGTGGTAAAGTTGTGGCAAAGGCCAAGACAGGATCCAGATCTCTACAGAGTGATGAGCTGGCCTCCAGATGTGGCCTCTGGCCAAGAGAGCCCAGGTGTTTTGCATTAGAATTGGAATGCACTGTGTTCCTGGTGTGACATTTTTAAATGAAAATGAACCTTGGGCTAATGAAGTGAGAAATGGCTGCATCCAGTAAGGCTAGCAGAGCAGTTTAGGCCTCTGAAATGGCTCTGCCTGGCTGAAGCCCCTGCTACATCACCCTTCTAAATAACCTAGTAGTTCCTGGTTGCTAGAAAAGCGGTTGGTGAAGTTTCCTCTCAGCCTCTTTCTTACTTCTTAAGTCACATGAGCCAAAGATGGAGACAACACTAGAAAGCTGCCTGTTTCCTTAGCAGTTCACTTTGGAGGTACAAAGTGGATTCAAATAGTCTGTGATGGCAAGAACACACTGGGCTGGAGCACATGTTTTCTCTCAAGGATATTTTGGTGCCTGTTTGATAGCTAAAAGAGCTGATACCCAAGAAGTTGATTAAGGTCCTCAAAAATTACAGTTATTGATGGCCAACCACTGGAGGAAATTGTTTTCCAGCTACGTTCTCTCTCAGTCTTTTTCCACCCTTCCTGCTTCAACCTTCTAGTTTCTGTATTTTTAAGTTGTAAAAACACTACGAAAGGTAGAGACTTTAAGTCACTTATAGATAAATATCTTTGTAGTAACTCTCTTGGTATGAACTTTTTGGAAGAAGCTGTTACCCTATGTAGATAAATATCTTTGCAGTAACTCCCTTGGTATGAACGTTTTGGAAGAAGCTGTTACCCTATGTAGATAAATATCTTTGCAGTAACTCCCTTGGTATGAACTTTTTGGAAGAAGTTGTTACCCCATGTAGCATCTAAGCACGTTTACACAAAAGACTGGCATGGGCTTGCTCAAAGCACAGTACATCAAGTTGGAGCAAGACCAGGCTCCTCCCCTTATGTCCAAATGGAGCCAGGTAATCCAGAATAGGAGAACAGTTACCAAAAGCCCGCTAAGCACCAGGGAGAGGTCCTGCTCTCACTATTGGAATCTTTACTAAGAGACCAATTGTCACACACATGCAGAGGGCCTAGGTCAGTCCCATTCAGGCTCCCTCACTGTTGTTTCAGCATCCATGAGCTCCCACGAGCACAGGTCAGCTCTGGCATACACCCTCTGGCAGGTACATAAAATAAATGGAAAAATGTTATTTAAATAAAAGAATTTTAAGAAATATAAGTTATGCATCAAATATAGAATTAAAAAAATGTATAAGGTTATTAAACACACACAGTAACCACTGGCTTGCCAGTGGCATACCCAACACCAAAAAGGGGTAGGTAAGTACTTAGAGCCCAACTCACAGGATTCTGAAAGTCACCAAAGCCTCCTCTATGTAGACACTGCTGGGAGGGCTGGCACTAACCTCTCACATAGCCTTGTGCAATAGCTGCAGCTATAGTCCTGATATGTACAAGACACTGCAGGTGCATAATGGGTATGGTGCTTAAGTCCAAGCCAGTCAGAACACAAGTTGAAATATGAATTCTTCCAGTAATGCAGATTCTTAATAGCTGGGGAATTAGAGTGGATATCAAGATCCTCTACCTATTCTTCACTACATGCTTTATTTATAAAAGCTACATGGAAGGGCTAGAGCTGGATCAGAAGTTATGAGCCCTAGCTGCTTTTCCAGAAGACCCAAGTTCATTCCTCAGCACCCACAGGGTAGCACATAACCATCTGTAACTCTAGTTTCAGGGGATCAGATAAACTCTTCTCGCTTCCACAGACACAAGACATGCACATGGTACACATATGTACATCAGAAGGATATAATGTTACCTAAGTAAACAGGAAGTGCATTGTAAGCAATTTCCAAAACTCTAGAATTGACAGAGACATCTCACAGCCTGGACAGTCTTCTGTAACATTGGAACATCCATTTTTAGCCTTGGGCCTATATTATCCAGCAGACTTCCCCATGAAGCAGGAAATCCGATCTGTTCTCCCTTTTAATGGCAAAGCCCATAAGTTGCTTTCTTCTATGTCCTGCAGAATGTCTGGCAGACTCTTTCACGAAGCAGAAACCCCAAAGGACGATCCCACTTTTAGGGAAGTTCAGCAGTCATTTTTCTGTGGGTCCTACATGCACAATCTATACAGCATAACATCAAGCAGTCCAGGCAAGAACAGTTTTTTTGCCCAAATGGCTAGCAAAATCCATAAGGAGCCTCTTTGTTGCCCATCATCCTCTTGAAGTAGATTGGTGCTGCTAGGAACAGATGTGTCTCATGTCATGAAAAGTCCTAAGTTCTTAAAATATTTTAAATTCCATATTCCATAGGTCTTTGGAAGGTTTGAAGATTATCTAACTGAAATAATCTCTATATATCTAGAAAACCTAACTAACGTATCTAGAAGCCTGACCATCAACTCCATGGTCCTACCTGCTTGTTCCACCCAGTCCAACAGGGTGGAGGCATGTTCACTAACTCTGAGACTGCCAGGTAGGATGCAGGAGCCACACTCACCACTTCAACTCTGGTAACCACTTGGCTCATGCTGCCACCAATTTGAAGCATGTTGCTCACAAACCCCATTCAAGTGTTCAGTCTCCTGAAAGAGCCAGAGTTCGTGCTGGTAGCATGGACCAGGAAGTGGCAGTTTCAAAACTACACATTTTTTTCTGCTACCTCTGAATCAGGAAAACCTCTCTTAAAAGAGCCACAACACTCCTACTCACTGAAAGAAAGCAGGGCCCATTCAAAAAAAAAATGCTCTCTTAAGTTGTATGGATGTAGTTACCCACATTGGCACCAATTTCTTGGGGGAGGCTATTCATTCGTTCCCAGCAGCTCAGACCTGAAATAATTACTCAAAAACTATATTATTTGCAATACTGTTTGACCAATAGCTTAAGCGTATGTCTAGCTAGTTCTCATATTTTAAATTAACCCATTTCTATTATTGTACATTTTACCACAAGGTTCATGGTTTAGTGGTAAAGTTTTTATACACCTGTCTCCAGCAGAAGCTACACAGCATCTCATTGACTCTGCCTACTTTCTCCCAGCATTCAGTTTAGTTTTCCCGCATAGCTCTATTCTGCCCTATTACAGGCCAAAGCAGCTTCTTTATTCATTAACTAATAAAAGCAACACATATTCAGACAGACTTCCCACACAAAGCTGAAATCAGTAATTACACTTGGGCTGACTTCCTGGAGTGAAATTAAAGGGACTGCAGAGAGTTGGCAGTTCCATGTTATTAGCACTTGATAAATATTTCCAAAGTTTTTCTTACCCTTTGTCTACTGACCCTCAGGCAGTCTGTTAAACAGCATGCAGGGCTCCCTGTGGTCATTGCTGACACTTAACCATAAGCTAAGTCACTGACTTCCACACAGGAGATAAGGCTGCCGCCTTCTCCTATGGCAGTAATGAACCAGAATCAACTATGAAGTACAAACATTAAAAAACTGCTTTACTTTTTTAAAATAGGTAATTCTATTAAGAGGGTAGATTATAACTATAAGACTAGCCAGTAAGACTTTCTTCTATACCATTAAAAGCTAAGTAAAACAAAATCTACACTATCTTAGAACTAAATCATAATTTTATCTCATATTTATGGGTTGTGTTTCTAGTGTTTAAGGAAAAACTCCTTTGCATCTGACAAACCTGTAAAAATGAGGTTTGTTTTCTAGTGTTCCTACAGATGATGAGCACGCCATTTCATTTTTGCTCCAATTATCAGTGCCACTGACTAATATACATAATGACTATACACAATAAACATAATGACTAATATACATAATCCATAGACTTAAAACATGTTTTTTAAACTGAATAATTTTTCCCTTAGGCAATTTGAAACCATTTTTTAAAATGTGAAAATGGGACTGAGGCAATGACTCAGAGGATAAAGGGTCTGCTGTGCAAACATGAGGACCTGAGTTCAAACCCCAGAACATACAGTTAAAACAAAACAAAACAAGCAGGCACTTTAACATACTCTGGTAACTGTAGCAGTAGCGGGAAAGTGAAGACACATGAATCCTTAAAGCTTATAGGCTAATTAATCCAACCAAGTCAATATTTCAGTGAAAGACTCTACCTCAAAATAAAGGTAGAGAGCAATTTCAGAATGAAACTAAATACCAACCTTAGGTTCCAAATAGACAATCCCCCACTCCCACACACACACACAATACCACACACATGCACATGCAGACACACACACACACAAAGATGTAAATCAGACTTCTATTATTGGTCAGAAATTCAACAATGTAATGATGGCTGCTGGAGATGACATGCCAAAACTTTAACCCCAATTTTAATTTTTCTATTATTTGTTTGTTTGATGTGCACCATATATATGTCTGTTTCCCATGGAGGTCCAAAGAGATTATCAGATCCCCTGGAACTGAAGTTCCATATGGTTATCAGCCGCTGTGTGTGTGCTAGGAATTGAACCCGGGTTTTCTTCAAGAACAAGTACTTTTAACCACTGAGCCATCTTTCCAGTTCCAAACCCAATTTTAACAATGCCATTTGCAGTAGATAAAAATCAAACACAAGATGAAAAAGATGGAACTATTAGTGCATTTCTCAACTTTTTGGCCTTAAGCTATTTAATGTGCAGTCGATTGATCTTCTCCTTGTCAGTATCAAGTGCATCTGCAACTATCTTAACAACAGACTTTTATATAATTTTTGTGGCATTTTTACTAAACAAATAGATGGATTCTGTTAGAAATTTTAGAACTGTGAAAGCTTCTATTAATAATAATTGATATCGATTATGTATTACTTGGAATAATAGAAACAAATTTTTCAAGAGTTACATTTGATTTCCCGTCTGGGCTGTGCAATATCTTGTCTGCGTGACTCTTGACAAGGAATCTAGCCTCTCAGAGCTTTGGTTCTTCCTATATGCACTTTCCATACAACCCTATCTCAAAAAAAAAAACTGAAATGCAATGTCATCTGATATCCCAGTGGTTTCCATTCAGGTCCAGCTATGAGGTCACCAGAAGATGAGAGGAAGGAAAGTGAGACCAAGTCTGTTCCCTCCGTGCAAATTTGCCTCTTCCACATTCAAGGCTTCTTTCCCTACAGCCTTCCTTGGGGTCCTGAGACCACCCCTTCTCCTCTTACCTTCTGAGCTGAGAAACTTAAGCAACACCATGATTAACCCTTAGTGTCCTATGTGTCTCTGCACTGAGGTCATCTCTGTCAAATGACTTAGCCATCCTTGATCCACCTAAATCATCTGGTGCGATCCTCGCTAGCATAGTTTTCTAGGCTGTGCAGGGGTACACCTAACTCAATTTACAGGGCCATTGTGAGAGACAAAATGCAAGCAGGGCCAGGCACTTTCTGATATTCACTGTGTACTTGCCTCCTCAAAATCCCTTGCTTCACTTGTAAAGTTTCTTCAAGTGCAGAAGTGAATTAGGTGTGTGCTGTGGCATAGACGATCGGTTTTCTGGTTTAAATTTAAAGTTTCATGAGATATCTGTGTCACAAAGACACAAGTAATAAGGTGTTGAAAACTCAAGAGAAATTCTACTGTATCAGCAGTCAAGATTTTATTTTCTAGACACACAACACACTAGCCTGCTAGATAGATACTATATCTTCACATAGATATGTGCATAAATGTACATATAAATATTCTTATTTAGACAGAAATTCTTAGCAGAGATAATAACAGGGGAAATTATTCTGTGCAATAAACTATATAGATACTGGTGATATATAAATCATAATTTAAATAAAGAACTTTGATCAAGAAATATTATGGGAGTCTTAGAGATAGCATTCTGATTTCAGAGTGTATCCAGGCTGTTCATATTTTCTTGCAAACCAAGCTAAACATGTATGCATCAATCTGTATTCTATAGGAAACTAAATCTGGAATTTCCCCTTTATATATAATATTATTTGTTGAATTAACTTGGGATTTTGAAGTGCTGATCTCTTTTTATTGATGCCACAGATATATAAATACCTTTCATACATTAGAATTTGGCTAGCAGGCCTGAAACATAGTCACTTTCATTACTTCACAAATCATCTGCCTGTTATTATCAAGCAATTATTATCAAGCACAGATGCATTTATTCAGGAAAGCCACTCTGCACCTTCATTTCAAATACGGGCTTGAGTATGATTCTAATTGCAAGGAATTATGCTTAAACAGGCAAGATATTTTAAGATCTCTACATTCATATGCTGTGCTCGGTGGGAAAAAAGGAATATTTAAAAAGGAATTATGAGAGGAAAGCACCTATTGTTCTCCTAGGTCATTGGGAGACCACATTCCCCCTTTCCCCTCGCTGATGTAATGCCAGGTAAATACTCATCAGGCTTATTGTGTTTATGAAGAATTACACTTCACAAGCATCCAAAGTTCAGTCTTTGATGAAGGGTGAGAGTGACACTTCCCTGTGGATATAAGGATAAGTGTTCACAATGCAGTTAGGAAGTACACTGCTTTAGGAAGGTGGCCCTGGGGCACAGCTGGACAAGGCAGTTGATTACATTCCCCCACAGCAGGTTGTGTATCACCTTCAAATGTGGAGAGCTAGTCCTCAGGGAGAAGGCTTTCACATCAGTTCTGTGTCTTAAATGTGTGATATCTTTAGCACTAGAGACTTAACCTCTGAGATCTATGAGGTAACCAAGGGCAATAACAATAGCCTGCATTATTCTGGGAGGTTCTTCATCACTCCTGACAACTTATAGGGAGGTTCCCCATGCCTGCCTCTGATTTTTGGTAGATGGTCTATAGTTCTTGGGGGAATCATTATCACCCCAAGTGGCATAACTTCACGCAAAACTACATATATGTGTATTTACATATATTTTTATTCTTAAATAGATACAAAATGTTTCTTTATGGCCTTTTCAATCATCCTTGTTACTAATTCTTCCTCCCTTCCTCTCCCTCAGTGTTACTCTCCCTTCTTTTTGCACCATATGGAGACCATTATAGAGATCTACAACTGCCTGGGGGATTTCCAACTCCAGCAAGCACATCAACAGCACAACTCCTATACCTAAGGCTCAGGGAACATTGCAGAAGAGGGGGTAGGGCAGAAAGACTGTAAGAGCCAGTAGACCAGGACACCTTCTGTAATATAGTGTCTTCTATATATTACAGAAAAGTTGCATTCATGAAATCTAACAATATGATCACCCTAAACAAGATGATCACAATGACAACACCAGTTGACATATCAGCATGGATGGGAAAACTCTCACAAGGCCTTGCCCACAGATGAAGAATGATGTGGGATTCCCCTCTGTATGCTGTGAATACCACTGGTTAATAAAGAAACTAACTGTCTTGGGCCTGTGCAGGGAATAGAGTTAGGAGGAAAAAACTAAATTGAATGCTGGGAGAAAAGAGACAGAATCAGGGAGAGAAGCCATGTAGCCCCGCCAGATGCTGGGAACTTTACCTGGTAACCCACAGCCATGTGGTGATACACAGATTACTAAAAATGGGTTAAATAATATAGTTTCTGTGTAATTATTTCATGTCTGAGCTGCTGGGCATCCAGAAAACAAACAGATGGCCCTTGCACAACAGAAGAGCTACAGGCAATTTATGGCTTCTCAGACTGGAATAATCCATCCTCTACCCAATTGTTTATCCAATCCCAAATATTCGATCCTACATACATTTGAGTAACACTAAATGGACTTAGACTGTATTTATATATGTTCTTGTGTTTATATTTATGTGCATATTCACAGTAATAATAAATAAGAGAAAGTCATAAAGTTGACAGGGAGGGAGAAGAACACAGGAGGAGTTGGAAGTAGGAGAGGGAGGGGTGGGGATGGTGTACCCATGAGAGCTCATGAATGAAATTTTCAAAATAAATTAATTTCAAAAATAAGAAATTGCAATTCTAGCCAAAATGTTAATAATTGAATTCTTATTAAATGCAAGTAATGTGCAGCAAATTTTATATGCAAGACCTCATTTGACCTCCAGAAAATTGATGTTACTTTCTTCAACTCAGGAATGAGAAACTAAAAAGGAATTTTCTCAAAGCACAGAATTTGAAATCATTCCTTGGGTTTTTACAGAACCGGGGAACTTCTTGTTTCTAATTATAGTTTCTCCCCAAATAAACCTCCACATTCTTTCTTCAATATTGGTCCTAGCAAGAGGGCTGCACAGGTAAAGTGTTTGCTGTGCAATCATAAGAACCAGAATTCTGAGATTCTCAGCAAGCTCATAAGTACTAGCTGGGCTTAGACGATTGCTTGTTATCAGAGGATGTAGGAAATAGAAGCAGGGATCCCAGCAGCAATTGGCTAGCTAACCGTGCTGAGAAGGGTAAGCTCCTAATTCAATTCAGAAACCCTGCCTCAATGACTACACAGAGAATGATTGCAGAACATACGCATGCTTGCACTCGCATACATATGGACACACATACATATACAAAATATAAACTTCCGAAAGCAAAGTGGAAGGTTCAGTAATCAGCTCTCTGCTCCTCCCTGTTCCAGAGACTGCCCCTTCTTCTCATACAGTGCCAGCCTTGTCCCTGAGATGTGATGCAATGGTGAAGGTCAGAGTGAGCAGATTTGTGCATATTAGACACTTGGTTACCAGGACTGCCATTGCATCTATTAAAGTGGACACTGTTGCCATCAATGACCCATTCACTGACCTCAACTACATGGTCTACATGTTCACTATCACTCTATCCCTGCCAAGTTCAATGGCACAGTCAAGGCTGAGAGTGGAACCTTGTCATCAATGGAAAGGCCATCACCATCTTTCATATCCCACCAGCATCAAGTGAGGTGATGCTCATGCCAAATATGTTGTGAAGTCTACTGGTGTTTTCACCACCATGGAGAAGTCCTGGACCCACTTGAAGGGTGAGGCCATAAAGGTCATAATCTCTACCCTTTCTGCTAATGCCCCCATGTTTGTGATGGGTATGGACCATGAGAAGTATGATTATTCACTCAAGATTGTCAGCAATGCTTCCTGCACCATCAACTGCTTAACCATTCAACCAAGATCATCCATGACAACTTTGGCATTGTAGAAGGACTCATGACCACAATCCATGCTGGGGATGACCCCTCTGAAAAGCTATGATGTGATGACCAAGGGGCTGACCAGGACATCATCCATGAGTCACCTAGTGCTGCCAAAGCTGTGGACAAGGTCATCCCAGACTCCGAACAGGAACTGAACACAGGCATGGCCTTCCATGTTCCTACCTCCAGTATGTCCATTGTAGAACTGACATACTGCCTGGAAAAAGTCACCAAGTATGAAGATATAAAGAAGATGATGAAGCAGTGAGATTTCACAGGGGCTTATCGCTAAATAAGAATCACTTTTCTCAAACAAGATCTCCTGAGTAAACTGGGAGCATGAGGACCTTGGAGGAGGGTTGAAGGGGAGGGGAGAGGCAGAGAGGGGAGCAGAGAAAAATGTAGAACTCAATAAAAATCAATTTAAAAAAAGAATCACTTTTTTCCATGAATGAACCATCAGATACGGGATTCAATCCCAAATTATCAGTCCTAAACCAGTGTACATAGCAATAACAAAAATGTGTAACAATAATAAATATATAAAAAGAAGAGTTGGAGATGGAGTGGAGAAAGAAGGAAAGAGTTGGAAGGGAGAAGAGAGAGGATGTAAAATCACTGTATTCATGTCTTTTTAGTGGTTGGCTGCTTTGTTTCTCTGCTCTTCAGCTTTAACCCCAATATCTGTCTCTGGGCTTTTATTATTCATGCTACATTGGCTATTTTGACAGGGGTAAGATGGAATATCAAAGTAGTTTTGATTTACATTTCCATGATGAATAAAAATTTTAATATTTCTTTAACTGTTTCTTAGCATTTAGGTTTCGTCTTTCAAGAGGTTTTATTTAGTTCCATGCCCCATTATTTTAATTGAGCTATTTAGGTTTTTTAATAGGTTTTTTTTTAGGTGTTTCAGTTCTTTATACATTTTAGCTAGTATCTCTCTATTAGACATGTCATTGTTAAAGAAATTTTCTCATAAATACACTTAAACTCATTGACACAGAAGACTTCTTCCTAAATATAACCCCAGTAGCACAGACATTGAGAACAACAAATGGGGTCTCCTGAAACTGAGAAGCTTCTGTAAAGCAAAGGACATAGTCAAAAAGACAAAATGGTAGCCTATAGAATGGGAAAAGATCTTCACCAACCCCACACCAGACAGAAGGCTGATCTCCAAAATATACAAAGAACTCAAGAAATTGGTCATCAAAAGAACAAATCAAAAAAATGGGGGCTTCCAAGCCCGCCCTTTTGACTGCAAAGTCTTTGGACAGTGAGTGGCCCTGATCCAGCACCAGCGGATCCATCCAGACCGGTAAGTGGGTCCCAGCCCGCTGCCCAGGCTCCCCGGGAGGGGACTACAGGCACCCTCCAACCCCTGAAACTTTCTGGCCACTCAGGGTGCTTCCCCCTCTACTGGCTTTTCTGCTTATCCCACCACATCTTCCCCCTCAAGTACCCCTTTCCATCTGAGGGGTCCTAGGTTCCCGAACCCAGCCTGCTTCGGGACTGAGGCTCTGGGGAAAAATTGGTGAATGCAAGGCTGTAGGGGTTTCTTTGTTCGAAGCGGGCTTCTTCCAAGCCCGCCCTTTTGACTGCGAGGTCCTTGGACAGCGAGTGGCCCTGATCCAGCGCAGGTGGATCCATCCATATAGCAAGTGGCCCCTATCAAGTACCAGATGATCCATCTGGAGGGGAAGAGATGGGCAGACGCCAATGCAAGAATTCCTCCACCAACCTGAAAAGCAGCATGATAACACCAGAATCCAGCAGTTATGCAATGGGAAGACCTGAGCAACCTAATCCAGAAGAAGTAGAAGAAACCAACATTAAACATAACATTATGAAAGTGATAGAGACCATTAACGAAGAGATGAAAAACTCCTTTAAAGAAAGGGATGAGAAGACTATCAAAAAGTTAAAAGAAATGAATAAATACTTCAAAGATACCCTAGAAAAACAAGAAAAATCAATCAAACAGGTAAAGGAAACAATTCAAGACTTGAAAACTGAAATGGAGGCAATGAAGAAAACACAAACTGAGAGATGGCTGGATATAGAAAGCTAAATAAATGAACAGGAACTACAGAGACAAGTATAACCAACAGAATACAAGAGATAGAAGAAAGAATCTCAGACACTGAAAATATAATAGAGAAAATAAACTCATTGATCGAAGAAAACAACAAATCTAACAAAAAATGGGGTACAGACCTAAACAGAGGACTCTCAAAAGATGACTCTAAAATGGCTGAGATACTTAAGGAAATGTATCCTTAAGTATCAAAAAAAAAGTAAAAATTGAAACAACTCTGAGATTCCATCTTACACCTGTAAAAATGGTCAAGATCAAAAATACTGAGGACAGGTTATGCTGGAGAGGATGTAGGGTAAAGGGAACACTCCTGCATTTCTCGTAGGAGTGCAAACTGCCACAGCCACTTTGGAAATCACTATGGCAAATTCTCAGAAATTAGAAAACAACCTTCCTCAAGACCCAGAATACCCAAAGGATGCTCAATCATACCACAAGAACATTTGCACAATTATGTTCATAGCAGCATTTTTTGTCATAGCCAGAATCTGTAAACAACCTAAATTCCACTCCATTGAAGAATGAAAAAGAAAACATGGTACATTTACACAATGGAGTACTATACAGTAGAAAAATATAACAACATCTTGAAATTTGAAGGCAAATGGATGGATCTAGACAACATCATATTAAGTGAGGTAACCCAGACCCAGAAATACAAGTAAAATATGTACTCACTCATGAGTGGTTTTTATACATAATGCAAAAACAAACATTAAAAAACAGCCTACACTTCACAACCCTAAAGAACATAGACAACAAAAAAGACCCTAACAGAGACATAGATGGATCTAATCTAAAAAGACAAGATCTCCTGGGTAAATTGGGAGCATGGAGATCATGGGAGACATCAGAAGGGGAGGGGGAGAAATAGAGGGGAGCAGGGAAAAATACATAGCTCAAAAAAACAATAAAAAATAAATAAAACATATAAAAAAGAAATTTTCCCATTCTGTAGGCAGTCACTTTGTCCAAATGATGATTTGTCTTGCAGAAGCTTCTCCATTTCTTAAGATCCCATTTAACTGTTTTTCTCAGTACCTATGCTAAGGTGCTCTCTCTGTTCAGAAAGTTTCTTCATATGCCAATGAGTTCAAGACTACTCTCCCTTTCTCTTCTATCATATTTAGGGTATCTAGTATTATATTGAGGTCTGTGATCCACTTGAAGTCTATTTTTGTGGAGGGTGTTAAATATGTATCTGTTTGCTTTCTTCTACATGCTGCTACACAGTTTGACCATAACAATTTGTTTGAAGATGCTGTCTTTTTTTCAGTGTGCATTACTGACTTAATCAAAAAATCAGTCATCCATAAGTGTTTGATTTATGCCTTGGTCTTTGATTTGAGTCCAGTGATCAACGCATATGTTTATATGCCATTGCCATCCTTCTTCATTACATCTTTGTTTTAGTATAAATACTTTGAGCTTCTCTACATTTCAGTTGGTGCTGGCTGTGGGCTTGCTATAAATCATATTTATTATGTTGAGGTATGTCCCATGTATCCCTAGTCTCAGTACTTTTATCATGAAGGGATGCTAAATTTTGCCAAGGGATGCATATAATGAAATGATTATGTGTTTTTTGTCTTTCAGTCTGTTGTGTGGATTACATTTGTTAATTATATATGTTGACCATCTCTGTACCTAAGAGATGAACTCCACTTGATCATGGTAGATTATCTTTTTGGTATTTTCTTGGATTTATCTTGCAAGTATTTTATTGAGAATTTTTGCATCTGTATTTATCTCTTTTTTTGGTTTATTGAGAGAGGGTTTCTCTGTGGCTTTGGAGCCTGCACTGGAACTAGCTCTTGTAGACCAGGCTGGTCTCGAACTCACAAAGATCTGCCTCCCGAGTGCTGGGATTAAAGGCGTGCACCACCACCGCCCGGCTGCATCTGTATTTATAAAGGAAATTGGTTTGCAACTCTTTCTTAGTTGGGTCTTTATGTGGTTTGGATATGAGGGTAATTGTAGCCTCATAAAAAGAGTTTGGCAATGTTCCCTCTGTTTCTATTGTGTGGAATAATTTGAGGAGTATTGCATTAACTCTTCTTTGAAAATCTGGTAGAATTCTGCACTGAATGCATATGGCTCTAGGTTTTTTTTTTAAGTAGGAAACTTTTAATTACTGCTTCTATCGCACTAGAGGTTATGAGTCTATATAAATTGATTAGCTGATCTTGACTTAGCTTTGATAGATTAAATATATCAAAAATATTCCCATCTCATTTAGCCTTTCCAATTTAATGGAGTTTGTGTTTTTAAAATATGCATTTATTCTTTGGATCTCTCCATATTCTTGTGATACCCCCTTTTTATATGTCTCAAATTTTATTAATTTAGATCTTCTCTGTATGTCTTTTTGGTTAATAGAATTAAGAAAGGATTGATCAATCTAATTGATTTTCCTCAAAGAACCATCTCTTCAATCATTGATACTGTGTATTGTTGCTGTTGTTGTTTGTATTTTATTGATTTTATCCCTGAATTTGATTATTTCTTGTTATCTACTCCTTTCAGATGTTACTTCTGCTTTTTGTTTTAAAGTCTTAAGGTGTATTGTTAAGTTGCTAATATGAGTTCTCTTCAATTCTCTTGTAGGCCCTTAGTACTATGAACTTGCCTCTCTGAGAACCTCTTTTATTGTGTTTTATAGGTTAGGGTATATATGTTTTCATTTTCATCCATCTAAATAAGTTTAAATTCCTTTCTTAATTATGGTCTTGTTCTATTTTTCATTCAGTAATGAGTTTCTCGGTTTCCATGAGTTTGTATATTTTCTGTTGTTGATATACAGCTCAGATCCATAGTCATCAGATAGGGTGCAGGATATTATGTCATTTTTTTTGTATCTGTCAAGATTTGCCTTGTGTCCAAATATGTGGTCAATGTTGGAGAAAAATCTCCTGAGAAGAAGACACATTCTTTTGTGTTTGTGTGAAGTGTTCTGTAATATTTGCTAGGTTCATTTGATTTATTATCTCATTTAGCTTCAGCATTTCTGTTTAGTTTTTGTCTGGATGGCCTGTCTATTGGTGAAACTGTGGTATTGAAGTCTGCCACTATCA
Organism: Dicrostonyx torquatus; assembly: GCA_028555095.1. NCBI lineage: Eukaryota > Metazoa > Chordata > Mammalia > Rodentia > Cricetidae > Dicrostonyx > Dicrostonyx torquatus. The sequence goes on from JAQHUG010000187.1 coordinate 3,263,735, forward strand.
ACATGTGAAGCTAATATGTGATTTTATGTGCAGTATTATTTCTTTTATGAACTTGGGTGCCCTTTGATGTGCAAATGTTTAGAATCGTAATATCCTCTTGATGAATTTTTTTCTTTAATGAGCATGTACTGACATTCTCCCTCCTGATTAGTTTTGGTTTGAAATATATCTAAGCAGAAAGATGGATCCTGTTTAGCTGTAGACAGGATAATATTAGGTGGCTGCTCCATAATGACATCTCTGTGCTTACTGTGGCCCAGGGCAAATGATCCTGGTGTGATATTGGATCAGCCTGAAGGCCAGATTCCGATGGCTATCCCAAGCACCTGTTCATTTTCTGCATCCAGCCAGCCTCTTGGCAACTTCTTATTTCATTTATTTAATTATTTGTTTTTAATTTCAGTACATGTACAGTTACGGATATCAGTCATGTGGAACCCAATGCAATTAAATAAAAAAACCTTTAATACAGAAAAAAAAGATGGATCCTGTTTTCAAATACAACCTGAGAATCTATGTTTTTAATTAAGAAATTGAGACAATTGAGGTTGAGAGTTATCAATGAGTAGTTTGTTCATTCCTCTTATTTTGTTGTTTAGTGCCCCCCCCACACACACACACTTTGATTTGCTGATCTGGGATCATTTATTTCTTGTGATTTTTGGAGGGTGTGACTAACCTCTTTAAGTTGAAGTTTTCCTTCTTGTATCCTGTGTAGAGCCGGATTAAGTAGATAGATACTGCTTAAATATTTTTAATCATGGAATGTTTTTCAGTCTCTTTCTATTGTATTGATAGTTTTGCTGGTATATGCTGTGATCCACAGAGTTATACAATGAGAATTCAGATTACAAATCACTGACCCACAGGGATCACACATTCCTATTAAGCACACCCAAAATGCAGGGCACTGGGGATATTTGCCTTTTGAATAACTGCTGTGATTTCTGTAAAACCCTTTTGGAGCCATAGCACACCCTTTTCCATAGTAGAACTCATTCTAAAAGCCCCCAGCAGTGTTTTAATCAATTATTAAGCAAAACTCATTCATGTGTGTTATATTGGATGACCTTTTCCTACACCATGGGGCCCTGATGTGAAAATATTCATACAGTCAAGAAACCTTTGTTCTTACAGTTAAATCTATGCCCATTTCCTGATTAAAAACTTAGAAGTTATCTCTCTACAAAATTATATTTTCTGTCAGGATATCTGGCCAGGAGAGAAGTCTTGCAAATAAACTGCATTTGGAACCTCAAGGAACTGGCACTGAGAAGGAGAATGCAGTATGTCTGCCCTCATGATAAGGAATGAGCACCTTCATTTCTCTAATAGCCATCTCCGGAGAATGCACCTTACTGGCCCTGTTCTGCCCTAATTAGCTATTAATATTCTGTATTTACCTTCATCTCATTTTTATTGCTACAAAACCTTAGTCTAGGATATTAATTGTTTGTGCCTTTACCCTTAAAGATACATGGAAAAAAGCTATGGATCACTTAACCAGCTCCAGAGAAAGAAATTTCTTCTCATTCGGCATCAGTGGGAACAAACGCATGGCCACTTAGCCCAAGGCTAGAAGCATCAGCCTCTAGGTTTTATACTATATAGCATAGTTCTCCCTCTGATCTAACCATTGTAGATTGCTAGGATTGAGAAGTCCTCTTTAATCAACTAAGCTTTATCTGTTTTCATGACCCTAAGAAATGCATGCATAGTATTCTTGCTATTGCCAGAGAATTGCTGATTGTGTCTGTATGTGTATATAAACTGAAAACTTTGGAGGATGGAAAAACAATAAAGAAACTGATGCAGAAAAGTATGACATGAAGAATTCTTTTTACCATCAGATTCTAGTCCCTTCGCTTATTGTAGTATCTCCTGTGGACCCTGAGTGGAGGTTTTTAAGGTTGACCCTTAAAAGTCTCCAAAAGGTATAGTAGTCTAAGCTGGCATCTCTGGTTTCTTTGATTTTATAGAAAAATCTATCTAGACCTTTCTGGCTTGTATAGTCTCCATTAAGAAACTGGCTATTATTCTAATTGAAATCAAGTATTATTATAATGGATCTGCTTCTATGTGTGACTAGGTCTTCTACCCTTGTAGCTTTTAATATCCTTTATTTGTTCTGGGCATTTAGTGTTTTGATTATTATGTATCATGGCAAGTCCTTTTCTGGTCCAATCGATCTAGTGTTCTGTGTTTCTTGTATCTGAATAGACATCTCCTTCTTTTTTTTCTTTTTTTTTTATTGTTAAAAGAAAAATTTACATTTACTCCCCTTGTTCCCGGCCCTCCCGCTCCCCCACTACCCCACTGCCCTCCCCCTGCTTCCTTATGATGG
>JAQHUG010000187.1:3279862-3296638 GCA_028555095.1 Dicrostonyx torquatus
GGGAGGGCCTTGGGCTTTCCACAGGGCAGGGTATCCTGCCCCATATCAGGGAACTAGGGGGAGGGCGGTGGGGTAGTGGGGGAGCGGGAGGGCCCGGGACAAGGGGAGTAAATGTAAATTTTTCTTTTAACAATTAAAAAAAATCCAGCTGCTATCAGGAATAAACATTCAGTCCATTCTGGAACTGTGACTTTCAATTCCAGAGTGCACCAATAAATATGGCATTAACACATTACTTTCAAAGCATTGAAGAAAATGTTTAAATTATGAGAGGATCTGTTTTCCCAGTTTTCTTCTCCTCTGGCATCACCGCTGACCCTGGTTATGTTCCCTCTGGTCAAATTTTAAAAACGTGAATTTGGTAGATTCTTTCCCCACCGCAATCCTACAGTCCCTTCCCTGGAGCCCTGTAGATCAACCAGGTGAAAATGTGCTTGCAATGACATGCTGGTAAATCACGCTGGCATCAGGGAGCTCTGATTTGTGGCATTTGCTGGTTTTCATAGTGGAGACCCAGCTCAGCATGGCTGATTTAGGGACAGCTGTGTTTAAAGATGGCTTGAGAAATTCCTGAAAATGTCACATTGAGCTGATATGGGCAGACCCATAGCAACAAAGGCAGGACTCTGCCCCAACCAACAAATATTCCAAACCTCTGAGCAATACTACATGAAAACAGTGAAAAAATAACTGCTATCTACATGCAATCACTGTTTGTGTATATTGTGTGAAAGTCCTTTAGAATTGTATTGGTGTTTCCCAAAGAATGAAAGGAAGCCGTAGTCATTATGCCCAGGAACAAATGTTTGGGAGCATATAAACTCATATTAGAAAGTGAAATTGAAAGCCAGAGTCTAACTACCTACCTGGGCTCGGGAAGTTCTGATCACCTTAGTATGTTCCTCTCACTTATTGCTGGCATTCGTTGTAGCCTGTCACTTTTTCTTGTATTACATATAAAGTCATTATTTGCTACAGCAGGAAAGAAGGAGGTCCCAGGCATCTTAGGACACAAATGTCACCCTACAAATGCTCTATTAATGTTAGAGAGATAGGTGAGCAGGGTGACTGCTTCAGACCGAATCGGTGCCAGCTTTGCTCCTCTTGATTAGAATGCTCAGCAAGTCACATGTTTTCATCAAAGCCTCGGGATTAAAGACAGGGTCTGTCATAAAGTGTTCTTCAGCTTTCCGTGCAGTCCAGTTAGAAAGCACTGGTGCTAGGCTGGGCAGACTGCACAGTCAGCAAAGCGGTTGCCACACAGAAATGAGGACCTGAATGCAACTCCCAGAGCACCCTTTAAAAAAAACTGAACCCAGCACTGTGTGCCTATAATCCCAGCACTGAGGAGGTGTAGACAAGAGGATCCTTGGGATTTACTAGCCAATAACCAATTTAAGGGGGCTTCAGACTCAGTGAGGGACTCTGCCTTAAAAATAAATTCAAATCAATTGTGGCGGCCCACATGTGTAATCCCAGCACTCCAGAGGCAGAGGCAGGGGGATCGCTATGAATTCCAGGCTAACCTGGTCTACATAGTGACCTCCAAGCCAACCAGGGATATATAGTGAATCTTTGCTGTGGACAATGGTCTTGTAGCCTGTAAAGAATTGTCACTTATATTAATTTAATAAAATGCTGATTACCAGTAGCCAGGCAGGAAGTATAGGCAAAGCAACCAGAATCAGAGAATTCCAGGAAGAGGAAAGGCTCAGTCTATAGTCGTCACCCAGACACAGAGGAAGCAAAATGAGAATGCCTCAATGATAAAAGGTACCAAGCCACATGACTAACACAGACAAGAATTATGGGTTAATGTAAGATGTAAGAGTTAATTAATAAGAAAGCCTGAGCTAATAGGCCAACTAGTTTAAAATTAATGCAGACCTCTGTGTGACTTTTTGGGACTGAACATCTATGGGACCAGACAGGACAGAAACCTCTGCCAACAAACCTTTACCTCATAAATAAATAAAATGGAGAAGCATTGAACATACACATCCAACATTCACACCCATACACACACAGAGACATGTGGTATACACAGAGAAACAAAGTACACACACACACACACACACACAAGTCATTGCCACTACCTCCATTGAGATTATTTATTTATTGAATTATGTGTACAGGTATGTGGGAACATGTGTGTTTGAGTGTGTGGAGGTGGGAGTGCATGTTTGTGAGTTTGTGTATATATGTGTATGTGTACATGTATGTGTGTGGATGGGAGAGGGTCGTGTGTGTGTATGTACAAGTGTGTGGAGGTTGGAGAACAATGAGCTGAAATCAGATGCTTCCTTTCATCACGTGTATCCTGGAAATCAAACTCAGGTTGTCAGGCTTGGAGGAAAGTATCTTCACTTGCTGAGCTATCTGACAAAGTTTCAGTTCTTAAAAATCAAGAATAAAGATGAGCCTGGAGGTGTGCATTTTAGTCCCATCCCTCAGTAGGCACAAGCAGTTGACTCTCTGTAAGTTTAAGGCTACATTGGAAGTTCTAGACAAACCAGGGCTGCATAGTGAGACCCAGTTTCAAAAACAACATTAAATTAATTAAAACATAAGAAATGAAAGATATAAGTCAATATTACCAGTTCTCAGGTGACCCATTTTGCCTTCATGTATGTCTGTGTACCACATGTATATATAGTGTCTACAAACACCAGAAGAGGACATCAGATCTTCTAAAACTAGAATCACACACAATCGTGAGCTGCTATTTGTGTGCTGGGAACTGAGGTGTGACCCTCTGCAAGAACAGCCAGTGCTCTTAATGACTGTTTAGTTTCCTACCCACCAAATGATTATATATCACCCTTCCTGACCTGAGGCCATAACTAATCACCCTGACTCCCTATATAATACGTCCATTAAACCTTACAGTCAGAAAACAACATCTGTAGTCATCTGTGTGCACAGCTGGAAAATCATTGTATAAAATCATGAAAACCTAGGAGGATTTTTCAATTGAATAATAATCACCCTTCAAAAGACTCTCAGCAAGTACCTTTAAAATGAGGTATGTTGGGTTTTTAAGGAGTGGTGTGTAATTGGGCATTTCTGTGCTCAGCTTCCATTATCAGTGTGCAAATCAGGCAATGGTCCTCCACCTTTAAGAATTGTAATGCACATCAGATCCACGTGAGCTAACGTCCTTTGTTGGCAAGGATGTAGAAATCAGACCCAGATCTAACTTTGTCAATTCATTCTTCAATTCATCTATACATCTCACACATTAACAGAACACTGGTTTCTATGGTAAAACTTCCATGAATATACCAGTATGAATTCCTGTGATATACCTAGAAATAACTTCCAAATTGATCAGGCGACAATTTCTACATACACTTTTCTTTCAATATGTGGCACAGACTCTTGGAGGGTTTTTTTGAAAGGCTATTTTTTATATGCTTTTCTGAATTAGTCATGGTAACTTGCACACAGAAGGCCCTCAGCAATATGGTCTGAGTGGCTTACTGACCTTTAGTTCAAGTAAGACATCTGGAGGTAGGCGGGAAGGCAGAAGTTCAGTTTTTATTACCATGGAATATCTTTGCTGCTAGCAGTGAATTGACAATGTCATTTTCAAAGGATGCAAAAGATGGATCATTATTCTGCAGTTTAGAACTAACGTCAGATAGAAGGATTCTAGTTTAATATGCATTTCAATATTTCATTGAAACAGTATTCTTCCCTTTAAAGTAATTTATAAAATTACAGCTTTCAGATATAACTATTCTCACACAATACATACCCTGTGTCTCGTTTCAAATAGCTCAGAACACTATCAGTTTCTACTCTGCAGAACAAGCTTGAACACATAATAACAAGCTGTGTTTGATTAGAATGTCTTATTTGTTCTTATCATAAATTTTAGCCATAAAATGTCAGCAATTTTTTTTCAAATTAAAAGCATTTACAGAAAAATAAAACCTACCATAAGTGGGTCTCTTGTACTGTTAAGAGTATTATATGAGGTAGCTTGCCTCACTAAGAACTGTCAAGCTGGAGTTTTCTATCCTAAAACTAGACATCTAAGACAGTGTCTAAGTTCACTGTCATACATTGCAAAATTTTAAATTCCACTTACGGTTTCTATAAAAATCAGTCTCATATTCATGAAAACCTAATAACATAGGACTCATTTTCCTGTTCTGTGACTCCCTCTGTCCCGGGACTGGCTGACAGGCAGGTTGTGGGGCAACTACTTCGCAGCCTAGAAGTATAACAGTAGTCATTAGGCTGCTGCATTAGTACCCAATCTTCCCTCGTCTGGAGAGTTTCCCTGCTGGCTGGAAGGCCTCAGGGACCTCCCACAACCCAGTTATACCAATCACAAGTCAGGAAGTTGTTCTAAGAACCGTCTTGTCCTGCATTGTTCAACAGGCTGATATTCCCAAACCACTATTCGAGAGAGAGAGGGCAGGAGAGACAGAGACAGAGAAAGAAGGGGAGATGTTAATCTACTTCAAGTTGAAAAGTTTCTCTACATGCAGCCTCAACACTGTTGCCAATAATTGTGTTTTAATTTGATTAGCTTATGTTCATTATACAGCATAATGCTTAATATGATGTTTCTATGCATGTGTATCATGTGAGAGTCTTTTTGCACACACCCATTATTCTCTCCCACCCGCTCTTCTGTTCCTGCAGATTACCCTCCCTTCCCTGCTAGTCCCCCTTTGCTTTCAAGTCATTTTGTTAGTTTAGAGTCTGTAAATGTGAGAAAATATATAATATTTCCCTGGTTTATTTCACTTATAATTTCATTTTTCTTAATGTCTCATTACTATTCCATTGAATATATATCATTCGTTTTCCTTTCTAGCCATTGACTGATGGACATCTGGGATGATTCTGAAACTTTTCTACTATGAATAGTGCTGTATCAGTTTGATCATAGCATGATCCATTTCAAAATATTTGAACTCTTGGTTCTAATTTTCAGATACATCCCAACTCTCTGACATGGCTAACAAACCCCAGATCTCACCATGTACCCAGGCAACAGAAGATCGAGTCAGGCAATTTGTATACTTTATGTTTCCACCTGCAGTTCTTCTCTTTCAATGTCTCGATCAATAATAGTTCTTAGTTTTATTGTGATAAGTAACTTCTTCAAACTGTAGAAATATTGTTTTCATCTGTTCTTAATAAAACAGATTAGGTAATTCCAAGTGTGGAAATAGGGGGTGATATTGAACAAAATTATACTTTCTTATTTAAAAAATAGAATAAATGCTCAGTCAAAATGTTAATGAGTAAAAAATACCTAACTTTTTATGGAATTTATGGTTATCAAGTAAGACTATACAGAATTGTAACTGACACAACAATGACAGTTATCTGATCATCTTCACCAGGCAAGACTGGCCAGTTGCTGTATTTGCATTATTGTTCTTGTTAACAACAATAAACATAAGCCCTATATTGGCCATTTTACAGGAGCATAAACTGATACTCAAACAAATTAAATAACTGCCAATCCTAACAGACATAAGTGTCACCATTGAGATTAGGACCCAAGCTGATCAAAACCAAGTCCATGTCCATGGGTTTCATTAATTTAGCTAATTGGCATGGAGATTTGAGCTAAGAAAAAAAAAAAGAAATTCTGACTTTGTCCTAGCTATGTCAGGAGATATTTTTGTTGAGTTTAAAATGTGATGCTTATCCAATGTGACAGACCAGAGAGTTTTCTCTTCAGATGATCACGCACTGTGAAGCAGCACTACACAAACAGGAACCACACAGCATGAATGAAGGTCAAATGGAGGAATAAACAAACTCCCAGATGATGAAAGACAAGTACAAAGAGGAAGTGAGTGGGAACTGGACCATAACACTGAAAATTTATATTTATTAAAACTAGAAAACCCATAAAAAAGCCTCTTGTAAATTACTTGTGTGTGTTAGAAAATTCAACAGCACAAAGCTCAGATAACGACCTTTAAAAATGATGCCAAACGAAGGCAAGTGAAACTACGCTGTACCACCAAAATATTTAGGCAAATATGATTCAACCAGTGATGAAAGAAACAAGGAATCTGAATTCATCCCAAAGCAACAGAAAAGCAATGCGATAAGATTTTTTGACTCTATTGGGAGTACCACAAAAAGTGGGATCATTCATTTATTCATTAAAAAATATTGAAATCTTACTGTAAGTCAGGTACCGTGATAACCACAGAGAAAACTGTGGGACATTTTTTTTTTAAAAAAAACTCTTGACAATCTTTTAACTTGTAATCCAGTAAGGGAAAAAAATCTCTTTCATAATTACAAATAAGGAAAAGAAGGCATGAGCACACTGAGGAACTGGAAAATGGGTCGGAGAGCTGGGATGTGAACAGAGGCACCACCCTCTCCTGAGACAGGAGGCTTGGGGAAGGGGCAGCTAGGAGGCAAAATGGCAGAAAGATGTCAAGTAAAATCTGGGCACGGGAGAGAGTTGTGGAGGTTACAGGTGATCTTCACAGTAGTTCATGAGAGGAACCAAAAGAGAAAAAAAGGACTGAAGGGACAATGTGAGAGCATGGGGACACTAAGTACACACTGCTGCTGACATGATTCTAGAAGGGTCTATGGATACAGGATATGGGTTCTCCTCTCATCTTCTTAGAGAAACAAGCAGCAACTCTCTGTATTGTAGAGATTAGTGGGAATAGAATGACGGGGAGGAGAAGTGAGAATGAAGGAAATAGTGGCTGACGAGTAGGACAGCAACATGGCAAGGAACGTGTGGACGGGACAGCTGGGCGGAGCAGGAGGCCCACTGGAGACATGTGTGAAATGCCCCCACGGCTTTGTGTTTTTCTTCAGACTCATTCCGTGCTCACTAGTGTAGATGCTGAGCTCTGAGGCTGTCAACATGGAGTATCAGTGGGTGGAAGACATGCTAGCAAAAGTCATCATCACTGGCCCTGGGGGGGGCTAGTAATCAAGAATGTAAAGAGGTTGAAATGGCTGTGGTTTCAACCCCATAATTTCTAAGGCCTTGAGACAAGCCCAGCAGGAAGAGGCCTGTGAATAGGACAGCCACACTCCCAGTCCTCTGGAGGCAAATCTGTTCTGCACATATTGTCCTCAACTACTAATAGCGCCAGCTTTCTCTCTCAAAACGGTCTCTTCAGACCAGCTACTTGGGAGAGATCCTTAGTGAAGCGAAGCAGAGCCCACAACAGGCAAGTGTAAAATAGACTTGGGGTACAATGGATAAAGGGGAAAGACCGGGTGTCTCTTAAAAATCTAAGACAAAACAGTGACCTTCATGTTTACTATCTAGTTAAATTTAATTTAATCTTGAAAAAGCTCTATGGAAACTTTTGCCCTAGCTTTACAAATGAAGATACAGAAGGTGAGCACAATATCTTGTCCAAGTCATAAACTTAGTGACCAAGAGATTTGTAATTCCATCTCAGGCTTGAGAGATTACAATGATAAGCAGCAGATTAGCAAGTATTATACAGTTTGGACCTAAGAAAGACAAGCTCACGTATAACATACAAATTGACTTATTCTTTTTAATTTTAAAAATAGCTTCCTATTTTGTTTCACCCTTATTCGATTTAGTCATTGAGACATATTTTAAATGAAGTCCTTTCAACATGCCTTGGAAACCTTAAAATAGACCACAGGCCTTCACAAATCTCTTCTTTGATTGTTATAAGGCAAAAGTGGTGGAAATCTTGAATTAGAAAATTCATAGAAACTGCTTAGCTCCACCCTGCAAGTTCATGGTTGTAATAGTGGCTTCAAGGTTGAAGAAAAAACTCAACTGTCTGTACCAGAGCCAACAGCTTGAAACCTCGGTAGAATATATATGAAGTCAAATCTGAATAATGGTTCAAATAGACAAAAGAAAGGAAAATGAGTGGGCAGGAGGGGAAGGCTGGATATGCCAGGGGTTCTGCTATGAACCAAATTAACGTTAAATCAGACAAGAATTGGTCATTGCACCTTTGTATCTAAAACTATTCAAGTGGGAATTTTGTTGCAAGAAAGTTTGCCTTCTGATTTCTAGGCAACATCTGACTTTGTAAACACAGACAGAGCAGTTTCAGCGCCTGCGATGCCAACAGTGCTCTTACAGAGGAACCACCAAGCACCAGCTGGGCCAGCAGACTGGAAGCCCTACCCTGGGCCTCATCCTGATGTCCACCTCCATGTTGACAGCTGCATGCTGTTTACAGCTCTTTGGACCAGAATAGGACCCTCATGGTGCATTGATCTAGTCATAGGTTCCACCTACCTGAATCATAGTGGCTATCAAGACCCGTCAAAATACCTTCCTCCAGAACATCAGTGTGAAATATAGAAAACCCCCAATTCGTAGCATGGTATTGATTTTTACAAAAGAACAATAAAGTATACATGAAAGAGAGGAAGCAAGAAGGAACCAAATTATGAGTAGACAGAAACATCCCAGTAAGAAAAATTTTCAACATTGTGCAATGATGGTAGTTTGCAGAAGGAGTAAAACGAGGAGGAGCCCAGTTGAGAGTGAGAGGTTAAAGGCTTAAGAAGGCCTCTTTACCCAGGACAGCCTTGAATCCTGAATGACTCTTCTTTCCAGGATGTCCCATTGTTCACAGTGACTCCAGCATAATTCCCTTTGCTTTTGTGTGGCTCGGCCATTCTTCCTCTGAGCCCTATCCCTTTTCCTGCCACACAGATAATCTCTTAACACACCTCCATCATTTGAGATAGCCTCATGTCTCACAACCAAATTCCCTAAATGTATCCACTGTGTTTTCTCATTTCCAGCAACAGTTGGCGATCACAAACACATTGGAATCTTTGCCCTGTGGGAATGGAGAGCAGAGATGGTGAGAAGGGGGGAGAAGTACAATGGGAAGAAACACAAATGATTTGCACACTAGTGGGTGTTGCAGATTTATGGATTTCTGTTATATTATCTCATTAGCTCACTCTAATTTCCAAGCTCATAAGCCCCTTAACATTGGTACAAGTTGCCCTAACTTGAGAGAGTTGCCAAGATTTTAAGTGGATGTTTTAGAACGTGGCGTTCCTAGATAAGAATTCTGATAATTAGTGATCTGTAAAGAAGCTTCCTCATTTCGTTCGGCCCTGGAGGTTTCCTTAGCTTTCCAGCTTCTGTAAATCACAGATGGCTTTCTCAGTATACTTCCACTGTCATCGTTGTGACATTCTTCACACAGTTATTCTCCACAAACCAGCAACAAGCTGACTGATGGTTCTAGTTTTCTGTGCAATAAAATACATATTTGTGGGCGGGAGAATCGGTTCAGCAGTTGAGAGCACTTACTACTCTTGAAGAAGACCAGGATTTGGTTTTCACCACCCACATGGCAATGCTTGTAACTTAACCTTTTTTTTTGGTTTACATGAGCACCTGCTCTCAGGTGCATATACTAACACACACACACACACAAACACACACACAAACACACACACAGGGGGAGACAGTTAAAACTAAAATAAGTCTTTAAAGAAGCAAAAATAAATCAAATGAAGCATAAATAACTATGAAACATAATAATGACCATACTGATAAGATACCATAATGGTGCAATAGTAGCACTTTTCTCTCTGGCTCGGCTACTCAGCACAAGGGAATTCATGCCTCATACTGTATAGCTAATCAACTACCCATTGCTGGGGAGATCATAGTTTGGGAAGGGGAATCTACTACTACCATTTTCCTAAACCAGTATCATTTCTAACTATATTCTAAACATTTATCCTTATTTCCGTAGGTGAGTGTACTCTCAGCTCTCGTCAGAGAAGCTTTTTTACAACAAATGAATATGATTACAGAGATCCACACCTGGTCAAACTACAGAGAATAAGTGACTGTGGGGTAACCAACCCCACTGATACAGCTTCCTACAGCTGAGGCTGTGCAGATAAAAATATTGTAAAAGCCTGAGGACCAGGGCATCTGTGGTGAGACATTGTCCTCCATACATGACAAAGGAGCTATAGCCATGAACTCTTGATAATATGGCTATATAAGTTGTTATTAGCCTACAAATCCAATCCCAGAGAACCTAGATAACACAATGAGGGCCCTAACAGAGACTTATATAGATCTAATCTACATGGGAAATTGAAAAAGACAAGATATCCTGAGTAAATTGCGAGCATGGGGACCTTGGGGGAGGGTTGAAGAAGGAAGGGGAGAGGCAGGGAGAGGAGCAGAGAAAAATGTTGAGCTCAATAAAAATCAATAAAAAAACAATAAAAATATGGTTATATAAACAAGACAACTGTAATGACAACACCAGTTGACATGCCGATCCGAACAGGAACAATTCCACATGGTCTCAGCCTTAGACAAAGAGCTCCAGGCAGTCAATTCCTGCTGAGACGGGAACAATCGGCCTCTTTCAGGGATGAGTTCCCACAGAAGTTATCCAGTGCTAAGTGAGCAGCCCTGGACACACAGACATAGTCTCAAGGCTAAATGAACACAGCATGTTATATGTACATGTACATATGTGTACATATACATATGTACATTCATGTGACAATAATTATAAAATATCATTAATTTGGAGTGAGACATGGGAGAACTTGAAGGGAGCATCAGGAATGACATAGATGTAATATTCATCTGCACACTCAAACAATCAATCCCCTTTTCATGTATCTAGATTCATTCTACCCATCCTAGAGAACACCGGCAAATAAGCCACTTGACATTGTCATCATGGATCTCAGTGGGGTGGGAAACTTCACTTCTATCAGGAGGAATAGGAATGGCTAAACTCAGACTTTTGTTTTAAACCTCACTTCAGTGAAAAATGTCATCAATCCATTAAAGAGTCCCAGAGTCCTAATCGCTTCCTAAAAATCCTACCTGCCAACACAGTTTCCTTCCATTCTCTGGGCTCTGTGAAGTTTCTTCAGTCAGAGCTACCATTGACAGGGAGCAAGGTGCATCCCCACATCTCTATTCTTATTTTCACCTCCACTCAGCCAAAATGTTTTAAATTTACAATACTTTAATATCAGTTGAAATGAGCAAGACTCAAATGATTCTATCATCGACATTTATGCTAACAAGTATGCAATCCAATTTACATAAATAAGCAGGCAATCTTCAGAAAAGAATACTAATATATTTGACTAAAGGGAATACTTCAAATGAGATCTTTTAGAATGATGTGTCTTAACTCTGAAACTAGGTGTCACATGCACACATGGGTGGAATTATCCAAATTTATTAGGCACTCTGTGGGAGGGCTTCTGAATTTTGAAGCAGAGAAAATGATAATCGTAGAGGATACTTCTGATCATTCACTATCAATACTTTTTGAACTTACATTTCTCAACCCAGAGAATGCTTTCTTGCTTTTCAAAATCAGACATTAGCCTCAGAAGACTTGCAGCAATGATTAAGATCTGTTTTAAAATGGGAATATTTAGACTGCTAATCTATGCATGGAATGTCATTACCAACAATAAATCAGGTCTATGGGATATGTGCCATACACAGAATAAATAATTCAGTGTCCTCATATTCAGATTGCAGGAAAATATAATACAGTCTTGGGTTTTAATTAAAACAAGCTCCCAAATGTGAATTAAAATTCCCAACATTTTTTTAAACAAGGCACTGAGTATCAGCAGACAAACTAAGAAATTCAAGCTCAAGTTTGGGCTGATTCCTTTGAAAGGTGTCGAAAACTAGCTCCGAAAACTTATGCCTGTTGAGCTAGAATGCCAATCTTCCCTTTCAACCCTGATCTACACCAATCATACTGTCAAAACGTCACCTTAAGGCCTTTTCTGGTGGCGGTGTATGTTTTGAGGTTTGCACATTTTGTTATTTTCTATATAGAAAATATTCAGCAAGGTTTATGATATTGAAAGCATTTTTCTTCCCAACATTCTTGTTTTGCTCATTTTATAATTCAGGTTGCTGATGCTACCAGAGAATTTTACTGTTGGGTGCGGTCATGTTCTACTCCTAATGTGAATTCTCACCTTGTTGCCGTAGCTGACTGTTCCTTAGTGAAATTGAGAAAAAGGTTTGCAAAGACAAGAGACAATGTGTTTAAGTTTCTGTGGGAAAGAATATAATTCAACACACATTTGTATTGTGTGCTAGTAGAACAAATCACTCCAAAATTTGTTAAAAGGAGTGTCGATCTTGGCATGACTACATCCAAATGGCTCCTGAGACATAGCAGTCCCTTGTTTATCCCATTCCTTTGTCCATTTGATTGGCTCAGGAGTGTTGACACCTCATTCTAGCTGGATTAAATGAAGGCTTCCTGGTATATCTTTGAACTGAAAATGAAATACTAGGGAAATCCTTTGTGCCAATGGAAGATAAGATGGGGGGGAGCACTAACATTGGTGGCTCTATTCAGCTCTCTGTGCAGCAAACTAGAAAAGACCATGCTGATACACAGAACACCAAGAGATAAGACAGGTTCTATTCAGAGACATCAAAGGCCCTGGTCACAGCTACTGAGTGAGAATTAGCTGGTTCTAGAAGTTTGGACAATCAATTTTCTATAGATTTTAAGAGATAAATTGGAGTTTTATTGTGGTCAGTAACAACTCAGAGAGTCTTCACAGATATTTAAGATTATTGTACTACAGAAAGGGCTGAGAAAATGGCTCAGGTGGTGAGAACGTTTGTTCTGCAAGCCTGAGTGGATGAGTTCAAATCTGCAGGACCCACATAAAGGCTGCATGTGTTTGGATGACTGGCCTTGGAAGAAAATATAGAGGGATCCTGGGAGGTCATTGACCAGTTGGCCTAACAACAACACCGAGCTTCAGGTTCAGTGAAAGATACTGTACAAAGGCAGTAAGGTGGGGAGCAATGGAGGAAGGCCTGCTCTTATCTTATCTTATCTTATGTGTGTGTAAGCACAGTCTCAGATAAGCACACCTGCACTCTCATGTGCATTTAAAACACACACACACACACACTGCAGTAATACACTTGACAATCTAGTTCTTTCATTTTGTAGGCATGCCTCTCTCCAAACAATGCACTGAGCAAGCTTAGAACCTCTTGATCATCTATCTGCAATTTGATAAACACATTCCCATCCTTGAACAACAGAATGAGTTTCTCTGTTCCCGGTAGGAATGAAATTTAGACACTGTCTATTCAGACTCCTAACATAACTGGCTATGAAGAATAAGACCTGAACTGGTTTGGGATCCATTGCAGTAAGGCAAAAGTGTGTCTCCTTGTAATCTTTAAGGGAAATCCTCTATTTAACATCTTATGTCTATGCATGATAAGACATGCATATAACTAAAATTGAAAACATTATGGGGAGAGACATTCATAGCAACTCCTAGTCTGCCATCTTAAATAGGAATCCTTGAGTTGATTTTGTGCCCTAACTTCACACACAACCCAAAAAAGTAAGAGAAAACGGCCATGGTGGTGTGTTAAATATAGATTTGTAGAATTCCATGAACCATCATCATGACAGAAATCATTCAGTGGTCCACTTTATCTGCCAGTCATCCCACAGTGAAATAAAGGAAGAACCAGGCCTTCTAAAAACCAAAACACCGTTCTTGTCCAGTGATGGACTAAGAATATTGTGACTTAAAACCACCATCAGGATACTTAAGAGAAAGAAGCTCCAGGATCTCTGTGGTAATGTTGCCCTGGTGTATCCAAACAATCCTGAACTCTGTGCAATGAGAGAATCTCTACCTGCTTGTTCTGGCTCAAACTCTAATATGGTTTTATACCAGGAAGGCTTCACTGATTTTAGTAAAACGTTATACAAAGGACCATAAATTAGACCCTAGACCATCAGGTAGTGTAATCATAATAAATATGAGTCTATTAGACACTTTTCTTGTTGCCGTGACAAAATGCCTAACAAGTGTGACTTAAGAAATGGTGTTTTTGACTCTCAATTTAAGACTACAGTGGGGAAATTATGGCGGCAGGAGCTTGAGGCAACTCCAGTCTGGAAGCAGAAGGAGAAACTCCACTTTCTTTCTCCTTTCCACAGACTGTGGGAGCCCTGCCCATGCAACAGAGAGAGAAACCCATACATTTTCATAGGCCTTCCCATCCCAATTACCTCAGTCTATACAAACCCTTACAGGCATGGCCATAGATTTGTTCCCCAGGTACTTCTCGATCTTGCCTAGCTGGCAATCAGTATTAACAACACTTTGACACCCAAATATAACACTTTCAAACTATGACCTTTCACCTTAAGTTTCCATAGGCTCATGACCATCTTATCCTCCAAGATGAATTTGCAAATTCAAGTTGAATTTCCAAAGCAGTCAACAATTCTAGCATCATTCAACAGTGCAAGCGTAGTCTCTTCTGAGACACCAGCAATTTGTTTCTTAGCTTTGAAGCCCAACAGCATCAAAAAGGAGTAGAACATAATGTCAACACACAATAGCACAGGGTAAATGTACTTGGACTTTTCTTTGTGCCTTCAACCAGCTCCCCCAAAAAGACAAGGAGACTTGTTATTATTACGAATTCTTGGCCTTAGCTTAAGTTGTCCCACTAACTCTTTTGACTTAATTCAACCAGTTTCTAGTCATCTACGTTTTGCCTCAGGGCTTTTTACCTTTCATTCTGTATGTCCTATTTTTCTGCTTCCTCCATCTCTGGCTGGCTGCCCCCTGGAATCTCCCTATTGTCTCCTTTTTTTTTTTCTCCGGGAGCCTAAATTTCTCCTTCTACTTATTCTCCCTGCCTGAAGTTCCATCTAAACCGCCCCCCTCCTATTAGTCATTCTATTTTTTATTAGACCAATCAGGTGCCTTAGGCAGGCAGGGTAAAACAGCAACACATCTTTACATAATTAAACAAATGCAGCACATGTTTACATAGACAAACAAAAATTCCACAATAGGTAAACATTCCTGTTCCAAGAGGAAAGAATAGGGATGTAGCAAAGAATGCTTGAACGAAAGGTAAAATGAAACCCAGCAGGGCAAACACCAAATCCTGCAGCTCCATGTCAGGCATCTACAGTTTCCAACAAAATCAACTGGATTTCATAGGGCTTGGGCAATCATTTCCCTCCAGTTCTGTTGTCTGCAGCACACATAGCCTCCCTCCTGGGCTGACTCTACTAAACACATGCCACTTCCCCTGATGGCTGTCTAATGATGCAGGCATCTTCAATAACCCAGGATCTCCACTGAAACTTAAGGTTGACCTTCACAGCTCTGCATGATAACTTCTCAAAGAGTCCTTGAAGAGATCTGACCCTTACATACAGGGCTTACACTTAATGGCCTTCTGGAACCCTGTCACAATTGACCATTACCTCTGTATCTTGTATCTGTCATGACTCTAAAATTTGTATCACATGAACCATGCTGCCAAGTTCTACAGTCTACATCTCAAGATGTAGTTTGGATCCCCATTAAGCCCCTACTGTATCAGCCTTCAGATGCCTTCTAGACTTAGCCTGAGGAGCAACCCTTAGGCAGTCATTCTCAAGCAAGGAACTCCTTAGTGGTGTATCAGTTCAGGCCCTGTTCTTTGAAATAAATTTAGAAGTTGGCAAGATCTCAATGTGTGGAATTTTGTCTACCTGGTATCTTTCTTATTGTCCCAGTATAGAGCAAGAGATATATTTAAGGTGCAAATCTCTCTAATAATTAAAAGTTTTCTCAGCACATGCTGATCTGCAACTCTAAACTTGTGTGCATTCCTTTCCTTTTCAAACTTCACAATTTTCATGTTTCCTCTCTCTCTCTTTCTCTCTCTGCAGTTACTTTTGATACTAGACAAGAATTTTTTTAAAACCTTAATTTAAAGAGATATTTACCATTTAATAATTCTGTCAGTCACTGTCCTCTACTTCTTTTACTTACTAAAACTACAAAAGTACTACAAATTCCCTACCTGGATGTCAGGGGGAAGGGTTAAAATAATATAAAAATTATGGTAAATAATATATACTATTTTATTTGATCCAATGTACTTAGAAAGAATTAAATGAGTTGTGTTTCCAGATAACATCATTTTAAACACAGATTAAAAAAAATCTCAATACTCCATCATGAGACTGTTGGAAGTAATTAACAAGGGTAGTAAATATAGGAGTTACAAAATCAGTATATCAAAAAAACTAGTGTTTATTTTTAAATAGCAATAATGAACCTTATAAAGACAGTATGAAAAAATAAGTCATTTTAACTAACACAGATAGTTAGAAAGGCACAATACGACTTCTATCCTTGAAGATGAGTACCTGATCCTAGCTCTTCTGCATAAATTAAAAGCCCACATGTTCCATGAAGAGTAGATCTGACCACTAAGCCCAGAAATTACTCTGTCATAACTAGGGGAACATAGAAGAAAATAAATAATAATCTTCAGGTAGCTGTGACTCCATAGTCATGTAACAAGACATTGGAAGGTGCTTAACTAATCAGAATGTGATTAGGTGAAAATCTGAGACTCGGGACGTTTAGATTATTACTGTCTTCAAAATAAACTGTATTTGGGGGACTGTGCCAGAATGTCTGCATGTCCCACTTGGGCTGTTAAATACTGTGTGAGAGGCCACTGGCTCAGACGAAGCTCTTGTGCCAACTGTAATGTACTAAACCCTTATAGAGTAGCTGGGTTTTAGTGAATGGCAGGGAGCCAGTTGAGCTGGGGCCAATTATCCTGGATTTACACCACACTTCTGTTCTTTTCAAGTATTGTCAGATCGCATAATTGGTGTCTCTTTCTTTTTTTTTTTTTTTTTTTTATTGATAAAAGAAAAATTTACATTTACTCCCCTTGTTCCCGGCTCTCCC
>JAQHUG010000187.1:3308431-3351612 GCA_028555095.1 Dicrostonyx torquatus
AGGAGGGAGAAAATGAGAAAGGAAGTTAGGACCATGAGGGACTGGCCCACCAACAGAGACCGTGTGCTCGATCTATTGGGAGCTCATCAAATCCAGTTGGACCAAGACTGAATGGGCAAATGACCTAACTGGACTCTATAAATGTGACTGCCAGTGGAGACTGACTGAGAAGCCAACGATAATGGCACTGGGACCTTTCTCTTCTGCATGTATTGACTATTTGGCAACCTATTCTATATGAATGCACATCTTCTTAGACTGAGATGGAGGGGGGAGAGCCTAGGGCTTTCCATAGGGCAGGGTATCCTGCACCATCTTAAGGAAGCAGGAGGAGGGCAGTGGGGTAGTGGGGGAGTGGGAGGGCCGGGAACAAAGGGAGTAAATGTAAATTTTGCTTTTAACAATAAAAAAAATAAATTAAAAAAAATCCAAGTGCTGAAACTATATGAAGTCAGTAATCTGTGATGCCTTAATACTTTCATGAAAGTATATCAAAATGTATAGGGCTTTCTACTTTTAAAATGTAATTATCATTGGACCATCCATGCGTTAACATCAAATCATAAATTTAGCTTGTTTCCATGGCGTTCTGATTCAAAAAGGAATCAGCTCTCATACATGGTAGTTAAATATAATGCAGCTCCTTCCCAGGAGACGAGAATAATCATCAGCCCTGTCAGGTCACCCTCTGCTACATCCAGTTCCAGCCTAGGCTACATAAGACCCTGTATCAAATAAAAAACAAAAAGAGCGGTTTTCCACTTCAAAAGACAGCCTGGGTAGTGGGCGGATTTCCTCCTCAGCATCCTTCCCAGGTTTGGTACCACTCCAGTGTGCAGCTCCTTCGCTCTGCAGCTTCTGCATCCTTTTCTCAACTCCCGGCTCATTACACATGAAAATGGACCCTTCTGTCTATCTGGGAAGAGATGGAGGGTGCCTCTGAATTATTAATGCCAGCAAAGCTCACAAACGGAGTTCTGTCAGTCCCCTCTGCAAACAGCCGTCCTTCGTACAAAGGGTAAAAGCTTCACAAAGAGGATATCTTCAGCATGTAGAATTCGCAGAACGTTCCTCTTCTACATTTACCATAGAGGAGAGAGACTATCAAATGCCAGGGATACTTAGACTCCACACATAGGGGCAACTGCCCCTTCGGCAGTCCTGTACATGAACCTTATGCCTGATCGTTCAGCCCTGTACATTTCGTTAGAAGACTTGAACACAAAAAAACCCTGGGTCATATTGGCATGTTTTCTTCCCAAGCTGTACATACCTGTGTAGGAACTGATATGCAATTCCCCGTTCATAACATGGCTTCCTTCCTTTTTTTCCTTTTCTTTTGCTTTTGCGTTGTTGTTGTTGTTGTATATTCTTCTTGTTGTTCAAGATAATTTCTCTGTGTAGCGTTGGCTGTCCTGGAACTTGTTTACTCTGTAGACCACCCTGGCCTCCCTAAGTGCTGGAATTAAAGGCCTGGGCCACCACTGCCCAGTTTTGTTTTTGTTTCCAACACATTCCAACTACAGTTTCCCCTCCCTCCACTTCTCCCAGTCCCTGTCCTGCCCTCTTCCTCAAATTCCCTCCTCCTCCATTTCCCTTCAGAAAAGAGCAGGCCTCTCAAGAATAACACTGAACACAAGAAGATACAATAAGACTAAGCACAGACCCTAGTACAAAGGTTGGTTGAGGCAACCCAGTAGGAAGAAAAGGGTCCCAGGAGCAGGCTAAATAGCCATAGACCTACCCACTCTCACTGTTAGGAGTCTCACAAAAACTTTTTCAAGACATGGCTTTTCGGTGGAGCACTGAATATCTTGGAAGTCACTTTGTAGATCAGACTGGAATCAAACTCAGAGATCTGCCTGTCTCTGCCTCCTGAGTACTGAGATTAAAGGTGCGTGCCACCACTTCCTGATTGATAACAGAGCTAGCTTCTCAAACTATTTCCAGTACTGAACACATTTCCCTCAAGAAATTTTTTTATCTTTATAACATTTATTTATTGTATAAATTAATGGAGTCCATTGATGTGGGAAGTCTGTATATGTGTTGCTTTTATTGGTTAATGAATAAAGAAGCTGATAGTGCAGAACAGGGCTAAGCTGGAAAACTAAACTGAATGCTAGGAGAAAGAAGGTGGAGTTAGTGAGATGCTGTGTAGCCACCACAGGAGACAGTCGCTTGGAAACCTTGCCAGTAAACCATGAGCCTCATAGTAAAATGTAAAATAATGGAAATGGGTTAATTTAAGATATAAGAGTTAGCCAGAAAAATGCTTAAGCTATTGGCTAAACAGTATTGCAATTAATATAGTTTCTGTGCGTTTATTTTGGATCTAGGGAGCTGGGAATGAATGAGCTATCTCCACCAACAGTCTATTATGACATTTAATGTATTTAATAAACTTTGATCAGCTTCAGTCCCCAATTATCATATCCTGCATCCCCCACTGTTACCCCTACTCTGTTTCCAAGCTCTTTTTCTACTTTCATGCATAGCTCTATTGTTTTTAAGTATTTTTCTAACATGTATACAGATACATAAACATGTCAACACAGCCTACTGAGTCCATTTAAGGTTACTCATGTGTATGTTTTAGAGACAAGATAATGCCTTAGGAGGCTATTCCTTAGAGTAAACTAGCTCGTCCCCTCTCAGCAGCCATTAGTTGTCTGTAATTCTTCATCTAGAGATGGGTCTTTTTATACTTCCTTTGTCCACATTATTAGATCAACTGCTGGTTTTTTTGTTTTTTTTTTTTTTGTTCGGGTCTTGTTTAGACTACCGTGTTATTGAGATTTCATGGGTACAGCTTCCGGTTTAGCATAGATGACACTTTCTCACAGCAGAGAAAGTGGTCCTCTGACTCTTACAATCCTTTTGTCCCCTCTTCCACCATGCTCCCTGATCCTTGGGTGTAGAGGTTGTGTTGGCAGACACCCTACAGTTGGTTGTCCTCTGTATTTTGGCCAGTTGTGGATTTCTATCATGATCTCCATCTGCTGCAAAAAAGAAGCTTCTTTGATGAGGTGGGTATAAGGATAATTATTTAGAATGTGGTCAGTAATTCTTCTGGTTTAGGAAAGTGGCAGTTTCCCATCCAAGTATTAACCAGGCTGGGCAGTAGTGGTGCACGCTTTTAATCCCAGCATTTGGGAGGCAAAGGCAGGCAGATCTCTATCTGTTCGAGACCAGCCTGGTCTACAATGTAAATTCCAAAGCTACAGAAAAACCTTGTCTTTGGGAGGGAAAAAGGAAAGTGGCAGTCATAGATTTTCCTCTAGGTTCTGTGGCCTCCCCAGTCATGGATAGTTTGCTGGTTTCATAGTAGTCAACACGAATCCTTTCTTATTACATAAGCCTTAAATCCAATTAAATAGCTTGTGGTTACCTCCCTAATAAATATCACTACTGAGCCTTATAAATGTTTACTGTTGTACTGGTCATTGCTGGGTTCTATAGGTGTCAAAGTGAAATAG
This sequence comes from Dicrostonyx torquatus, assembly GCA_028555095.1. Taxonomy (NCBI): domain Eukaryota; kingdom Metazoa; phylum Chordata; class Mammalia; order Rodentia; family Cricetidae; genus Dicrostonyx; species Dicrostonyx torquatus. The sequence continues at coordinate 3,311,911 of JAQHUG010000187.1, forward strand.
GACAATTGATTGTTCTTATCCCTTGATGAGAGTAGATCCAGCCCACTGGGAATGGTACCATCCCAGGACCAATGGTTCTGGGTGTTATAAAAAGATGAGCAAGCCATGAGTATCAAGGCAGTCAATTCTTCTATGACCTCTGCTTGAGTATCTTCCCTGCAGGTTCCCACTCTATGTGAGTTCCTTTCCATGACTACCCTCAGTGACAGACAATATGCTGACTAGACTTATGTCAACTTGACACAAAATACAGCTGTCTGAGAGGAGGGAACCTCAGTTAAGAAAATGCCTCCTTAAGATCAGGCTGTATTCAAGCCTGTAGAGCATTTTCTTATTTAGTGATGAATGGGGAGGGCCCAGACTAGTGTAGGTTGAGACCATCCTTGGACTGGTGGTCCTGGGTTCTATTAGAAAGCAGGCTGAGCATGCCATGGGGAACAAACAGTAAGCATCATCCTCCCTGGCCTCTGCACCAACTCCTGCCTCCAGGTTCCTGCCCTGTTTAAGGTCCTGCCCTAGCTTCCTTCAGTTATGGACTAGAAGGCAATAGCCCAATAAACCCTGTCTTTGCCCACTTGGTTTTTGGTCATGGTGTTTCATCACGGCAAGAGAAACCCTAAGACAGACTGTCACCTGGAAATGCAAGTGAAATAAATCCTCTCCTCGTCAAGTTGTTTTTGGTCAAGGTGTTTTAGCACATCAACAAACTCTGAGGCAACTGATGAATTCATTACTTATTTTGAATGAATTCCTGGTTGTACATTCGGAAACCTTTTAGCTGTTCATGACCCCTTTATATTTAGTTAACAAAACTCTACCTGATAGTGCAATCTGAAACCACATTTTTCTGTGAAAATAACCAGCTCTAATCTGGGTCCCTATCAAGTGCCAATGACATCAGGCCACTATCAGCAAATGAGTTATACTCAGCCTCCCTAAGTGAGCCACAATTATTTCAGTCAGTAATGCCAAACCCTAAGCAGAGGCAATGAGATTCAGTGTGATTAGAAGTAGATCTTTGAGGTAGGATGACACACCTTTAATCCAGATCTTTAGTCCAAGTGTAGTCTAGGCCACACCTTCTGCTGGAAGCCTATATAAGGACATGGAATAAGGAAGCTTTTTCTCTCTGCCTGCTTGTTCTTGCCTTGCTACCAAGTGTTGTGGAATATTATTTTAAGATATGTTACAATTGTTCATGCTGTGGAACATTTGTTTTAATGATGCAAAGATGTGTTGCATTCTTGTATGTTACCCTTGTTTAACTCTGTGAAGCTGTGTTACTCTGCCTGTCTAAAATACCTGATTGTCCAATAATTGGGCAGAGAAAGGATAGGCTGGGCTTCCAGGCAGAGAGAATAAATAGGAGGAGCACTCTGGGGGGAAAAGAGGAACAAAAAGAAGAAGGAAATGTAGTGATATTTCATTTGTAATTTAATAAATGAAGCTTGCCTGGAGATCAGAGAGTAAAACAGCCCCATTGGTCAGTCTTACAGACCAGGCAGTGGTGACACACACCTTTAGTCCCAGTAGCTAGAGTAGTTTGCCATAGAAATCTGGGGGTGCATGCCTTTAACTCCAGCCCTAGAAAGGATTATAAGGTGGAAGGTGGCAGCTCACAGATCCAGTCTGAGATTTCTGGAAAGCAGGATCGTCATTTTGGATTGAGGTAGAGGTAAGAGCCAATAGGTCTGTTTAAACTGCTTATCTGATCTTGACTTACCTTGGTAGGTGATATATATCAAGAAATTAATCCATTTCTTTTTGTTTTTCCAGTATGATAGAGTAAACATTTTAAAATATGCTCTTAAGATTCTCTGAATTTCCTTTGTGTTTATTGTAACACTCCATTTTTAATCTATAATTTTTATTAATTTGGACACCTTCTCTGTGTGCCTTTTAGTTCCTTTGGCTAAGTGTTTGTCAATCTTGTTGGTTTTCTCAAAGAAACAACTCTCTATTTCATTGATTCTTTGTATTGTCATTGCTTGTGTTTGGTTGATTTCAGCACCAAGTTTGATTATTTCTTCTTTCTACTATTTCTTGTTGTCCTAGCTTTCCCTAGTGTGCTGTTGAAGGGTTAATATGACATAGCTCCAATTTTGTTGTCAGTACTTAATGATATGAAACTGTCTTTTAAAACTGCCTTCAATGGGGACCCGTAGAATTATATACGTTGTATTTTCATTTCCATTCACTTATAAAAGGTTTTTAATTCCCTTCATGCTTTACATCCTAACCAACTTTTTATTCAGTAGTAACTTGTTCAGTTTCCATGAGTCTGTAAACTTTCTGTTGTCCTGTTGTGGTGGATATCAAGCTTTAATCTGTGATGGTCAGATAGGACGCAGGGCATTACTTCAACTTTCTTGTCTCTGTTGAGATTTGCCTTGTGTTCTAGTGCATGATCAATATTGGAAAAGAGTTACATAAGTTTCTGAAAAGGTATATTCTTCTGAGATTGGATGAAATGTTTTGTGAATATCTGCTTGGTTCATTTGGTTTATTATGTCAGTTAGCTTCAGCATTTCTGTTTAGTTTTTTCTGGTAGTAATATTTCTTGTATGAATTTGGATGTTCTTGTACTCTATAAATGTTTGGAATTGTAATATCCTCTCAGTGATTTCTCCTTTGAGTATGCAGTGTGTCAGGAACCAGTCTTGACAAAAATACCACTTGCCAGAGTAGAGGCATGGGGATTTAGAAATATAGTAAAGAATACAAAGATGCATGAAAAATAATAAAGCAGAAAACATAGAATAGTACCAGGAGGGCATTCCCATAAATATTGAAATCACCCATGGTTAATTTCCAATTGCTTAAAATGCTCTGACAAGAGGTGGGAGAAAAATTTAAAAAAAACTGCACTAACATGATACAAGAAAATGAACAGACCAGTTGAAGGTCACAGGCTGTATCCATAGTTAAACACTCTGTTGCTAGAACAAAACAAGTTGCACTCACACCCTAGACCAAAACATTCTATAGGCATGCCACTTCCTGGGCGGAATCCAATGTTATCTCCTTAAGTTGGATCCTTAGACTTTTGTTTGAGGTAGAAACATAGCTACTTCTCTATTCCTGAAATACAAGGTCTGGATATTAGCAACACCTATTGACAATAACCTTGAAAGAGCCGAACTCTGTGATCTAAATCTAGATGGGACCTTTGTTTAAGTAGAAACACAATAATCTTGAAGGAATAGAAGTAAGTTCCAACTCTCTGACCTTCGGTTCAGGTAGAAATAGGCTTACATTTTTGGACCATCACAGTAGTGTCCTTCCCTATCTCTTCTGTTTAGTTTTGGTTTGAAGTCTATTTTGACACATCCTAAAATAGCTACACCTGTTTACTTCATGGGTCCATTTGCTTGTAATATCTTTTTTCTACCTTGATGTTAAGGAGGTTAGGATGTGGGATCCCTGGTAGAGAGTGATTCTGTGGGTGTAGCAGAAGAATGAATCCTGTTTTCAAATCCAGTCTGTTAGTCTGTGTCTTTTTATTGGAGAATTGAGATGAATTATGTTGAAAGTTACCAATGAGCAATGTTTATTGGTTTCTATTATTTTGTTGTTGTGGTGTGTCTCCTCTTCTGATCTGCTAGTCTAAGATTATTTGTTTCTTGTGTTTTCTTAGGTGGTTAACCTCTTAAGGTTGAAGTTTTTCTTCTAGCACCTTCTGTAGGCCTGGGTATGGAAATAGATACTGCTTAAATTTGGTTTTATTGTGGAATGTTTTTCTTCATCCATTTACTGTGATTGATAGATTTTTGGGGTACTATAGTCTAGGCTGGTATCTGGGATTTCATGGAGTATGCAGCACTCCCATGATCATTCTGACTCTCAGAGTCTCCACTGAGAAATCAGGTATTATTCTAATGCACCTTCATTTATATGTGACTTGCAGCTTTTAATATCATTTGTTTGATCTATAAATTAATGTTTTATTTATTATGTGACATAGGTAGTTTCCTTTCTGACCCAGTCTATATTGTATTCTATATACTTCCTGTACCCTAATACCTCCTTCTTAATATTGGAGAAATTTTCATCTATGTTTTCACTTTAAAAATGTATTCTCTATGTCTTTGTTCTGGGTTTCTTCTCCTTCCTCCGTCCTTATTACTCATAGACTTAGTGTCCCAGATTTCCTGGATGAATGTCTTATGCCAGGATTTTTTAGATTCAACATTTTCTTTGGCTCAGCTATCCATATCTTCCACCTTATCTGTAGCACCTGTTGGTGATACTTACCTCTGAGGCTTTTAATTTGAAATTCTAAATTTTTCTTTTCCAGTTTTTATTTCATTTTGGGTTTTCTTTAGTTATTCTATTTATTTGCTAAATTCTACATTCTTCTCTTGAATTGTTTTCATTATTTTGTTCATCTGTTTGTGTTTTCATAGATTTATTTAGATCCTCATTAAAGTCCTTGAGCAAATTCATAATAGCTGTTTTTGAAGTGCTTGTCTTGTGATTCAGCTACATTGCATTGTCCAGGGCCTCCCAGAATAGAGTTATTGGATTCTGGTGCAGATATGTTGCCTCAGCTATTCATGTTTGTGCTTTCATGCTGGGATATCGGCATCTGGAGTTTGTATTTGAGGTGTTTCTTGTTGTTAATATCTAGTCTTGTCTTTATTGAGTATGTAATCTGTTCTTTGGTTACTGTTGTCCCTCTGGATCCTAGGCAAGTTGGTGGCTGTGGGATCCCTGGTAGAGAGTGCTTCTGTGGGCCAGCGGGTGACACAAGGAGCGGAGACTAACTAGGAGGAAAGGCTGGGAGCTGGAAGATTAGTATCATAACAAGAACAGAGTCTCCGGAGAATGGAGGTGGGGTAGGTGTGGGCTCTGATACCTGCCTGCCTGAGGACGCCATGCAGCTTCGTAGCTGGAGACAGACAATTTAGAAAGACAATAGGTGAGGTTTCTGCTCCAGCCTCTCTTTTCATTTGTAGATCGCTTGATGAAAAGTAGCTATCTCCAAGCTGGTGAAAGAATGCAGGTGTGTGTGCTGGGGGAGGTGCCCCGGAAAAAGGAATAAGAATAGATAAATTCCTCAAAGGTGAGGAGAGAGAGCAGAGCGAGAAATGAGTTAGAAAGAGCATGGCAGAGCAGAAATAGAGAGCATGGCAAAGCAGAAGGGGTTTTGAGAGAGCATTGAGAGCAGGATGGTTTTTTGGGAGATATAATAAACACAAGGCCACGCTGAAGAATAGGAAAAGTCTGAAGCGGCCTTTTAAGCTGTAATGGTGTGAAAGCCTGTTTCTTTCTACGCGTCTCCGGGGACACATTTGGGGAAAAACATCAGTTTCTATGTTGGGGCGACGGTCCCCAACAGGTAGGGGGAGAGGCATCTGCAGGCAGGCTGCTACAGGGCTAAGAGCAAGTCTGGAGAAATCACATTGAAAACAGGAAAGATAGGGAAAATCGTCTACATGAACCTCAGCCCAGTGGGGCCACTGGGCCTTGGTAGAAAGGAAGGAACTAACCGGGGCCTGCACTTAAGCATGCTGTTTTAACAGTCAACCAGCAGTTTGCATGGGAGGACCTGGAAATGTAATCCCACTCCATTTTCTAGCATTTCCATGGTTTTACTGACAGAGTATGTTCTGACTAAAAGATAACTACGACTCACTGGCTCTTCTGTACTTTCAAATGTGGTTGTCAGTGTCTGCCCCAGGACACAGGGCACTGGTTTTACATGATTTTTAAAAGGCTATTGGCTTTTTAGTGTAGTATCATTGAAAAACAAGAAAAACACAGCATGCTATCTGAGTAGCATGCTACCCATGGTCTTGAGATAAGGCAAAATATGCCAATCAAATAACAATTCTCCCTCAAAAGTTTCCAGAGAAACCAGCGATACCCCAAGCTTTGCACATGAAGTCTTTTAAGTCTATGCTATTTTCGAAGAACTGTTTTCAATACTGAGAGACCATTTTAAAAAAGAGAGGAGTAACAAGGTAATGTCTTTGAACTTACAGTATAGACAAACATATGAAAGGTAAATGATGTTGTGAGGTGGACACACAACCATTACCTACCTGGTTTAACAAGACATACCTACAGAGAACAAAAAGAAACTGATTCGGCTGTTTCAAAGGTGTTCTCTTTCCAGAACACTAATACATATAAATTTACTTCCTTAAAATAATAAAAGACTTTTGAAAGCAATGCCAAATAACCTATCCTGTAAGAGTAGAACAAACTCATAAAGATTTATTTTTCTCCGCAGGGATCTGAGCAATGCAGAAGAGGCCCAGCTAACCAACTCAGCTCTCTGGGTCCAGTTCTAGCACTTTGAGTTGGTTCACCCCAACATCTACTCATGTAGATCAAGCTTCTCCATGTTGATGTGAGTGGCCTGTGCTGCCACTTAAGGCCATGTTGATGCCTATGATCCATGACATCACTGATAGCCATGTTGGGGCCTGTGGTTCTACCACAGCTGGGAGCAGTGTTGATAATACGTCCAGTGTTATCACCAAAAGTCATGTGGATGCCTGTGGTCTGTGCCACCTCCCACATCTGTGTTGATTTCCGTGGACCAGACTACTGCTGGGGACCATATTGGTGTCCATGGTCCATGCTGCCACCAAGGGCCATGATAGTGCCTGTGGCCCTTCTACATCAGAGGCCATGTGGATATCTGCAATCTGAGCTGTTACCAGAAACCATGTGGAAGTTCATAATCTGTGCTCCCACTGACTGTGAAGGGCAAGGAAGCATCTTTTGAGTGTATCCATGGCTGCAGACTCAGAGTTGAGAAAGAGGGACATAGAAGGCTTCTATGACAACCCCTACCCCCAGCATGGCAGAAAGAACTTCCAGGAGTTCAGCTTCAGAGAGACAGCTCATTTTATTGCTGCAGGGGTAAGGTATATAAGGGTTCCTATGGTTACCAGCAGGAAGAGCTGATTGGTCATAACATAGCACCAAATCATCACACATGATGTGTGAGGAAAGAGCAGAATTTTTGTGTGCTTAGTCATACGGCGTTTACAGGGAGCTCTGTGCAGAGTCATCCTCCAATGAGGTCAGGCATCTGAGCTTAGAGACACTCTACACTTAAAATTAGTGGAGAAGAGGAAAGTCCTCCATTTTGCACCAAGCTCGGAGAGCTATCTGAACATAGTTGACTGCAACCTTAACAGCAGACCTTAGTAGGGTTCTCCAACAGGAAGCCATGGAAGAGAACTCTTGAAACTGTGATAAGGATGCTGAAATGTGGCTCTCCACAACTGATGGCTTCTGCTGGGGGGTGAGGAAAGGGAAAGACTCGGCTTTCTTTAAGTGGCTGGTCAAACTAGTAGTTAGGCCATGCTTCTGTGAGTATACGGGCAAAACAAAATGGACTTCTTTTTGTTTTTGTTTGTTTTCCTTTCTCTTTTTCTTTCTTTTTTGGAAGGTCACAAGTGTGGGGACGAACCTGGGAGGACTTGGGAATGAGTGTGATGAGGGGCATTATTTGAAATTCCCAAATAATCAATAAAAATATTATGTTGGAATAAAAAGATTTGCTTTTCTAACCAGTCTCTCTTCCGGCACACACACAGTTCTAATCACCATGGCCATCCCACAGCGGGGTTCAACGAGGAGTGTGACTTGTTACTTCAAAATGAGTTTATCCATTCTTCTCTTCCTACCACAAACAGTAAGCCACTACATCCATTTTGTGTCCTTATTCTATTCAAGGCATGATCTTAAGGAGTAGACACAAACTAGACGGATGAGGTAGATGCCTTTGCCTCTGTAAAACTCACAGTCTGGTATGGATGGAGACAAGGAAAATGGCTACTATGGTAGTGCATGGTGCAACACTGCATAGGAAAGGATGCTTCAAGCAGCTTGGAAAGTATTCAGAAAAGTAGAATACATATCCGTGCCAAACGGATAAGAACAAGGAACCCAGAGAAAAGAGATAAAGGGAAAAAAAGAAAAGGAAAAAAAAAGACTCTGATCAAATGAGCATTCCAAGGTCATCATCCATGTGCAGCTTCAGTGGGCAGCAAAAGAACGAAGCTGAAACAAACAGGCCAGTTAGAAGGCTGAAGCGCATGGCCAAGTAGGTGATGACGATGCCCAGAAAACAACAGAAGAAACTGAAAAACAAAGGTTCCCCAGGATATACTCAGAAGCCAGACTTAACAGGTCCTAGCAATTACTTAGAAAAAGAAAAATGGATTAAAAATGAATACGTGCCTGGAGAGTGGACACAGTGATTAAGAGCACTTGCTGCTCTTGCTAAGGATCAGGGTTCGATTCCCAATGCCCATGTGGCAGCTCACAACGGCTGTAGGTCCAGTCCAGGAAGACTCAAAGCCTTCTTCTGACCTCCTTGGTCAGCCTACATACTGGTAGGTCAAACATTCATACAGATAAAATAATAAAACAAGCTGTGTCTGAGAGCACATGCCTTTAGTGCCAGCCCTCGAGAGACAGGCGTGAGGGTCTCTATGAGTTCAAGAACAGCCCGGTCTACATAGTGAGAGAGACCCTGTCTCAAAATAATAATATTATAATATATAGAGAAAATAAAATAATAGAGATAAAAATCCATTTTGCATTTTTATAAGGATGCATATAGGAGTTCTGAGATGAATACAGAGAAACAAGCATGGACTTTGGTCTTTGTAGAGGTGTCAGTGATCTAAGTGCCTCTGTAGCGCTGAGGCTTTCATAGTTCCAAAGGTCAGCAGAGGAATCGGGGTTGGTCCTGAACTTAGAGGTGATTAGCATATAAATATAACTGATACCTGGGAGCCAGGGACTGAGGTGGCCCATTAAGGCAGTGGCACATGAGGAAGGAGAGCTTAGGCAGGAGACCCAGCATCTGAAGGAATGGGGAAAGCCCTCGCCCTCGGGAAGCCTGCGGGCTAAGAAAGCGCTCTGCAGTCAATCTGCCTTTAGGAGTCCTGAAGGCTCTAGTGGGCTGGGCAGTACTGATAATCCTCTGTGGCTTCGCCTAACTAGGCCAGGCTTCGATGCCAGCACAGTGAATCCAGCCAGGAAAAGCTAACGCGGGACTTCCAGGAGCCTGGGGAATTGGATGGAGATCTAAACTCTAAAGGGACAAAGACAAGTGGAAAAATAAATGTGATGTGGCAATGGCAAGGGGAACGGGTCCAGCGGGCCACACACACTGCAGACAGGGATCGGCGCAAAGCCCCCAGTCGGAGGCTGCAGGTCAGGGTGTGAGTGTGCCCGTGTGTCTGCTGCGATTCTTAAATCTGTGTAATTAGTCACTACACACAATTCTCGAGCAACAGCTCCCCTTTCCCATAATAACTCTTATTTTTCTTTATTATATAACGTAATAATAACTCTTATGTTAAGAACATTACTGTTTCATGAATGCCTGCTGCTTTGCTCAGTCAGGCCTTCTTGACTATTATGTAATAATGAATACTGATTTCATTGCATTGTCATTACTAAATGGACCTAATTACAGTTTTAATCATCTTTCGTAAAATTATCCCAGGTCCTTATCTCTTCTGGCAAAAAGTTTGGTAACTAAGAAGTTACTAAATTTTAGGCTAACTGATGTGTAAAAATAAAAGCATTAAAGCAAACAAACAAAAAAGCTACAAAGCCCGGACATGTAGAGAACTTAGTTGTGAATTCTCCAGAACGCTTATCCATAGATTATTCAGAATGACAGTTTTATCATTCTGACGCAGTGTATCATAGGCAAGACTATGGGTTCATGCCATGCCTTATAAAGGGGTTTTAAGTATAATTTTTCTTCAGGATAAGATTTTAACGTTCTTTGGTGTCAGAGAACTTCAGTTTACTGACTCAGTTAAGTGTGGAAAAGTTGTTTCCCAAGACAACCGCTCCTGGGCTGGAACAACCCGCATGAATAGAGACGTACCCAGTTTACTGCCTCTTAGGACTAAGGCCCCTGGAATCTGTGTGGCACAGCGCCATCTACTGTGAGGCTTCATTACTGCAGCTCCCGACTGCGTTATTTGTTGAGGCTCAGTCTTCTGGGTGAAAACGCCAATGGCTTTTCTTGGGAGAGGTTTTATGGGTACTAAAAAAAATGCAAATTAGAGATTCCCGTGAATTCATTTAGATCCATAGGATGAAGACTTGAGCAATTAAATTAGACAAGAAGTTTCCTTGCTGTGGGGGAATCAGTTAGTAAAATTGGTGATTACTTTCTTGGCATCGCAGAGAACAGACCAACATTCTGGTGGTTGTTTTCTTTTTTAATCAAATCCCAAAGCATACAATTATAATTAAGAAAACTGAATTATATATATATATATATATATATATATATATATATATATGTAGAAGAAAGAAAAATATTCATGTAGGTCTGCTTTATTTATAAAACAATGTTTGCATGACTCTCTTCTGCTCCAGTCAGGCATCAATTATTTAAAGGCAAGCCATTACATTCGGCTCAGTCTCTCCTCCTTTACCGTTGGGACCTAACCTCCAGCCAGTGCTCTGCAATAACAATGCCACAGAAGAGGAGAGATGCTTGATACTGGACCATCATGGGCAGCTTATTAGCTGAGTTTGGAAACAGTCCTTAGAAGCCAGCACGGAAGAGATTTTGGTGGGATGCACGGCATGTTTCTTGCCAAACTACTAATACTACCACGGCCCCTGGTGGTGTTCAAGATACTAGCTATTTCCGAGCCGTGTCTTGTGAACACAGGCACAAGTACATAATACTGAGCCCACCAGCCTTGCCTGGGATCTGGGCTGAGAAACACTGCACAGGGACGGTCTTGAAAACCAGTTATTCTGGAGAGAATAGCAATTTAAGACGATCCCTTGAGCAGGTGAGAAGAAAGCAGTTCCTGGAAAAGAGAAACAGCTGAGAAGGAACGGGAGTCCCTGGAGTGCTCAGGTAGAAGAGGGAGGGCATCACGGAGGAAGAGGAAGGAACCTCGCTGTGCTCTCTCTCCCTCCTTCAGCAACTCCAAAGGTTGAGAGGGCTCTGCTCCAACTTCTAAGTTAATGATGTCGGTGGAAAAGATTATTAGGTTTGAGGTTTCAGTAGCCAGTTGTTCTTCAAAATCTTCTGCGAGAACAACTTACTCTTGGTTTGGGGAAGCGATTGTTGGTTTTCATTTTGGTTTTTGAGACAGGGTTTTGCTTTGTGGCCCTGCCTGGACTGGAACTTGCCCTGTAGACCAAGCTGGCCTCAGACTCACAGAGCCTGCCTCTGCTTTATGAATGGTGAGGTTAAGGGCATTCATTGGTCACCATGCTCAGCTCAAGAATGACTGGTTGTTGGTGCTTAGGAAAGGAAGAACACTGCATAGCTTCCCAGTTTATCCTTTGCCATCCTTCGTGTCCCCTTAAGGCCTTTGAGAACATCTGGGCTCCAGCTGAGAGGGGGGAACGCTCCAAACCTCTAACCAGGCCATCATTGTCCTCACTGCATGGACAACGTGTTTGCCATTGTTGAAAAAATAAGCAATGAGCTGTCTACAAAAGTGAGGAAGAAGACAGAATTAATTAGCACCCAAGCACTGTGCTATGTCAGCCAGTGTTTTATGTCTGCATCCTCGGTGCAGGGCTTCAGACCCTCCCAGAGATGTATTAGCTCTGTCATAGCGCTTTCTTACCACCTTGATGGTCTTGCCACCAAAAGACTAAAGCGAGGTGAGTTTGTAAGGCTCAAGTCTTACTCGTCTTCTGAAAGGATGCAAGGAAGGGCAAGACCACGCAGCATATAAGCTGGGTCCCTTAAACTTCCTGCCAGTGTGATACTCATAAAAGTTTACCCAGAAACCAAGCTTCCTCCTGCTTTTCCTTCCTCTCGCAAGAGCTCATCTCTAACAGCCATCAACACCCCAACCACCTGGACCATCATCACCCTTAGCTTCCACAGACAATCAGCCAATAACCATGGCTTCATGCTCCCTATCTGCTTGTGGTGCTTTGTTAGTCAAAGTCATCACTCCCTGGCCCTTCATCAGTGGATTCATCATTGTCTCTGAATTAAACACCAATATATGACTTCTTTAGATGCTGTCCCCAGCCCAAGCCTGGGTCTCTCCTTTAATAAGCCTCCCCTGGCACCCTCGTCTTCCCCTTAGAACACTCGTCAATATGTAATTATCGTCACCATTGTGCCTTTATCTTACCAAACAATAAAATGACTTCATGTGACTGTCAATTTGCAATCTGTTTCTCAGACTATGAGTCCCATGAGAATGAGAGCAGTTTCTGCTCACCATTAAATCTTGGTCACCACAGCAGGGCTGGCTTCATGGATGTGTGACCTTTACAATCACCTGTGAGAGCTCAGAAGGGCTTTGTGTCTGCTCTGCTGTCACAGGTTTTCAAACACTTAATTTTCAAGTAAGAGGTTCCATCTTTTTATTCCTAACTAGGACCTGCAAATTATGTAGGCTATTGTGTAGTGAGCCTCGCTCTTGACACACGGTTGGTAGTCAATAAATAGGTCTTCTATGACTATACACCAATTAACACATGAGTGACTATGTGTTCGATCTTTAAAAGACACAACTTCGTATGCAACAATAATGCTTTCCAAAACAGCCGCCTTTCACTAACTTGAATTTGAGAATCTTATAACATAGGTAAAACATTGTGTGAGCACAGGGAAGCAAGCTAAAACCCTTAAACTCCCTTAAAATGATAGCAGCACCAAGAGGATTGAATCATCTCGATCTGGTATTGTTTTCACCAAGACTAGGAGGGTTGAGAGGAGGGTGGCTTAACCACATACTGAGCACCGCTCAGTGGCAGCAAGGACTAGAGTCAGACCTTTCCTATTCTTTGGTTTTTCACTGAAGCCCTTAGCAGCCATCACACACACACACACACACACACACACACACACACCTTTTATCACTAAATTCTTGATTAGACCAATGTCAGATATTTCTTTTGCTAACTTCTTAAGCCCAGTATTTGTTTTCAGGAATCTCCTGCTAGCTATGTGACTCGGGACAATGCACTTAACCTCTCAGACTCAGTCTCCCCATCTGTAAACTGGCAGAAAGAGGTTAGAAGGATGTGAGGATGGGCACGTGAGAAGGACCACGGGTACTTGCAGGTAGATGCCATTCCAGACCCCACAGGGAAGTTCCCCACGGAAGAAGGGCAATCCATCATTGTGGCTCATACATTTACTGCCATCTCCTTCACACTTAGTCAGCTAGGAACAAGCGTGTTTTCTGGGTTTTTTTTTACCGCTTACTTGCACTGGCTACCCAGATGTGTGTCATTTAACAGCGATGACCTCCTGCTAGCACTTGTCAACTGGGTGTGGTCACAAATATTCTTACTATTCGCCCTCATTGTTTGAGATTAAGTTCATCCTTCCACATCCAGTTCAAGCAACGAGAGCATAAAGTTTTTTAATCTTTTAAAGACTCCTCTGTGATTTCTTTCCCAGAACTGGGCATACTGTATCCAGTGAGCCCAGACTTTATTTCTATTTACTGAAGAGTAATGGGATTACAGGGGCCTTCTCTCACAAGACAGATGAGGGACTCTCTTGGTCCCAGATTGGATTCTTGACTAGGATAACACAATTCCTAAGCAGGGAAACTGGTGAGAAAACTGCAGCGCTGGGCCAGAAATTGAGTGAGTACCAACTAGAAGAACAAGGCCGATTTCAGATCAGGGTAACAGAGACGAAGGTATTCTTTGGTTTGGGTTTTGGGTTTTTGTTTGTTTGTTTACTTTGCTACAAAAGAAAAGAAGTGGAAAGTGTAGATAATGAACTATCTCTTCACTGTCTTCACCACAGTGACTGAATCTCTGAGTCCCCGACCGCTGAAGAGACACCAGGCTCCTGTGGTAACCATTCACTGCCTATCCATCCAACATTCATTTGGTGTGATTATGATCTCCAGGGCTGTGCATAGACCACGGAGTTCAATGGATGCTAAAGTGAAGCAAGAGGTTCACTGTGTGGCTGACAACTCAACTAACCGCCATGGAGTGCCTAGTTACCCCATCCCAGAAGAGCTAGGGTGACGGTCTGAAACTCGAGGAAGCCTCTCTAATCCTGCTACATTAGCAGATAAGGAAGCTTCCATCTCTTTCCTGACAACTCTCTGATGAAAGAGTCCACACTCTAATGTAGCAGTAATTTGCACACAAGCCCAGCACAGCCTTGTTCTAGTTCCCACTGGAATAACTAAGTTCTAGAAGCCATCTAGAAAACAGTCCTCACTACAAGTGCAAGTGGATGCAAAGGGTGGGGAGTGAGCCAAGGGGTGAAGCTTTCAAAAGAATCCAACAACTGGGCTAAGAATTTGAGGTTATTTACTTGCTAATAAACTTGCTTTTTAAAAAGGTCTTTGTAGACTTACATGCTGACCACCAGCTGTTCAAAATGACCCCCCAAAAAAAGAACAGAATAGTCAAATTTGAAACTGAGGATTCACGTTTAAAACACAAATTTCTGCAAAATTCCACTTGATATTTTTAAAGGAAGATACCCTGACATTTGATTTTGACTCATAATGAAAACCTCACAAAGGTGAATATGTCCAGTACCCTAGGCTATTTGACCCGCTAAAATACTATGACTCACACATAACCATGAATGTTTTCTTTCAAATTTATGAATCAAGACTTTAGTGTTAAGAGACACTGAGGGAACAGTTTATGAATAGCCTCCTATTATCACAGTTCACGACATTTTATAATGCAATTAGTGTGGCACATACCATAACATAATTGAGACTCTGGAAATGGAAATGAGAGATAATCAGAGGAACAAAGTTATTATAAAAATCCAAGGGGCATTTTATCTGAAAATTAAATTAAAAATATAATGAAGTGGATGTAGAAACTGACTGAAGGATGTAATTGAGAGAAGACGGAGTTTCTGTAAGGGACATCTATAGGAAGGTCAGTTCTGATTAAATAGGAAGGGTCCTCCATGAGTCAAAGCTTAAAGGATGAATGTATCAAAATGTATCAAATGAATGTATCCAGAATGTATCAAAGTAGCAACTGATGTCAAAGGCAGATTCTGAACTCCTGAACTTGTCTGGACTTGAACAAGCAACAGGGAATTTTTCCAATGTGAACACTAGATCAGCCAGAGACAGTTTGGCTCTCTCTCTCCCTCCCCCGAACCCCCCCCCCGTGATACTCACATAGACATGTTTATGTACATGGACAGGGAGGACCAGGGATGTGGCTCAGTGGTCAAGTTGAGTGTGTCTAAAGCCCTTGGGTTCAATCTCTGGCACTTAAGAAAAAAAAATGCTAGATGCTCAAGAGATTTTGTCTTTGGATGCTTTGGTAGACAGCGCCCAAGAAGAGAGGCATTTCCTTCAAAGCCACATTGACATAATCCCAACTGACGCAGCAAAGGCATGTGCCACCACGCCCTACAGATGAAAACAAACCAGTATATTCCACAAGAGTGTCTTGTCTTTCTCCTTTTACAAACAGAGAGGAGTGGAGCAGCAAGGTGTGACTCTATCTGTCCTTCACTGCTGCTCTCGCTTCTCACTCAGGGTGACAATCAATCACCTCATGGTTTTCATTTGTTTTTCAGGACACTGCTATCGTAAGACACCTTTGCCACTAGATTGATGCAGTTCTCCCCTCTCTCAGCTCCACTGACCCGGTTGTAGTATTGTGATTAAGTTCAGGTCAAACTTGGCCTGCGTTTTAAAACCTGGATCACTGTGGCGTTTACTGCTCATTTATATCCTCGGATCCTAGACAAGTCTTTGAAAGATTATTTTTAGAAGAGTGCATCCCTTAAGATATTAGAAATATATCAAAGAAAGG
This sequence comes from Dicrostonyx torquatus, assembly GCA_028555095.1. Classification (NCBI taxonomy): domain Eukaryota; kingdom Metazoa; phylum Chordata; class Mammalia; order Rodentia; family Cricetidae; genus Dicrostonyx; species Dicrostonyx torquatus. The sequence continues at coordinate 3,327,676 of JAQHUG010000187.1, forward strand.
GGGGAAGGACTTGTTGATTCATTTTGATTCTTCAGATGAGACTCAGATGGTGAATCCACAGGGCGTGTGTGAAGTTTGAAATTTCCAAGCATTAGAAACGACTCGGGCAGCTTTTAGAGATTTATTCAAAAAACTCCCCTTTCTTCCTATACAGAGAGATTTTTGAACTTAGAATTTAAAAAGTGATTGTTCGCTATCCAAATCCTTTTAAGAGAAAAAAAAGGGGGGGTGGGCGGCACTCTAAAGGAAGAAGCCTTCCTTGCTGGGATGAGAGACAAAATTGATGACTTTCCCACTGATTCCTTGGCCAGTTTGGCCCCCTCCCCAGTACCCCCCTCTCCAGAGATTAAAACATGCCTGAATTGGAGTAGGCATTTCCTTCCTTCTGTGCGGTGCCAGTTCTCAGAGGAAAACATCCATTTCGTTCTTTGATTCTCGTAGCCCAGAGACAGCAATGAAAGGGCCTGCTGCTTCCCAGAGTATAAGGATTTCATTTGGGGGCTGTGGGGCAGGAAGGAGAGTCTGAAGGGTGTGTGCATCGAGCGTGGGTGTGAGAATGATTTTCCCCAGAGCCTCGATTTGGTCTGGAGCCCAGAGTAAACCATTCAGCCACCTCAAATTGCATGACCACTGATTGTCATTTTCACTGTGGCTCCATGTGGAATGTCCTGGAAACCAATGTAGTTTTCCATGTCTTCTCCACAAGAGGAGTAAGTGATGTTTCTCTCTTAGATTGTGCATGGTGTCATTTGCCTCTAAACCTAACACTAGGGAGTTTGAAGCAGGGGCATTATGGTGTCAAGGCCAGTCTGGACAACATAGTAAGACTTTGTCTCCACAACAGAAAGAAGGAAAGAGAAAAAGAGAGAGAGAGAGAGAGAGAGAGAGAGAGAGAGAGAGAGAAAGAGAGGGGAGGGAGGAAGGGAGAGAGGGGAAGGGACGGGGAGGGAGAGACAGAGAAAGAGATCCCTGCAATTAACTAAAATGAGAACCTGAGAACCACCTTTCCACAGAAACCAAGAGTTGGCACTACATATTGAAATTGTCCTATATTAGCAGATGCAAAAATGCCTGACGTCTTTAGTCATAAACCCTACCTCCAAATTCTGAGAGGATGAGGTTATCTTGGTAGATTTGAAATCTGTTCATACATGTAATGTTCAAGAGGGAAGCCCAACTTGATCCATTTTAATCAGAAAGCATTTTCCTTGTACTGTTCATCTTCAGGTTGAGACAGAATGAAGTGCATGAATAAATGAAGCCGGGCTTCCTACAACATGAAATCACTGCCACTGTTTCTCATTAGGGATATGAGTTGAGAAAATAAAGTAGATTTAGCCAAGCCTGTGAGGGTTAGCTGTCTTGGTTTGCCTGTGACCAAAAAGTTTACCCGATTAAGGATTTTTGGTGCTGAACCAAGACATTCCTGGACAACCTGGGGCATCTGATCATCTTAGGAGAACCTGAATGTTCACAGCACCTAAAACTAGGAAGTGCTTTGCCAAGTTCAATAGTTATACCTTTAAGATTATTTCGGAATTAGTTACATGAAAGTGTATTGGAATTATATTGCAGAAAGTTTCTACACAAACCAATATGAGATGCAATGCTCTTGCTTACTGCTCTGCGAGAAGACCCAAGTTCCACTCACGACCCCCATGTCAGCAGCACAACTGACTGTAACTTCAGCTCCTCCAGCCTCTGGGCTCTCTCTCTCTCTCTCTCTCTCTCTCTCTCTCTCTCTCTCTCTCTCTCACACACACACACACACACACACACACACACACCACACACACAAATAAAAATAAACCTTAAAAAATATAAAAAATATATATATGAAAAAATATGAATGCCCAGGAACACAAATAACTTAGAATTGAAAACTACGGGCTTGAACTGTTTGGAAAAGACTAATGCTCATGTCCTTTTCAGTAGCCATTTTGTGACATTTGTTTCTGAGATTTAAAAAAAAAAAGGATTTGTTCCCTGCTGAATATTTTTTTTTCTTTTAACTGAAAGCAATATCATTCAAAAGTCTATGAGTCAGCAGAGCCCGGTGGACCACAGAGAAATCAGTCGACACAGAAAGACATTTTCCTCTAGTGGCCCAGCAAAACTGTGATTCGTTGGTCCTTGGATTCCACAGATTTTTGCTAATAAAAACTTCTTGTTCACAAAATATATATTCCATTAAAATAATTAGAAGAATCTGCACTTCGCTCATAGTTTAGTATTATTGGAGAGTTGGGTCCCGAAAAGTTGCAATACAATTGGATATGATGGCAAATTATCCTAACTCAGGAAGCACGCAAGTCATAGAGAAATATATCAAAGAAAATTTATTTACAGCATCTTGATAAGAAAGTGTTGTCTTTTTCATAATAGTTAAGTAGGACTTCCACCTACTCTAGAATTCACTCAAAAGCATCTCAGTAAGCATGCATGTGGAGTTGCCCCAGTGTATGATGGTACCAGCTTGAAGAAAACATGCACTGAGTGGTTTGCAAAGCAGTTGAAATAAGATGAAAATGAACTTTATGCCCTGTCGAAGCTGAAGCATGCATGGGCAGCCCGCATATGGTGCTTCTGTTGAACTTGTCCATATTGGGTTTCATGATCTAAGTTAATGAGGACGGCTGACCAGGTCTCTTCCTCAAGAGAGCGCCAGATCTCATTACAGGTGATTGTGAGCCACCATGTGGTTGATGGGAATTGAACTCGGGACCTTTGGAAGAGCAGGTAGTGCTCTTAACTGCTGAGCCATCTCTCCAGCCCCTTGCAAAGCTCTTACATGATCAAAATTCATTAGTGTACCAACGAAGTAGATATAACATGACCACCAGGAATATAAATGACACAGACTTGATGTTAACCATATTTTAGCAGTACTGGAAGATCAGGAATTTAAGAATTATTTGAGTTGAAAGTACCAACACACCAAGCATCTAGTGGGCTCCCTGCACGGAATGAGAACAGACGTATTATTGTCATCATTATTGTATTTAACAAAGAAGCCAATACACTCTCTGACACTTGTATTCATTTGGAAAAATAAAAGGTTGAGCATTTATATTTTCCGTCTCTAACAATCACTTGTTTTAACTCTAAGAGCAACTTAAGCAAAACTTATGTGGTTCAAAACCACATGATTTTATGATTTTGTCAAGTTCTGAATCTTCATTATGGCTGTAACAATGTTATTTAAAACTTAAAATGTTATTTAAAAATCATCAAAGACTAGGGCAATGGCTCAGCAGAGTTGGGTGCATGCCACCAAGCCTGTTGACCTGAGTTCAATCCCCAGGACCTACACTGTAAAAAGAGAAAACCAATTCCCAATAGTTGTCCTCCGGTCTTCACTGTGGCAGATGTGTTCTCGCACACATAAACAAATAAAATAAATGCATTTTAAGAGTCATTACAAACAGATAACTAGTGATTTTTAAATAGATATGCACGCACTTAAGTCTCATTAAACATTTCTTGGTAGCTCAAACTTTCATTTTCTCTGTCATAACAACTTCAGAAAAGTACCTTTCTTTCACTTCTAAAACATCAACTATGGAACTTAACAGCTAGAAAACCTAAAACACGGTAGACTATTAAAACATTACATTCAGAAACCACAAGTCTGAAACAGTCCCCACTTTGGTTTTGAGACAGAGTTTAATGTATCCCAGGTTGGTCTTGAACTCACTGTGTAACCAAGGCTGACCCTTGAACTCCTCATCCTGCTATCGCCATCTCCCAATAGACGGGATGGTAAATGTGTGACACATACATGTCTGGTGAAAATCAAAAACTTGATGATTCACTTTGGGTTACTTTTTATGCAATTATCCCCTAATGATCAAAGTTTCACTTTGAGATGAAAGATGAATATTAAGCATCTCTCTTACACTACCCAACTCAGCACTCACAACAGTGTAGAACATTATGTTGTTGACCTCATGTTAACAGATGAGGAAACTGAGGCATAACGGAGGGAAGAATGAAAGTACAGTGTGAAACAATCTGACTCAAAACCTCCTCTTGCCTACTACTCCATCCTGCCTCCAACACACTTTTCAGAAGTGAGGGATGCACAAAGCGGTGGGAAGAATCAGGACACACTATAGGAGACAATACAGAAACACACCAGGTTTCGGGGAAGAGGGACTCGACTGGTCCATTTCAGCATGTGCAACACATAGACCAGGGAGATACAGGCCAAAAAATAAAAATGTCCAAGTGTCTCTTAGGCTATTTTTGATGTTGGTGAAAACACTTAGAGATTGGGGAAAGAGGCCAAAAGCCAGGTATTTATATGAGGAAAGAAAGCAAAATCCCAATTATCAAATTTTGAAATCTTAGAAAAGTTAATGGATTGAGAGGGAGACGGCATCAAAAGAGGTTCCCTTGACTAAAATTCGACAGGAGCTGAGTTGTGATCTAGCTGACCTCACTCCCCCTGACCAAGAGCGTAACTTCCTTGTGGTCTGTAATTGACAAGGATGTTTGTGTTCTTTCTGGCCTGTGGTTTTCCACAGAAGCAAAGGTAAAAAAGGCTTTAGTTCAGGGCAAAATAAAGGTTGTTTTTCTTCCACCTGAAAAGAAGCCTCCATTTCTCAATCCCGGCACTCCCCGCCAGTCTAGGCGTCCAGGCTCTGCCCAAGTGAGATAGCCAAGCTCAGAGCAGCCTGGAAGTAAGAAATTTAGGCCAGTGACCTGTGACTAAATCTATGACTCAGTAGAGAAAAGAACAGCCATGTTCTGAGACACAACAGGACAGGACATGGGGACCAATGAGGATGTGAGCAGAGAGGAGAAAGTAGCTACTCATGGTTGAGGGCTTAGCTGAACCTCTTTGTCCTCAGTGAAGAAACAACGAGGTCATCTACTGAGACCCAAGAGAGAATTGAGAAGGGCTCAGGATGCAGGGTGAATGTGTAGAAACAGTTGAGGGAATCAGAGGGTTCAAAACTTTGAACAAGTCAAGGAAGTCTCCTGAGGCTGGAGGCCAATTGCATCAACTTTCCTAGGGTGCCAGGAAGTGTTGTTTTATGCATGATGCTTACTCTTCCACATACACAGTAAGGGGAGGGATAGACCCAAGATTCCAGCTCGTTGTGCAAAAGCAATGGCAGGATGTAGTGATCAAGATTCAGACTGACGTCTGTAAAAGTCATCGGGTCAGAACTACACTGAACTTCTTGTACCGATTCCTGATCAACTCCATTCTTCCTGCTCCACATTTTCCATTGTTCCCATTTTAAGCCTAGCACATCCAGGAGTGAAATCACATGCCCAGGATATTTCCTAGAGAGTTCAAATACTTCACAGTGTGGGAGCTTGACCTATAAAGACTGTGCCTGGTGTGCAAGGAAATGAGCTTCTAAATCAGATCCTTATAGCAAAACATCAGAAAGCAAGAAATGTACACTAACTGCTCCACTTCCCACGGAGAAAATGGAAGGGTATGCTTCGAATTCAAACCAGTATTTATGTTGTGGCTTTAGAAGGAATTTTCCTCCATCATAATCAAGAGTGTGGCCACTTTGACAACTCCGATGAAGTCTTTCCTGGCCAGTGACAGAAATGCACATTGTTAGCTAAAATGAAAGAATCCTAGAGTCAGAAGATGTAAGCTCATGCAAGTCTTTTGATGGCCAGAGAAGAAAATGCCAGTCAAAGGAGGAGGGGCACTCTGTAGGAAGACTCAAGATGAGAATTAATTCTCCTCTTCTATCTTGCTGTCTCTCCCTCAAATGATGTCTTTCTGGTTTCTCTTCTTAAAAATTGTTTATGTAGCTCTCATTCCTAAATATTTATAGGTAAGCATGCTAAAGAGTCTTAGAAGCCACCCAGAGAGATGTAGGGAATATCTGTTACTACTGAGCTAAATTAGGAGATTGCAATTTTAGAAAATTTTATGTGACTGGAAACAGCGCCTGACATATAGGCAGCCTTTCATAAACTCCTTTGTTTTTTTCACAAAGTGGACACAATATATTATTTTGCAAGGTTCCCACATAAAAGTATTTGTAAGTTCCTAGCACAATATGAAATATGAGTATCAAAATAACAGTTAATACTGTTGATAATGCTTTGCTCATATTTTCTGTGATAGCAGAAAAATCAAACAATAATTACTTCTTAGTCTTCAAAAGACTTCAAAGGATATAGAATAGTGTCTTAGGAACAGTGGCACCTAAGCCTGGCAAGCCCAGTGGCCTACGTTTGATGGATCCTGGAACCTGTGGTGGCTAATCTTATATCAACTCGACACACAAACTAGAGTTATCTGAAGGGAGGGAAACTTAATTGAGAAATGTCTCTATAAGTTTCAGCTGCAAGGAAATCTATTACTTAGTGATTGATGGAGAGGACCTGGCCCATTGTGTATGGTGCCATCCCTGGGATGGTGGTCCTGGGTTCTATAAGAAAGCAGGCAGAACAAACCATGGGAACCAAGCCAATAAGCAGAACACCTCCAGGGCCTCTGCATCAGCTCCTGTCTCCAGGTTCCTACCCTGTTTGAGTTGCTGTCCTGACTTCCTTTGATGATGAACAGTGGCGTGAAAGTATAAGCCAAATAAGTCCTTTTTCCTCTCCAACTTGATTTTTCGTCATGGTGTTTTGTTGCAGCAATAGAAATCCTAAGACAGAATCCATCCAAATGTAGGAAAGAATCAACTCCACCAAATGGTCTTCTGACCTCCAGAACACTTCAACACCTATGCCATGGTGTGCAAATCCCCACATGTGTCATGCACACATACACATAATAATTAGTTACAGATCTAACTAAGATCTGTGGGGATGAAAATTAAAGTTACATCAGCATTGGAAACTTTACTCTGAGAACAAATTCTGTACCTAAGGGAAACAAGCCTCTGACACATCCAAATGGCAAGATAAATTTACCCATCAGGTGTTGATGGCCTTCTCTAACTCCCCCCTGCTTCTCCTCTCCCAGTCTCAAGATTTGGAGTAGGAGGCATACCCACCGCTCACCCCGAGTCCATAGCTTGCTTCTTTGATAGTACCTGGTGTCCTTAACTTTTGTTTTATTTAGTACATTGTGAATACTGCTAGGGCAAAACTCATTCCTTCTAGAGTAGTCCTGAGCATTAGACATGTGACATACATTTGCTTCACGTTAAGTAAACAAAACCAAATTTCTCCCTTTCGTTACTGAGAGTTTATTATTGTTGTTCTTTAGTTATTATTATTATCATTATGTACGTGGAGGCACATTTTGCTGTGGTGCACATGTGGAGGTCAAAGGACAACTTTTGGGAGATCGTTCTCTTCTACTGTGGGGTCTGGGGATCAAGGTCCAGCCATCAAGTTCATGGAGCAAGCCCTTTCATCCCCTGAGCTACAGAGCCAATGCCCTTGCTGTAACCTGCTAATTCTTCAGAAAATTCATTTTAAATACTTTACTAGCTAAAGGGCACATTCCCCGATAGATTCAAGTGTCTTCATTTGTATTGCAAGGAATAATAGCAACAGGTGATGTTCTCCAGTTATCACTGGATCCAGAGCTAGAACTAAGACCAGATTCAAATGAACAAGCACGAAGATTTTATAAAGCATCTCCTAGAATCAGACAGGAGTCAAAGGGCTCAGCAAAAGCAAGTTAGGATGGCAAAACCCCAAAGGACAAGGGGGAATTAAAGCCTCTCAACTGAGATTCCCATCGAGTTCCTCCTGCAGAAGAGAGGCTCAGACTTGCAGGCAATACCCAGTACTGCCCAGTTTATGTCATCTCTACACAAACAAATTGAAGTTCGCAGAAAAGCCTGTGCATCTGACTTAGTGGCAGTGTTCTCTTCTAGTCGTTCCGAGGTCAGCTCTGCCCCAGGGTGAGGAGGCTGAACCTCGTCATCTGTGCCCGTAGGATCTGTTTATACTGTCTTGTTTTCAATTTGGGGGCTGCATGTGAGCCCTGGAGCCCTGCTTGTCTTTGTTTGCCTTGCTGTGAAAACACAAAACTAGTATAATTCCTTTCCATTATCTGGTCCACCTGGCACCATTTGGCTGGTCCCCTAGTCTCACTATATAGCGCTGGCTCTCTTGGAGCTTATTATGTAGGACTGGCCTCAAGCTCGTGGAGATTCGCCTGTCTCTCCCAAGCCTTGAAATGAGAAACGTGTGCCACCACATCCAGACTGAGAAGAAATTTTTAATACAAAGAAGCAAAAAAGAATGAGGCAACTCTGGCCATGGAAGCATGTACGCTAACTGCAGCTCTTCACCTCTCCCCCCTCTCCTCCAAATCCAGTCCTGTAGTCTCACCCCAACTCTGTTGAAGCCCACCTGATATGGCCTCACCACCACCCCCATCTCCAGGCTTCCCTTCCTCTCCTCTCCCACCCCCATCTCCATCGAATCAGGATTTTCTCCACCAACCTTCCTCCCTAGTCATCCTGCTTTCCAAGCCCCAACTCAGGCAGGCTTTCTCTGGGAACCTCCATCCCCCAAGGCAAGTCTCAAAGAGAAGCAAGTAGACCAGAGAAGCAGGTAGGTGAGCTTCAGATCTTCACTCTTCCTTCTCTCCTTCATATCCAGTCCCCAGTCTCATCCCCAGCTCTTCAGCAGTCTGCCTATTGTGGCCTCTTATGATATTTCATTTGTGATATAATAAATAAAGCTTGCCTAAAGATCAGAGTTTAGAGCTAAACCACTTAGTTAGCCATGAAGGCCAGGCAGTGGTGACATATACCTTTAACCCCAGCACTCGGGAAACAGAGGAAGAGGGATCTCTGTGAGTTCAAGGCCACCCTGGGCTACACAAGATTGAAATTGAATTGGTCTAAAAGAGAGACAAAACTCACACCTTTGAACCCAACACTTGGGATTACAGGCCTTTAATCCCAGCACTAGCAAGGTGAAGACAGGAGTGGTTGGTCGTAGAGAGGACTATAAGGCTGGAGGAGACAGAAGCTCAGAGCAGTCAGTCTGAGGATTCCTAGAGACAAAATTGCACATTCTATCTGAGGACTTGTTGAAACCAGATATCTCTCCAGTTTGAGGATTGTGAAGAGGCTAGTGACTGGCTGTTCTGCTTCTCTGATCTTTTAGTTTTAGCCCCTTCATATCTGACTCCTGGTTTTTATTATTAAAACCAATTTGAATTTGCACTACAACCTCTCCTTATTTTCTGCCTTCATTCGCATGGGACGAAACAGATCCTGGTGGAATACTCTGCTTTCCACCGTCTTGTGGACCTTCTCAGTCACCCTCCTAGCCCATCCCCATTTCTAAGTGTCATCCCCCAGCATATTGAAACATATTCTACCTGGAATACCCCGTGGCCACACCTAGCAGGATAGCAGAAGAATTCCCTACCACCTACCAAGCAACAATTAACCATCATACCCTCTTAGGAACCAGAAAGGGTAACAGAAATCAAGAAACAACACCCAACAAAGACAAGATCAGATATCAGCACCTAGAATTACAATCTTCCCAAACCCTGATGCCGAGACCCCAGTATAAAAACACAATCAACAACAGCCAGGACAGTATGTCTCCACTAGAGGCCAGCAACCCTACTGCATCGGGTCCTGAAAACTGCAACACAGTTCAGCACAAGACCTTAAAATAGCTTTTATGGATATGATACAGGCCCTTGAAGAGGAAATGAATAAATCCCTTAAAGAAATATATAAAAACACGAAGAGTGGAAGGAAATGTATAAAACTGTTCAAGATCTAAAAGTAGAAATAGATCCAAAAAAGAAAACCCACACTGAAGGAAAGCTGGAAATGAAAAATTTAGAAACTTGAACAGGAACCTCAAAGGCAAGCCTCACCAACAGAACTCAAGAGATGGAAGAGAGAATCTCAGGCATTAAAAATGTTAACTATAAGAAGAGAAAGAAAAAGAACCTCTGGCAGAAAACATCTAGGAAATCTGGGACAATGAAAATACAAACTCTAAGAAGAATCTCAGGTCAAAGGCACAGAAAGTATTTTCAGCAAAATCAAAGAAGAAATTTCCCTAACCTAAACAAGGAGATCCCCACCAAGGTACAAGAAGCATACAGAACCCCAAATAGACTAGACCAGAAACAAATTGTCTTAGCCCATACAGAACAAAAAAAGAAAAAGAACTTGCAAGTGAAAAAGACAAAATAACATACAAAGGTATACCTAGTAAAATAAACCGATTTCTCAATGGAGAGACTCCCTTGGAGAAAACTAAATTTTCATTTGCAACTGTTTACCATTTGGAGATAAGTTTTGGGCTAGAGACGGGGCTTGTGTCCACTTCTTTGAGCTCCAGCACTCCATCTGGTGCAGACCTCTGCATGCTGCCTAAGTTTCTGGGAGATCAAATGTATAACAAAACTTTGTTTGCTTGTTAACCTCCACCTTCTCTGTCTCTCATCTTCCTTGGGTTTCCATGAGCCCTAGGGAGAAGGATTTGATGGAGATGTCCCATTTAAGGCAGTGTATCCCAATATTTCTCATTCTCAGCATAATGTCTGTCTGTGTGGTTTTGCTATCATCTGCTGCAGAAGGCTTCTCTGATGGTGGCCGAGTCAGGCACTGATCTATGAGTATACTAGAATATCATTAGGAGTTATTGTTTTTGCATTTTTTGTAGCAGTAGTATTTGGTTTCACCCTAGGTCCCTGATTTATCTGGTATCAGGTTCTTAGGTGACCCAAACAGTATCAGGTATGGGTTCCATGTCACAGAGTAGGCTTCAGTCAAATCAGATATTGGTTGGTTACTCCCACAACCTTTGTGTCAGCATTGCAACAGCATATCCTGCAAGCAGGACACCATTATAGATGAAAGGGTTTGTAGCTGGGTTGATGTTTTCATTTCTTTTTTGGTAACATGCGGAGTACCTTCCTATAACAGAGAGTCTAGCACCTAGGGATGAAGGCTGTAGATAGACAGCAGTTTGACTTCTGTGTATTCAACAAGTTGTATCAGTGTTGTCAGTTTGTGGAGTCTTGGCAACAGCCTGGGTTGTTGCAGGTTCCCACAGGATCCATTTGGTCAATAACTCAATTAGACATAATCCAATCCCAGTAGTGGAAACTTCATTTGATAGCAATAGACGTGTAATAGGAGCGAGCAGGCTGCTTGTCGTCCCAGCCGCCCAGCTGTCTTACACCCAAAATAACCACACAGAAATTGTATTAATTAAATCACTGCCTGGCCCATTAGCTCTAACTTCTTATTGGCTAATTCTTACATATTAGTTTGACTCACCTCCATTAATGTGTATCGCCACGTGACTGTGGCTTACTGGCAAGATTCTAACCAGTGTCCATCTCAGGTAGGAGAACCATGGCATCTGTCTCTCTGCCTTTCTTCCCAGCATTCAGTTCGGTCTACTCTACCAACCTAAGTTCTGCCCTATCAAAAGGCCAATGCAGTTTCTTTATTCAACCAATGAAAGCAACAGAAGGACCTCCTATACCATTCCTGTTTAAACAAAAAAGAAAGGCTTTCACTTTAACATAGTAAAATTATATATAACAAAACAGTTATCAAGCAAGAATTACAGTTACAATATTTATATTTACTTTATCTTTTATCATAACTAAGGAAAACTATATCTATAAATTCTTCAACATCATCAAAAACTCCAGAAGGAGATAATATTACTTAAGTAAACAGGAAGTGCATTGTAAGCAACTTCTAAAACTTTAGAAATGACAGAAACATCTTGCTGCCTGGACATTCATCCAAAGTTTGTCTGTACCATTGGAGCATCCATCTTCAGACTACAGGCCCATGGTATCCAGCAGACTTTTCCATGAAGTAGGAGATTTCAAAGACAATTCAGTCACTTTTTTCTGTGTTCTGCAGAATGTCTCGCAGACTCTTTCATGAAGCAGGAACCCCGAAGGATCATCTCACCTCTAAGCAAGTTCAGTAGTCATCTCTCTGCAGGTTCTCCATGCCCAGTTTAATGCATCAGTCCAGGCAAGAGCAGTTTCTTACTCCATAAGGAGCCTCTTTGATGCCCATCTTCCTCTTGAAGTAGCTTGATGCTGCCAGGAGCAGACGTGTCTCATTGTCCTGAAAAGCCCTAAGTTATTAAACATTTTAAATGCCATATTATACAGTCTTTGAAAGATATGAAGAATACCTATCTGAAATATATCTATGCACATCTAGAAAATCTAACATGACTACAAACTTGACTGTTATAGATGATTATCTATTAACCTATATTTCTTAATTACACATTACATTTTTAAATGAACTACATAATCACAATACCTTAATCAAGAGCAGAAATATACATATAAGATTGACCTTAAATTTATGTCAATAAAGAAAGATTTATACCAATGTAAATTATTCATTTATATCATATCCCCCTTTAAATGTAAAAGAACATTTATAAACAATATTTGGGAATATGGGCATAGTTTTTTCTCTCCAAACTGCTTCGTGCTGTATGGGGGCACTGTTAATCAGGTCTTTTATGGTGTATCCTGTGTGTATCTCAGTCAGCAGTTGAGCAAAGTAAGTTTTTTGAGGGTGTTTACTGCAACCTTTCAGGAGGGCATGGTCTATCATACCATATTGGTCTAGAAGCAACCCACAGGGTCTCATCTTCTTCGAAAACAAAAGAAGGACCTCTTTTCCAAAGCATCATATCCTTAGACTCAAATTCTGAAGTAATAATACTTTTATAATATACATGCTGGTTTAGTTTAGCAGCCCATATAATGAAATATCTCTCTGCACTTAGCTCCTTCACAGTCAAAAAATTTAAAGAAAACACAATAATATATAGTATCCAGAGTCTCTGTGAATTTTCCATTTTTATGCAGCTTATTTTTGTTTACTCTTTTTAATCTATCAATATTTGTACTGTCTGTCTCTTTAAAGACTTTACCCTTTTTTTAAGCATTAACTTTATTTTATGACTCTATATACTCTTTATCTTTTCTCTCCCAAGCCTACATACTGTTATTTAACACTGTGACCCATTTAGAGGTCGTTCATGTCTGAATCTGTCCTATTGTGAATCTGTAATTCCTTACTGTCTAGAAGAGCTTTTAAAATGCTAAGCAGCTTGGCTGCAGCTGCTCTGGATTTTGGCTCCGCCTCTCTCCAATTTTAAAGCACCACAGCCGCACTCAGCAGTCCAACCCCGAGAATGAGCATGCAGCACATCTAAGTTACAGCCAAATCTGCCACACAGAGCATTGCGCAGCCTGGGAACATCTCTGTATGGCGGCAGGAATCCGCCATGCTCTCCTGCTTGTGCACGCCTAGTAGACCTGATCCCACCACCTGCCCAGGCGGGGAGTGCTGAGCCATTGGCATGGTCGCAGAGTACTTTCTTCCTGATCCCAAGCAGGTACACAAACATCCATTGAAATGCTTCATAGCCGGAGTTTACACTGGCAGCACAGCCTAGGAAGCTGCATGTTAAAACCGCACAGATTTTTTTTCTGGTACAGCTGCTGAGTCAGGAAAATCTCTCTTAGAGGAGCTGTGACACTCCGTCAGCAAACAGCAAAAAGCTGAGTATGTTTTCTCTAGAATTCCTTTTTAAGCCCTGTTAGGTTTTATGTGGAGTTAGCTGACCACATTGAAGCACCGATTGTAGCAGGAGCGAGTGGGCTGCCTGTCGCCCCAGCCACCCAGCTATCTTACACCTGAAATAACCGCACAGAAATTGTATTCATTAAATTACTGCTTGGCTCATTATCTCTAGCCTCTTATTCGCTAACTCTCACGTCTTGATTTAACCCATTTCTATTAATCTGTATTACCATGTGTCAGTGACCTACCGGGAAAGAATTGGCACATCTATCTCTGGCGGCCCCATGGTATCTCTCCCTGATTCTGCTTCCTTTCTCCCAGAATTCAATTCTGTCTTCTCCTCCTACCTAACTTTTGCCCTATCAGGCCAAGCAGTTTCTTTATTGATTAACCAGTGAAAGCAACACATAGACAGAAGGACCTCTTCAGTATTCTGGGAAGAAGGAAGCTCTTTCTGCAGTCCTGTCCAGACACCAAAGAAGCAGGATGTGACCTGCCCTGCTGAAAAAGGTATCGAGCCATGTGGCTAACATAGATAAGAATAATGGGTTAATGTAAGTTATAAGAGCTAATAAGAAGCCTGAGCTAATGGACCAATCCGTTTATAACTTATGGAGACCTCTGTGTAATTTCTTTGGGGCTTACTGACTATGGGAACTGGGCAGGACAGAAACCCCAACAAGCAGGCCCTCATGTTACAGAGATAGCCAGTTGGGGCTCTTTTACCTCCACTGTTTGACAATTTCATTTTGGTTCTCTTCATAAATGTATATATTTTATGAAGGTTCTACTAAATTAGGTTTCCATATTACCCCTCTAATGGCCCTTAATATACTAGTTGTCTCTCACTGTATTCCATCCCTCCTACTCTACCTCCTCCCTGTCCCTGAGGGGGAAATGCATTTGATACACCCAGCCTACCTACCACCAGTTTAGCAACTGTGTCCACTCTAGAGTACTACTGTTTCCACTCATGATCATGTGACTTCCTGGGAGTCGCAAGTTCTGGCTGCCCAGTACCATGAAGAACATTGCACTGCTTACCCCTGACCTGGTAAAAGATTGAAATACAGAATCCAAAATATAATTTCTACTGAACACATATCACTTTCCTACTATGGCAGAGTTAAAAATCGTAACTCTCACTCTCAAAAGGCAGAAATGATTTGCATTGTAAGTACAGTTAGGTATTTTCCCTTCTGTGATTTGTATGTTCATAATTTACTCTTTTTAAAGAATAGTTTCATTTATTCTTTGAGAATTTCATGTATGTATACAATGTATCTTGATCATCTTTACCATTAATTTCTCCCTCTCACTCCCCCTGCCCCCAACACATCTCGCTCCTACTTCCATGTATTTTTTTTTTAGTAATTCTTTAGTCCATCTAGAGATGTTTGCATGTATGTGCGTATGGGGTCATTCACAGCAGCATGGACAACTTACCAGCCACACCATGAAGAAAAGTGACTCCCCATTTCCCCAGCAGCTCTTCTGCTAGGAATGAGGTCTCCTTAAGTCTCTCCTCCAGCCACACCAGAATGCTGTCTTAATCTCCTACTGGCCATGTGCAGGCAACCACAGCTGCAGTGAGTTCAGGAGTAAAGAGGCCATTCCTGCTCAGAAGACAGTGTTTCACAGCCCTGCATCCCCAACAACCCCACGTTCTTTCTGCCCCTACTTCTCCAGTGTTTCCTGAGCCTTGTGGACCGGGTGAGGGTGGAGGTTGATACAGATGTCTCATTTAGGACCAAGCATTCAGTAGTCACTTATTCTCCACACTTTGACCAGCTAGCTATAAGATTCCACATTGACTGTTGCCCATTGCAAAAAGAAGCTCCTCTGCCCAAGGTTGAGAACAGTATTGACATAGCGTGAATAAATATAAATATGTAGAAGAAAGTTTTATAGCATATCAATTTAGCAAAAATTAAAATAAAAAACAATCTATAATCTATAGAGTCTATAATCTCCTAAACCATGGGCTTTGGACAAGTTTTACAGTGCCCAGGCATGAATTCCCTCCTGTGGATGCCTCAACTACAATCAGAAAGTGGGTTGGTTACCCCTGTAACAGTTGTGTCAATACCTTGCCATGCAGGGTGCACTGCAGGGGAGGACTGCTGTTGACTTTTCTCCCTTAGCAGTGTATAAAGCACTTACTTCTGACACGGTGAAAGCCAGCCAGCACATAAGAGACTTTTCAGCCCATTCAACATCAGTTACCCTGTATCCTGCAAAAAGTCTTTTCTTCTGCAATGGAGTCTTATCATCTAGATTTGGTGGGTAACTAAAAGCAATAACAATAACCAGTGTTGTTCAAGGGGCCCTCCGGGGCTTGCTCAAATTTTTACTTGGTGTTCTTTCAATATCAATCATTTCCTTCATTGAAGCATCCCTCTTTCTTGAAACTTTATTTTATAACTCTACTACAGGCATTTAATGCAACAGGGAGTGCTAAAGAAAATTAGGACAAAGCATTCAATTAATTTATTAGAATATCTTCATTTACATTGGATAAGAAATATCTATCTATATGTGATCTTTGACCCTTTGGTAGTTTGAATGTAATTGACCTCCATAAACCCAAAGGGAGAGCCACTATTAGGAGGTGTGGCCTTGTTGAAGTAGGTGTGGACTTGTTGAAGGAAGAGTGGGGGGTGGACTTTGTGGTCTCATTTGCTCAAGCTTCTTTCAGTGTGATACACAGTCTACTTCCTGTTGCCTGCAAGATGTAGGACTCTCAGCTACTTCCCCAACACTTTGTCTGCCTGTATGCTACTATGTCCCACCACGGTGATAATAGACTGAACCTCTGAACTGTAAGTTGTTACCCCAGTTAAGTGCTTTCCTTTATAAGAGTTGCCATGGTCATGATGTCTCATCACAGCAATAGAAACCCTAACTAAGCAAACCCCAAATTGGACAAAAAAAAAGATAAAGACTTACTATAAGTGTTATTATAAAATGAGAGCTGCTAAAGAAGTCTGGTTGTGAAGAGTAAAGAGCTGAACTGGGGTCCTGACTTCAGCCTGGCACTCTGCCTGATCTGATGTGGCAGCAGAGGTAGTGGAAATAATAGTGATCCCCTTTGGTGATTCACATTGTCCTCAGAAAGGAATTCCAGACCCCAGATCCCTGTTTTCAGGTAGAAAGGTTATATGTCATTACCATCATCATGGGAATGAACAAGTCTGAAAGCTTTGAGGCACTTCTCCACATCGTCAACTCTCAGTATGTGTCAAATGAGACAGAAAGGCATCATTATCTCCATTTTGCAGAAGAAAGAAATGAAGTACCACTGGCTCACCACAGTATGAAATATATTGTAGCCTTATCTGCAGAAACAGGCAGTCTTGTGAGTGAGTCAAGGTGCAGTGAAGGAGCAACCAAGAGTACTCGAGAGGATGCACCCCAATTAATTACAAATCAAGTCAGCCCAAATTAAACACAACAAAATACAACATGTGATACAATTACTAATGAATTCTGAACATGTAACTGTTGGTGTTGACTAGATTATTAAAGAAATCTGATGTAGACATTAGTATTTAAATTGGCATTAAATTTGTATAAGGAGAGAGAAAGAACACATATAAGGGAGTGATTTGAGAAAGCCTTTCAATTGAGCTGTCTACTAGGTATGGGACGAAGAGAAAGCATCTAGGAGGGTGGCCTGGAGGGAACAAGCCTCGCTAAGATTTGACAAGTAGACCAGAGGATTCAAGCCAAAGTTTGAAGGGCCTCAATGAATTTGTGGGACATTGGAGAAGCATAACAGGGGCAGGAATGTTATTAAAGAAATTATCTTTAGGAAGACAGAAGGGATGGGAACACATGAAGCATCTAACAGGGAGAGAAACAGAGCTATAATGCTGACACATTCCCTAATCAGTGTGGAGTCATGTGGGCTGAAAAGGCAGGAGATAAAACGGAGTAAGTTCAGAGTCAGATATGACTGAGACTATTCTCCAAGGGTGAGCCCAGGAGGTGGGGATGCTCTCTCTCCCAGAAGCAGGCAAAAAAAGACATTGACTTGGAAATGCAAATGACTGAGTCTGTGGAGATCAGAGTGGACACTAGATGAAATTTGTGGATGTTTCCATGTGTTTAGACACAGAACCCAATAAACGCTGTCCCCTGCACCACCTCAAGGTCCCAGCGATGAATCAGCTTGAAGAGTCATCGCTTTTAAATCTGGTGGCTAGGTTTAAAACCTGGTGGTGAGAACAGATGAGCCCTTCATTGTAACAAACGTAGACATTAAAACTCCAGAGGTTTCAGGCCTCCGATTTGAGGCGCTTTCACAGTGATTTGGAGACGCTAACAAAGGCGATTACGGAGCAGGGAAGAGACCTCTTTCCTCGGAAAACGGCACAATTGCCTTCTAAAGTATCGGGAGTAGAGCCTCCCATTTACTGTCAAGGGTGACAATGGCAAAATTAATAGAGAGAGCAGAGTTATTCTGCCAAAGAGACCCATTTGAAAGTGAAATAGAGGTCAAAACCCCACTTTACCGTGGAAATTGGAACCCGCCAGATGTTCCAGAGCTGAGGTACAATTCCAAAAGGGCAGAACTGAAGGATTATTAACCGTGCCAGCTGGCACCGTAGAATTTATGTTTTCTTTGTTACGTGCAATGTACAGTCATAACAGAAAACATTAAAAATCAGAGCAGGTTCAAAGAACCTGTTGTAAAACAACAAAAATCAAACCTAAGTGCAATGACAAGAACTAACAGCAGAGGGCTCCCTTCAACGGCTGGCAAATAAACTCCGAGTGGAAGGGTCTTCTATTTTCTAGTTACAGTTTAAAAAAAAAAAAGAAGAAGTCCTTGCACGGAAATAGCACAATTGTCCATGTTTATAAGTGAATTACAAAATCGATATTTAGACCTTCGGGTCTTAAGTATTTCTTTCTTTATTTTTTTTCCCACTGTGCTTTTTGTTTATGAGAAACTTCATGTGACATTCTCAATGCCATAATTCAGTTTAATGGAAGTCCAGAACGCCGACGCCAGAGTGACTTTCTCGGTCTCTCTGCGGTACTTCAGACTATGCTCCTAATAACACAAATAGTCATTCTATAAAATTGCTTATTGCTTCTTCCCCGCCCCCCCCATAGTCCCTGGATAGAAAGGTACAAATTCCAAACAAAGGAGGGTTGGCTCTGTAACAAGGAGCCCCTAACAATTCAAGGCCTGGGAGATACGCACCTGGCTAAACGCCAAGATCTTAGAACAACTAATCAAGGTTTTATTTGTAATTTTAAAAGATATTTTTAAGAGCATTTTGGATCATTTTAAATCAGAATATACCTTTTCCATATAACATTCCTGGCCAGCCACTTTTAACTGATTATGAAAAATGGGGGGGGGCATAAGCAAGCTTTGTCTCAGAGTGTTGTCATGGCATCTGCACAGTGTCCTTGGAGAAAACCATCATTTCTCAAAGGCAGGGAAGGTGGTTGGCTGCCTGTGGACTTTATTATTTAGAGACACGTTTTCGATATTGTCTTTGGATTGGAAGTATAATGGTAACTATATAGGGAATCAGAAAACTTGAACCTAGAAGCTAAATCTAGCCTGCTGCCTATTTTTGTATAAACTACAAGCTAAGAATGTGTTTCACATTTTAAATGTTTTTAAAAAAAATCAAAGGAGACATAATATTTCATAACAGGAAGATTGTATGAAACTGTATATTAATTAACCAGTAAGGTTTTTATTTCATCAAAAAACTGTGGAAATTTATCTGCTTTTTGTTGTGTAAGTATTTACCTGACAACCTCAATTTTGCTTCAAGTCTCATGAAATCTAAAATATTTTATTTACTCTCTGGTTCTGAACAGAAAAAGTTTGCCAAATTCTGAACTTTGCCCTCTTTAAAGCCTTTTGCATTCTTAATAATAAGGCATGTTGCCCCTTTAGCACTGGACCTGATTCCCCCAATAATTGGTATTTGGAATTGCCTAAGTAGCACCAAAAACCATTGCTGTTTGAATCGCGACCCAGACTGTGACTTCCTGGCCTAAGTTTCTGAAGATCCCCGGACGAATTGACTGTGGAGCTTCGGGGGCTCTTAATTTGGTGCTTTGACAAATGCAGTGCCTGACCCCAGCTTTATCCAGGCCCCCAAAGTTCCTTGCTGCTCCTTTAGGTGACCCAAATGATCCCTCCCACTGCCCCAAACTTTGTAATTTCTCCAGTCCTGCCCCTCCACCTCCCTTCTATCTAGGAGCTAGTGCCCTCCTCGAATCCGCCTCCCTTCTGTCTAGCAGCTAGTGCCCTCCCCACGATTCAGCTGAGAAAGTCCAGGCCAGCCCATCACAATGCCTGACTCTTTTGCTTTCTGAATGCAATCTCTTTTCTTGGCTGTTTTCTTCTCTCCAACACCATAGTGATTGAAAAGAGGTCTTAAATCTGGCAGGCTTTCCTCTGAGTCCCCGCGCCTCTTGTAAGGAGAGGCGTGGCCTGGAACAGATGTTTTAATCAGTCTGCTCTTCTGTGCCTTCAATCATAAAGTCTGGTTTAAAACGCTTAGCTCTTGGAAATTTTGAAGATTACAGGCGCCTTTCCTGTAACTCAATTTGTGGTGCTCGGATTAGCATCACCTAGGCCCTTGTGAGGCATTCGGAATCTCGGGACCGGCTAAGCCTGGTTATCAGCGTCTGCATCGTACTGGCCTCTCGTGGTGGTCTGTGTGCACATTGCAGTGTAAGCAGAGAAGTAACACCAGGCTGGCTCTTCTTACTACCCTGGATACACTAGATGCCCTGCTCCCATGAGGCTGGCTTTTATTGCAACATGGCTTGCTTACACTTTTTAAATCTATCTATCTCCTATGTATAGGATAGTTTGAAATCAGGTGGTGGCGGCACACACCTTTAATCCCAGCATTCAGTAGGCAGAGGCAAGCAGATCTCTGTGAGTTCGAGGCCAGGCTACTCTACAGATTGAGTTCCAGGATAGGCTCCAAAGCTACATAGAGAAACCGTCTTGAAAAACAAACAAAAACAAAAAGATTAGTTTGAAACAAGAGGAGGCTGTGGCACAATCAGAGGTGACTGAAAAGTTTCTTCATCCCAATAAGCCTCTCCTTCAAAACAATAATCCAAATCAAACCAAATTAGAAAATGTCCAGGTTTAATGGATATCAATGCCCGCAGGTGGCTTTCCAGCCCCCAGAGACTAGCCAGTTAAGGAAGACAGGAAAACCGAGCATTTGTTCTCTGGGTTGCTGTTTAAATACTCTGTGGGAGTGGCCTTCAACATCTCTGGGGAGGAGTCATCATTTGGCGGGCTTTCTCAGGGGTGGAGTCTGGACTGAGGCAACTCCCAGGGGAGGGGACTTGGGATGGAACTTCCACCCGAACATTCCAGACTCATTGGATAAATGGATGCTAGGGGCTGGAGTGAAGCCTAAACCCAAACGTTCTAGACTCTGTGGGTATATGGATGCCAGGGGCTGGGGTGAGGCTTCCACCCAAACAGTGATTAAGACAGAGTCACCTTCATGCAGCTTAGGAAAGCCTCCTCCCTCTGACAGACATGACCCTAGAGGTGCACAGCTAGTGAGCTGAAAAGAGCTCCCCGTCAGCTGAGACATGACCCTAGAGGTGCACAACTAGTGAGCTGAAAAGAGCTCCCCGTCAGCTGAGATCACAGACACACATGCGCGCGCACGCGCGCACACACGTACACACACATATGCACACACGCATGCACATGTACACACACACACACACACACACACACACACACACACACACACACACACACACCTGACAATGGTCCCTTTCAGAGCCTGTGGCCTGCCAGAGGCAGAGGGGCTCAGCCAGTTGTCCTTGGACACGTGTGGCAAGAATGAGGAGTTGAGATCAGATGAGGTCCTGGAACTAGGACTTTCCAGTTGGAGTGAAGGGCAACCTGGAGTCCAGAAAATACCAACATGATAGAGGGCGCCATGGGACAGCAGCATGGGAAGTCACCCTGTGCTTGTTGGTGATTTCTGGGGAAAAATGCGGTTTGACACAAGTTGAGGGGTTTATAAAGTATCAGGTGAAAATATCAAATACAAGCTGAGCTGCCAGATCCTATCATCAAAATCTGAAATTCTTCAGAATCTTGAACTTTCTGGTGGTGAAATTATGCTACAAGTGGGTAGGCCTACGTCAGAAGACCTGTGACCAGATGCAGGCCAGCTGCAGGTATAATAAAGTGGGACTTCATTTTAGAACCATAGCTCCCTCTGAAGCAGGGCAGTGTCAGCAGGAGCACATAGACACCTACATTTCAACTAGTCTCCTGTGCCTTCAGAAGGGCCAAGCTGGAGAGCATCTTAACTAAGCACTTGTTTTAAAGTTAGGGAAGGTCTAGAAAAGCAAAAGGAGTGAGAACATTCCATCGCTGGCTAAGGTATTTGGTTCACGTCCATGGAACTAAGCAAGGTCATACACAGACATTTGCCAAAGGGAGGACACTGAGTGTTTACTTCAATCTCCAAGTACTGGATGTTCATGCCACCCTGTGTTTTGCTGAGCATTAGACGTTTTGCCTTTAAAGAGACTCTCAAAGAACTGGGGGCACTGAGCCCACGAGGTCCATAAATACTGCGGGATCAAAGAGGGAATTCAACTCAAGCATCCCTTAGTAAAGAAGTAGATGTTTACTGAACACCTGCTCAGTGCTGCTGCACAGTTGAACTTCCTTACTCAATAAGTGAGCCAAGAACCGAGTTCTTTCCATTTTGTCTAGAGGGGAAAGGGAGAGACGTGGTGACTCAGCCAAACCTCTCCCCGACTTTATCCTGAGCTACACTGCCTCGTTCCAAGGTGTCCACTGCTTTCCGAATGAGAACTCTTGTTTTTCTCCCATGATGTAATCCATTTTGATTGGGTACTACCAGGGACTTCCTTGCTTGTTTCACCTGAGTTATCAGTTCCAAATACAGATGTTGAAAAGAAGAAAAAGGGAAGGAGGGAACGAGGAAGGAAAGAAAAAAGGATAAGGTTAATTTTAGCCCCTGGGCAGTTATTTTTACCCGTTGGCTTCTTGAAACGAAATTAACATGCCATTCCCCAGATGTGTAAATTTATAGAAGGCATCCCGAAGAAATGTCCAAGCACAACCATCAGAGAGCCCTCAGCAAGCCATCGCGTTGTGGTTCAGCGGTGCCTTCCCTCGTTTTCATGTCTACACCCTTGCTCTGGAAAAGAAGTGATTGGTAAAAGAAGTGATTACTCGACTAAACGAATGGATACATAAATAACAGAAAGCAACCTGAGTGTTTTAACTCCCACCTATGGGGACTAATGGACCGGGACACCTGGGGAAAGGAAACAAAGACCAGGAGACAAGACCTCAGACACTGCTCGGAGCAGGCTAGCCCAAAACAAAGCTCTGCCCAAGGAGCAGGCTAGCCCAAAACAAAGCCCTGCCCAAGGGGGAGCCAGGAGCTCTGAGCCCTTTCAAACAGGCAGTAGAAACAGCAGGGCCTGCCACACCCGGAATGTCCTTTCTGGTAACACAGGTGAACAAAAATTTATCCAGCTGCCTTTGAAGAGAAGTTAGGGGCTGCTTTACAAAAAACCAAGCAGTAGGTCCCGTTATGTTAGCAGTGTGGGGTTATTTTTGCTTGTTCCTTTGTTTTTTTTAAATTCAGGAAATAAGAAAGAAAAGACAACACTAAAGAAATAGAACAGAATGCAAAAAAAAAAAGAAATAGAACAGAATGCAAGGAAAGGGGGGGAGAAGAAAGGGAAGAGGTAAGAAAAGGGAGGGAATGGAGAGGGAGAGAGAAAGCGGGTGCATGAGAGCCTGCCCTTACTTTGTAGCTAACTGGGAACTGCACTCATAAAGTAAGGCGAGGGCTTCTTGAGCCATGGCATTATGCGCCAGCCCGTGCTACAGAGGAGACATCCATTTTCTGCTAATGCCACTGAGAAAAGATGAAGAAACTCCATGGCTGGCGGCAGCTTAGTGATGACCAAGAGCTTAGAGTCGTGTGCCAAGTTTGTTTCAGAAATGGAAAAAGAATGAAGTGCAAAGGCAAGATTTATATTCCTCCTTGGTCCGCAGCCGAAGTCAACTTCAGTGTGAAAGATTAATCAAGTGTTTTGTGTTCCAATCTGGGTTTGCCTGCTCCAGGACAACTGATATTTAGTAGAAAATGTAACTGAATATAATCCAACAAAAGCGTGTTGTTATAATGTTTGTGTTTTACTTTAAAATATTTTGACTTACATGGCTGGGGAAACAGCTTGGTGGGTAGGGCGACTGCCACACAAGCATGAGAACCTGAGTTCAGGTCCCCAGCACCCACATAAAAAAGCCAGGAAGGTAGTGCCTGTCTGCAGCCCCAGCACTTGGGAGGTGGAAACTGGTAGACCCCAGGAGGAGCTCATGAACCAGCAAGCC